>JAFIRS010001164.1:0-422132 GCA_018342105.1 Gonioctena quinquepunctata | reverse complement strand
AGACAGGGGAAAAAGAGTACATAAAGGCCCCGTGCCAAAAAAAAAACAGACCTTTTAACTCCAAAAGGAAAACAACTGAAAATCATTACGGGGCTAATGACTGGGACGGCCGGTACCACATAAAATTCAAAATTATGGGGTTGGAACCAGAAACAGTATCACACTATTGTCAACTGCGGGCCCTGGATCGCAGAAGACAGTCAATTTCGGGCAACCAACTGGTGAACCGGACTGTACGCACCCCACCCAGTAAAGAACTTGTACAAACTTATGTACCCCGACAAGTTGAAAATGGTCTAAAATGGGAAATCGGCTCTCAAAATTTATTGTGATAGCTCTTGGATCCGGAATTAAACCCCAGACAAATTGCCAAAGCGGTATTACTTTAAAAAATTCAAAGTTATAAACAATTGAAGATGAAAAAAAGGCATTTCTTTTTTTTGCCAATATTTCATGAATTATTATTTTAAAATTTCAAAGAATTCTGAAAGGGGGAGAAATTTCAATAAAAAACTCCGGCTGGAACTCTCCCATTATTTATAATTTTAATTTAACGCTGAAAATGGGTCTCCGGGGAAAAACTTTTTTAGGTTGCGCGCGGCGTCAAAAGCGGGTACGACACATCAATTTTAATTTTTTAAGGGTACTAAATATTTTTTTTTTAGAGAAAATTATGGTGTATTCGGAACACTATAATTTCATTCCCGTTGGAAATTTTACTTAAATTTTTTTTCAACAAGTTAAACGATTGTTAACTAACAAAATTTTCTCGAACCCTTTTTTTCTTAATTGTAAATAATTTTTTTTAAATAATTGTCGTAAAATATTTTCTTCAAAAGCCTTTCTTATATACATACTTAACAAGATACCATAAAAAGTTAGAAAAAATATTCATACTTTGTTTTAATAAGTACTTGAACAAAAACTGAAAAATCCAAGTAATGTTGTTAAAAAAAATATTTTTTTTCCTAATCATCATATTATCGTTTTTTTATCAATACGAGATATGAACTGATTTGCAAAAGAAAAATTTCCCGCCATTTGTTGATAAATTTTTTATAAACAAATTGATTATTTCAATATTTTTGAAATTTTTTTTTTCACAACTCCATTATATTACAAATATTATGATTTTTGAAAATAAAAGTTTTCCTTAATAACAATTTTTAATTGTTTATAATGGTTTTTTACTATTGTTTAAATATTGGTTTTGGGAAATAATTTTTTCTAAAATCATAATTGGAATCCTAATAAAAAACGGTTATTTTTTTATCAACAATTCCATTGTTTATTAACTTTAATTGAAAAACAAATTTTTACCCTTTTTAGTTTTTTTCTGAAACTTCCAAAATTTACAAAAATTCCATATATAACAAAGTATAGAAAAAAAAAAATTCAATTTTTTTTTGTACTTTGAATTCAATTGGGAGAAAATTTGGGGAATTTTTTTTTATACTTTGTTATATATGTTTTTTGAAATTTTAAAGTTTAAAACATTTTTTAAAAAGATAAATTTAAACAATAATTATTAAAAAAAAATAAAATTGCTGCATGAAAAACTGTCATTGATTTTTCAAAAAAAAATTTTTTATTAACTAATTTTAAAATTTAAAAAAACGTTATAAACAATTAAAAATTTTGAAGAAAACTTTTAAAAATTTTAAAAATTTGTAAAATTTTTTAAAAATTTTCAAATTTAAAACCTTTTGTAAATTAGGTTATAAGTTGTATTTTTAATACACATTTTTTTTCAAAAATAAAAAACATATTAATTTATTAGTTTGGGGCCCGATTTAAAAAAAAATTTAACTTGAAAAATTTTTAGTTAAAAAAGTTTTAAAAAAAATAAATCCAACGGGTTTTTTTTTAAAATACCATTTTAAATTAAAAAATTTTTATATTAAATAATTAAAAGTTTTCCTACAAAAGCTTCGTAAATTTTAAGAAAATTTTTATTGTTTTTTGTTTTCCCATTATTCAATAGTTTATTCCTGCTTCAATTCAATTTCTAACCACTTTTCCTTGAATTCAAAACACCAAAAACTCTTGGAATGGGTGCTTGGGCGGTAAGATACAATGGGCCGGCGGGCCCAAGTGTCATCGGAGGTCTTGACCGAGACGGCCTATCGGGTGGAGTTTTTGTGGGTGTCCTAGATAATTTTCCCACCTCCAAAAAAAAAAACCTCACTTTGGCTTTTGCAATTTCCGGTAATCGGATAATTTCATTGTTAGTACAATTCTATGTTTAAAAAATATATTTTTATCTGATTACAATTTTCAAATATATTGCACCAAATTTGGATGGCTTTTGTTTCCAGTTTTATCTGGTTTTGAGAAAGTGGTGGTACCCCTTGATAAGCGCTACATTTTTTTTTTCCAGAATTTTGGGATTTGCTTGAATATTGACCTGTTCGTCAAAACATTTTCTCCTGAAACTATCGAAGATAAAATGGCTGGAAAGTAGAATTTCACAGAAGTTTACGCAATAATTCTATAACACTAGTCTTCGAATAGTTCATAATAATATACAGGCTTTTTTTATGCCGTACCATTGGCATCTCGAAAACGGTAAATTTTCATTCCATTGGATTTGTTTTCCCAAGTTTGATATTCATTCAAGATAGATCTATTTTAAATTTTATCCTCCCCAGCTAAACACAAATAACTTTTCAAATACGAACAAAAAATAAAATAGGCCTGTATTCTGAATGGAGGATTTTCATTGTTCGGACCTTGATGATGGAATTTGAGGGCAGGAATTTCTGAACTCGGTAAGATGACTACTTAAATTCATAAAAAATACAGGTCAGTATTCGAAAAAAAAGATTGAGGTGGCCTCGAAGAACGAATCATAGCATTGAAAATCAAAGCGGATCAAGGTAAATTTGAATCAGGAAGAAAAGTTCATTGAACACATTTCCAAAAAGTGCTAGCGCAAAGAAAAGAAAAAGGACCGTTCCGGTTTTCCACATATATTTTGAAAACGGTTCGTACTTGGAAACATCGTTCGTACTGAAATAGGCAACTTTTATCTGATTTAACCAACTTCGTATCATTTACCGTTTTCGAGATGTCAATAATGGTACGACACAAAAAATGAGGGCTGTGTTGTACCATTGTATAAATATTCTTCATACAATGATCACACCATCCTTCAGTTTGCGGTGATTTAGCGCTAGATGGCGATGGCACCGTAAGAACATAAACTTGGTTTAATTTTATTCGCTAAGGGCGGGTTGTAGCTGGACATCCTTTGGTAAAGGTTAACTACAGATTTTCTCCCTTTCTAGGTCATGGCAATAAGAAGAGAGATAAACTGCAGTTAGCAAAACCAAAGATTTCCAGATGTGATACAACCCACCCTAAATGGCGATGGAGGTCCAATATTATACAATTGGACAATCAATAGAGATTTTCTGCTCTGTTGATTCTATGACAAAAATACTACCAGAAAACCGACTGTGCCATCATACGGAAGACGGTCCGTAGTTATATCCTGTTATGTTTCCTACTCCCAAGTGTCATTGCTTAATTTGTTATAAACATTTTTGAAAGCATTTTTTAATTTTTTTTATCGTTTTTGACTTGTAACTGGAGAACTAATAAAGCAATCCCGAAACTCTCAATGTAGAGAATCGAAATGCAAAGAAAATGAGCCCAGGCACGATATAATTCATGTGTGGAAAACTCAGGCGCTGTCGGATCATTAGTTTTGGCATAATTGCACTCTGAATTTTTTAATGCATTTTATTGCAGCAGACGTGGATGCGTCATAAGTGGTCTGATTCCAATTTTTCAAAAAGATTTCGAGAGTACAAGTATAGCACTACAAAACGAATATTCTCATTTTGCGTTGAAATGTTACAAAATGAGAATAGTAATTTTGTAGTACTATACTCTTAAAATATTTTAGAAATATTGAAATTGGACCACCTATGACTCATCCAGGTCTGCTGCAATAAAGTACATTAAAAAAATCAAATTACAATTATGCCAAAAATAATCAACAGTGCTTGAGTTTTCACACATAAAACATATCAATCACTATTATGTCGTGGAATGCTGTTCAAAATTTGAAAAATGGTGGTGTTGAATTTAAAAAACTCGATTTTCTTGGTTTTCTCCGTTTTTATTTTACCTAATAATCCATCGAGTTGTGGGCTCATTTTCTTGGTTATTTCTAATTCGTCCTTGAGAGTATGATATTTTTATTAGTTTTCAAGTACAGTCGAAACGAATAAAAAAAAAGCTTCAAATGTTTATAACAAATTGTAATGATCTAAATGAAAATACAGATAAAACCGGGTTTTTTCCTAGTAGTATTTTGTCAAACTCTAATGATTGGTCTACAATTATTTGTTTAGCGATAACCTAATTCAAACGATAGGGTTTTGATGAGGTATTTGTTACGTACCCACGCTAGGATAATGAAACCAAGTATATTCAGCATTTTGGTTTATGAGAGAAAATAATTAAACTCTTTTATGAAGAATAACATTTTTTCCTTATGGAAACCTTGGCACACTGGTCACTTTCGCACTTAGTCGTCTTTCTGTCCAGTTTGTACTATCCGGTATTATCTATTGTTTTATGTGTGATATTTTCCAGAGTGAATGTGTCAAGACCGTTCAATCTTGCAGTTGCCTTCGCGATATAAAAAATATTATCAGATCGCACTGCTTTACATGCCCAATTCCAAGGGAAGTAGCCAATTATTACAACAGAGCTAATATGAGGAAAACAGCAAATATATACACGTAAGTTCTCCCACAGACATATACAAAATGTATTCCTTTCTTACTCGATATACAAGACGAGTTCAATGACTATTATAACTTTTTATTGAAGTGAAACTTTTCTGGGTGCAATGAGCAAATTTCAAGGTCGAATTTGATGCAACGTTTTCATTTAACGTTTTAAACGAAACGCTTCTGTGCAACGTTTTCATGTAGACCAAACCGCTGGATCCAAAAGGCCTATAATGACATAGATAACCTAAGATATTCCATCCCAAAGGGGGGAGGGGGGGTGTAATGTGTAATGGAGGGTGAAAGTTTGTATGGAAGTACCGTTAGTTTTGAAATTCGAGTCATGGAAATTGGTATTTGGGTTCTTTTTTTTTCCAAAAAAAAAACATGTATTTCGGAGTTTTTGAAAAATGGGGATTGGAAGTTTGTATAGGATTATAAACATTGAATTAGAAATAAAGAAATACGTGTTTCAGTGTTTTTGGAAATACAAACCTTAAAGGGGTAAAAGTTTGTATAGGAATTCCGTTAGTTCTGAAGTTAGAGTCATGGAAATTGGTATTTCTTTTCAAATGAAGGGTTTTTTAAAATTCAACCTTAAAGGGGGTAAAATGGGGGTTGAAAGTTTGTAGAGGAGAATCGTTAACTTTTAAGTTAGGGTCATGGAAATTGGTGTTTCGGCTTAGTTACAATTAAAGAAAATTCCATCCCTAAAGGGGTGAAAGGGGTTTTATATGGATGCAAATAATGGAATGTAAAATACACAACGTTCTAATATCACCCGCAAGGAGGTGCAATAGGGTGGTGAAATTTGTATTTCTTTGGCATATTAACCTGAAAGTCAGTATAAATATTCCCTAAAACAAATAACTAGATATGGCATACCACAAACGTCGTTTACTAAAGCTTTAATTTTCTGTGAGTTTTTATTGCTTTTGAATTTTTCATGTGTGTTTTGTAATGTTAACGTGGTGCCATATTTATCAGAATTATATTTTGCAAATCACTTGAATCGATTAAAAAAAGCGTGTGTATATATATATATATAATATATATATATATATATATATATATATATAATATATATATATATATATATATATATACAGGGTGTTATGTAATAAGTGTCCGATATTTTACAGGACGATTCCTCAGTTATTTATAATGCGTAAAGTTCATATAAGCAGGGTCCGCAAGGCCTTCATTTAAATATACAGGGTGCTGAACATTTATTTTTATTTTGGTTTTTCGTAAATAATTTTTAAAATAATGTCGATATTTGGACGAAAATTGGTATTTGGGGATTTTGATATGAGAAATTCAAATTTGATCTTAGTTTGGCCTTTAATTATAGGGGGTGCCACCCACAGGTGTTTATCTGTTTTGGGGAGTCACAACTTTGTCGTGCATGTATGTATCACATTTTCTAGAAGAAAAATCGATTCCTCTATCATTTTTACGTGAAAAAGGTATGCTTTTCAAAAGTCACTACAAACAGCCGTTTTCGAGATATTTTGTTTGAAATTAATCGATGAATGTGTTTGTCAAAAAGTGAAACCATTTTGAAAACTTTTTTTTTATTCAACATTCAACATTTCAAACGCTAATTTTAAAACAACAACAAACAACGGAAAACTAGATATAAACCTAAATCAAAATCACAATAAATGTTCGAAATGTCCACCTCCTGCCTGTATGCACGCATCGAATCTGCTTCTCATTGATTCGCGCACTCTTTGGAAAATTCCTGGAGTATTTTGAATCGTTCTACAAGAGTTAATTATTCGATTATTTAATTCTTCTTCATTTTGGATAGGTGTCTGATAAATTAAGGATTTTAGATGTCCCCACAGGAAAAAATCTGGACTGATAAGGTCTGGTGATCTAGGAAGCCCCGCCCTATCCAACGGTTGCCGAAAGTTTGATCTAAAAATTCTCGCGCTTGGATGCTGAAATGTGCCGGGGCACCGTCATGCATAAACCACATTTCATACTTGATACTTTTATTTTCAAAGAGTTCGCGAATCAATGAGAAGTAGATTGGATGCATCGATTAATTTGAATCAAAATATCTCGAAAACGGCTGCTTGTAGCGACTTCTATATAAAAAAATCCTCAAATACCAATTTTCGTCCAAATATCCACATTATTTTGAAAATTATTTACGAAAAACCAAAATAAAAATAAATTTTTAACACCTTGTATATCAAAAATGAAGGCATTGCGGTCCCATGCTTCTATGAACCTTTCACCTTATGAATAACTGAGGAATTGTCCTGTGAAATATCGGACACTTATTACATAACACCCTGTATATATATATATGGAGGATTGGAATAGCCCTCAGGAAGCACAGACTGTTCGGCCCTCATCAGTACGGTGGAGAAGTGCAAGGATGAACAACACTTGGTAGAAAACGACAAATCAACGGAGTCAACAAACAGAAGCCAGCCGCTCATTTGTGATTTCGGTCAGCAGACCCTGAATTCGGGCCAAGTGTTGTTCATCCTTGCAATTCTCCACCGTACTGATGAGGGCCGAAAGCCCGAAACACGTGTCTACGGTTAGCACTTTTCTCTGAGGGCTATGTCCATTAAATTCTTTCCATTTTGTTTTTAACAGTCCCCTCGATATTACTCTCTTTCATATATATATATATATATATATATATATATATATATATATATATATATATAAACACCTCATTTCGAGGTAAAAAAATTCCATCAAGGTATGTCCTAAAATGCATCCCCTCTGAGATACAGGGTCTCGAAAGTACGAACAAAATTAAGATTTAAAAATCAAAACTTGGTACACTAATCAAGGTTTATCAACGTGCTAATTTGAGGTTATAATTTTTTATTTTCGTAAACCACTGGCGTAGTTACGATGGTATGTAGTCATATGTTCCTTCATATTTTCGTGGGACAAGTGAATGGACAAATAAGCGTTCGACATCAGTTCGGCTCATCGATACTCAACCTGAAAGTCATAATATTTCATGTGCCTAAAAGTGGAGGTTTCTGAGATAATTGAGAAAAACTGAAGATATGTCCCTAGTAGAGACATAATTTCCTATGAGCAATAATCGCATAATGCAAATTTCTTACAACATATCGGAATTTGTGTCAACCTCCTGAACATTCTTTTATGTTGGGGTCAGAATGAGACCGATAACTCCATTTTTTCATTCATCATATTATTTAATCGAATCGATGTCGTGGATTCACTGATATGTTACCATACTTTCTTGCATATGATTGTTTTGACAGATCAACTGACAAACGAACCCAACCTCAAATTCATAATACTTCTCTTAGATAAGAGTTAGGGTCTGAAATAATTTTTGGGAAAAACTGAAGATGAGTACTTTTAATTTGTTGAAGTTCATGTTGGAGTATCATTATCAAAGCCATTTCTGATTGAATTATCTAGGAAAATATTATCCAAGTTTATAATGAAGGAAAACAATTATTTTGTGTTAATATCTACTTGAATGATTTCTTCCGATTCGTGATAACTAGTTACAAAGCCGAACCTTTCATGCTAGTTTGTGGTAGGCTGTTCAGTACACCACTGATCAACGCATACACGAAATTTGGAACTGAAAGAAACGTACCCTTTTTTCATTGTTCCCGGTAGAAACACACTGATATATCGATACTTATATTAGCCATAATTGACAGTAACCCAAAACAGTTTGTATTATTGTCAAGTCATCTGTCATCATTTCAGTCAGTGAAATCGTTTCAAAATGGATTATTCATTTGAAGAATGAACATATATGCATTTCGTTTATGGTGAAACAGGGGGAAATGCCAGAGCCGCTGCTGAATTATATCGACAACAGACATCATCCACATTTCACTACTTCTATAGCTGTGCATCGACGATTGAAGGAAACGGGGTCCTTTAAATTCAGTAAACACCATTGTGGTGCGAATAGAAGAAGGAGAGATAATGTTACGCAAGAACAAATTCTTGAACGATTAGCAGCAGATCATTCTACCAGCACTATTTCGTATAGGTTACAAGTGCCACAATCAAGAGTAAGTCGGGTAGCACGTGAACAACTACTGTTTCAATTTGGCCTACAGAAGGTGATGGCTTTAGATGCTGGTGATTATGGCCCTCGTAGATTTTTTTGTAAATGGTTTTTGAGGATCTATGAAGGAGAAAACGACTTTCCTAGATACGTTCTATTCACGGATGAGGCATGTCTCACAAGAGATAGATATTTCATTAGTGGGAACAGCCATTTATGGGATGAACAAAATCCGAATGGAATGTTTCGAAAAGGCTACCAACATAAGTTTTCAGTGAATATTTGGGTAGGAATTATCGAAAATCGTATCGCTGGACCATATCTTCTTCCTTCCCGTTTGAATGGGCAGAACTACCGACTGTTTCTTGAACATGTTTTACCTGGGCTACTTGAAGACGTACCTCTATTGGTTCGTCGAAGAATGTGGTATCAATATGACGGAGCACCGGCCCATTTCCAACGAATCATTTGTCAATTTCTTGATCAAACATTCCATGATCGGTGGATTGGTAGACGTGGTCCCATAAATTGGCCTGCACGTTCTCCAAATTTAACTTCACCAGACTTTTTTTGTGGGGATACTTTAAAGTCCTAGTGTATGAAACACCTGTAGAATCTGTGGAAGATTTAACGGCAAGATTTTAGCAGCATGTACGTTGATACAGGATACATCAGGAATATTCCAAAGCTTGCGACAGTCGATTGTTATGATCTGCATATAGAGCCTGGATAGGAATAATGAACTGATAGAATATATTCATTCAGAAAGATCACATTTAAACTATGGAAAAATCTAGTATTAATTTATAAATTCATATTACGTGAAAGTTATTCTACTCAAACAAGTATTGAACCTCATAAACCGAAAAATCATTAAAAAAAAAATAACACCATATATCTGTGCTGGGGACGAAAATATAATTATATACCACGCGTGGGAAGCCATGAATTTAAAGAACAGGGGTTCCTAAAAATAAACGTACAAAGAGAATCGTACCTAATTATGAACTCCAGTAAACTATGAGTTCACAAGAAAATAGATTACCTATTTATAATCGACCCTAAAGAAGCTGCATCATAGTAGGAGAGACAGTGTAATTATATTTAAAAATAAAACAAAGCCAACTTGGTATGTTATAATGGATTATAGAATTTTTCCTGCATGGGGGAAGACGAGGATATATAAACAGTTTTGTAACAATGAGATATAATTCCATTCGGGTACTCTTTTTAAAGTCAGTATGTAACGTATGATGCGTATCGGCATCTTCCATTGAGTAATTTTGATCAGACTATTTTTTAATCAGATAGATGATTTTTTTATTGTACTTCGAGTTAAATTGAGATACAAACAAGTTAAAAATGTACCAGGTTTTAGGAATCACACTGATGAGTTTATTTGCCAATTTCTAAGAAGAAAATCAAGTTCAACCTCGTAGCTACACTGATATGTATTTAGAAGAATTCATCCGAAATTAATCATTCGCTCCAGAAGTAAATAAATAATTAAATACTTGACGGGATTTTTAAAGATTAAACTAAAAATCACCTAAATAAAAATATTTGCAAGATTAAATACCGGAAATGATTTCAGTGAAGTGATCCTCGTACCAAGTGTATATATACAGGGTGAGACTACATATTCTTTCTCTTTGATTGTATTGTGTACCAGGCTTTATATAATGAACATTTTTCCACATTCATACTCTACATTCCTTAAAGTTTAATTAATTAATTTGATACATATTTCTTCATAACCTTAGATTTTGATAGTTTGCTTGTTCTAGAAAGATGTATACTATGATTAATACTATTCAATGCTTATAACTGAAAACTCTGCTATTTTGTTCTCAAGTCCAGTAAAATATTTAAGTTGTTGTTTAAAGCAGAAAAACAATTACCATGATAATTGTTTCAACTCAAATAATTGACCTTGGTGTTTTAGATTTATGTACATTGATAAATACAAAATTTTAGAATAGATTGATGAAGCACAAAAAAAAGTAACAAAATATATTGCTACATTTGACTTTGCTACAATTGATTGATTGAAAATACATTGTTTAGTGCTTTAAAATTATAGAACATTGTAACTGATATGATACTAATTTCTGCTATGGTTTTATTGCTATTTTTACATTCATATTTTCTGGTGAATTTATATGAAATGGTTTTATAAGAAATTATACATTTACGGATTTGTGTAATGTTTTGAAGCTAGATCTCAATTATATCTTTCAAATTTACAACTATATTATTATTTCATTTTTTTTTTGATAACTTGAGATATGACCGAGTACATAGGTTAGAACGAACCTCAATCATATACTGATTGAATTACTTGTATAGGCCTTCTCCGGGTAAATTCTTGTTGTCAATTTATTTAGTTGCACAACCCTCAGTATAGAACCTCTCAAGACTTTTTGAGTCATCTTTTGTTCTGTCAATTGTGTGAAAAAGATTCAGTATTGAGTAGAGTGAATCCAAATAATACAAGTACCATCATTTGACGGTATTTGTAAAATCCTTATATTGGGTTTTATGAAGTGTTTCTTTGGTGAAAGCCAAATTATGCACTTACATAATCTATTTGCACAGTTTATTATGGTTTACACCTTCAATAAGGGGCAACTTCTCCCCTTTCAGTTCATACCATCCAAGGTTGAACTTTCGCTCGATATGTAGTTTTTTTCTCCCCACATGTAAGTTATATAACACCTCATTGAACATATTTTACATTGAATATATCTTACAGTTATACTGAAGATGGACCTATAGAGGTCCGAAACATGTTTCTTTTTCAAAATAAAACATTAACGTGGAGACGACTTTGAGGTTTTCTCACGTTAGAAACTTGCCACTCCACTTTGAGAAACCATGGACCTAATCCTTCGTTTAGAAAAGTATATATATATATATATATATATATATATATATATATATATATATATATACATATATATATATATATATATATATATATATATATATATAGATATATATATATATATATATATATATATATATATATATTGTTATTAAATAATATAACAAATTATTTTTATTATTTCGCCCCACGTTTTGGGAATAAATTGATATATAAATTGATATGATATAATGAAAATAGCTAATAGTTTTCGCTATTCTTTGTGAGCCAAATTGTTATGATATAGATAATTATTTGTGCCTTGTATAATATATTTTGCAATGTAATAATAATTGCTAGCTAACGTCACTGTTCTCTCGTCACGTTGCTGCCAATTGTTATCACTTTTCTTACCACAGCTAAGCACAGTTGGTACGCCTCTTATCTCAGATAGCCGGTTCAGGCAATTGAGCCACTAGCCACTGTTTGTCAATTTCTATTCAGTGTTTATAAATACGCTTGTTGATAATTGTGGAAAAGAAACGAGATAGTATCAAAAAGCAATTATTTCCTTTATTCAGGAAAACTTAATTTTACCTGGCCTACGAAAAATAACTTATTCTAAGGTGAATTTACAAATATTCATGGATAATCATGAGAAACAAGTCATGGATAGATAGACACAACCTCACTTTTACCTTGAAAGTGAAATTTTCCTTAATAGTTCAAAATAAAGTGAAATAAAGTTCTTCTGATGTGATATGCGTTATTAGTGAAATTGTTCAGGACGTGATGTGCACTATGAAAGTCTATACCTGTCTGGAACTGTCGGTGTTCAAAATATACATCAGGATTTGGATTCCCTTTCACTCCAATGCTATCAGGAACTCCAATACCAAATAGATTGAACCATTCCAATCTAAATATCAGCTTTCGAATATTTGTGTATGGTGTACAAATAAGGTAATATTGGTTTTTTGCTTATAATGTTGAAATTATTCCATTTTTCTTTCTCCAAAAAAAATACAACGTGGCATTCGTTTTAAATTTATTTTCGATCTCTCCTTGTGGCTTTGTTTGTTGTCACCTGGATACCATTTTTGTTCCTTACCTCTGATTCGAATTTTTGAATTCGCGCACTAAATTGTCACATTTCCACTGTTTATGGTTATTTGTCATAACTTATACATAAAACTATTTTTTCATTCTTATTAACTATGTACAAATTTCAATAATAATTGCCTCTGACACTTTCCCGCTCTTATTCTCTTACAATTTCAAATTCTACATGTGACCATCTGTTCCCTGATTGGCTATTGTCATCAAGAAGTTTGCTGTTCTACCATTGGCTACTTTTAGTTAGCTACAATTTCATATACTGTATGTTTCAAATTTATACATTTGTAGATCACATTTTATTCAGGAAAATTTTGTAAATCTAGACTTTTTGTTGTCTTTTGAAGAATTATGGGTTGTAATCATTCTGACAGTGTATGGAATTGATTGTGTTATATAATTTGGACATTTTTATCTATTCATATCATACATAGGCTTATAAAGGAAAAAGAATTTCAATTTTTTTTAAAAACAATCTCTTGAAACTAATAGCTAATCAATAATTATTCTTTTTTGTGGGTTTTTTCTTTTTAAAATATCTAACTGGTTTTTCATAACATAACAATATATACATATATATATATATATATATATATATATATATATCTATACTGCAAACCTGCATGATATTTTTGATCAGCCTATAAGGAGCATCCAGTATGCAGATGACATTCGCAAGTCCTATTATGATTGCATTGTATATCTGAAAGAAGTCGTTTATTGCCTGAAAATGGGGTAACTCGATCATGGTTTCTCCATAGTTGCAGAAAATCGGCAGTGGTGTTCTTTACTCGCCATAGGCTGACAGCAGGAAACTACATAAACTTGAGCTCTATTTCTTTTCCCATAGTAAGTTCTCACAAAAACTTAGGTCTTATTTTAGACAACAAACCTACAGTGAAAACGCATATAGATTAAACCATATCCAAATGTGGAAGAGGCGTAAATAACTCCAAAGCACAAATGGGGTGCGGACGCAAACACATCCCTATTATTTTACAGATCTTACATCCGATCAATCTTTGATTACGGGTGTATATTGTACGGATCAGGTGCAAACTCATACTTTCGACAACTCGACCGCTTGCAAGTCAAAGAAATTAAAATATGCCCGAGCCCAAGAACCTCCACTTTTCCTTCGCAGATATTTTTTGGCATGCAAAAAGTTAGTAGCATTCAAAACCATATCGGAATATCTGACAAAATCGTCCTATAATCTAGCTATAGAGAACCTTACTAACAAATATTGGATATTAAAAAACAGTCTACCATTAGCTGAAGCTTTCGTGCCCTTAAACGAATTACTGAACAAAATGAACACTCATAGCGTTCTGCCGGTATACGATTTGATGTTCAAACCAACGGTACTCTTCCCCGTACACACCGACATACCCAAATTGAACAATCTCATAACCAAATCTTAGTGGGTACATTACATAAACAAAATACTATATATTGCGATGGGATGGAAAAATGAAAATTGTTCAGGATGTGCCTTTTATGCTGAAAATGAAAGAATGCTCTCTCAATTCCGCTCAAATCGAGATCCCCTCACTTCTTGACAGTAATAGCTCCGATATCATTACGAATTCTGTCTTTCAATTAATCAATATTGTGATGAAAACGAATACCGTACGCCACTGCATTTTAGCACCCAGAAGTTTCTGGATGCTGAACACCCTCATAAAAAGCCGAGCCGATCGCAGGAGGATAGTTAGTTAGGGTCGTACGTGATATTTTAGTAGTGATTGATTCAATTATCAGAGTACAGTAGTGTGATGTTTTTGTGAAGTATAAATAAACGGGCAATAATTAGTTCTGTATTTTAATAGCTATGAACCCCAGATTCGTAACAGCTGGTGTCAGAAGTGGGGATTTTGGTGGCCAATTTGTGAGAAATCCATGGTGAATACAAGAGATACACCCTATAACGATATGTAGACCATAGTGGAAATCACCACGCAATAGTTTACCGAGCAACAACAAGAGAAGAAAGAACAGAGAGAGAAAGAAAAGCAAAATGGAAATTCGTCGACAAAAGGAAGAGGAACGATCGCAAGAATATTTCCGGAAAATTCTGGAAGAGGAAAATAAAGAACGAGAACAACACCACATATTATCGAGAAAATCGAGGGGCAAATCGTAGGCCCAAAGAAATAGACAGTGAGATGAAAAAAGAAGTCAAGGCGATTCGAGAAGAAGCAAAGAAAGAAATATGAGCGATACAAAAAGAACTAGAAAAGAAAGTTGCTTCACTGAAAACCCAAGACCACCGTGACAAGGTTGCCACATCGCACAATTCTGTGAAACCTCCGATTTTTGGAGGACAATCGCCATGGTCCCTATATCGTAGACAGTTTGAAGCTGCTGCAAAGGCCAATTGATGGGATGACAAAGAAAAGGCTTTGAGAGGTTCAGCTTTAGGCAGCCCAATAGCGCAAGTCTGGAGACCTGATTGCTACCCTTGCATTAAGGTATGGAAAACAATATCGATAACAACTGTACTGGGCACAATTGTAAACACGAGTGCAAACATTGGGGAGCCTACAGGAGTACGAGGCGGACATACAGAGTGTCATTCAGCTTGCCTACCCAGATACTCCGGAGATTTTCAATGAACAGTTGGCAGGCAGATATTAATCGACGGATTGAGAGATATTGAAATACAAGGGACTCTGAGATTGACACACTTCAAGAAATGCAGTGAAGCTCTGTTTCGTTACTTGGAAGTGGAATTAATAATAATAATAATAAATAGGCTTTATTATCATAAGACAGAATCTTGTTGACAAAGCTTGGTTAGTGAATACATATAGAATAAAAAAATGCAATACATGACAAAAGATAATAAAAAATAAAAACTGTGCAAGCGTACAAACACTGTTGATATGGACGATATAAAAGTAAATAGAGTATAAGAATATATGTATATATATATATATATATATATATATATAAAAGTGTATAATAGTCAAATTTATAAAAGAGTTAACATAGAAGGTAACAATGCAAATGCACCTTGATTAAAAAAAAAATATGAGTAAGTCAGTTAAAAGTTTTCATTAAAATATTCCTGCAAAGTATAAAAGGTTACAGATAAAATTGTTTGACCAACTTCCGAATTGAAAGTCGTTTATATTGGCAGATCTTATATACAAAGGTAAATGATTGTACATTTTCCCACCATTGAAAAATATGGAGTCTCTGGTGATGTTTTTAGTTGGAACTGTGAGTTTCAGAGTGTGTCTGCTGTTCTGGGTGTTATAGTGGGAAGAAGACGCAGTAAAGTTTAATATATGCTTATTTATTAGACACACGGATTCCAGTATGAATAATGCAGTTACCGTTAGAATTTTATGGTTTTTGAAGAAGGATCTACAGGAATCCCTTGGATTAAGGTGCCCTATATACCTTATTGCCCTTTTCTGTGAAATTAGTAAACTTTTAAATACGGTTAAGCTGCATGCTCCCCAAAACGGTATTCCGTAGCGTAAGTGAGAATCTATGAGTGCATAGTAAGCCATTTTTGCAGTGTTGAACCCCAATTCTTTGAAAATCATTCTAACCGCATAACAACCAGGAGAGATTTTGCCAGTAACATGATCTTCAAATTTTAAATTCTGGTCAATGAACAATCCTAGAAATTTATTGTTATTTTGTGTTTCCAATGATTTGTCTTCAAAGAAAAGTTCATTGAGTGAGCATCTAAATGATATTACATTATTTTTTGTAAAGTTAAAATATAATATGTTTGCATCACACCAATCTTTAACTTTCTCCAAGTCGGCAGAGATTATGTTGTGCAACTCACAAGTGTTTTTAGTATTCCAAAGTATGGTTGTGTCATCTGCGAAGAGGGTGAACTTCCCAGAGATACTGAGCTTGGTGAGGTCATTCACATATAATTAAAAAAGGATGGGACCCAACACAGAACCTTGTGGAACTCCCGAATTAATTTCCCTTTTTTATAGTTCTGCTGTTTTGACCATTTGTGTCCACCCCTTTAGGTAGGAATTGAACCATTTAAAGGTTAATCCTCTGCATCCATATCGTTGTAGCTTTCCCAGCAGTATTTTGTGATCAACACAGTCAAATGCCTTTGACAGGTCACAAAACACTGCGGCAGTCTTTTCACCGGCATTTATTTCGGAATAGACTTTATTCAGAATTGAGAAAATAGCATCGTGCGTATTTTTATTATTCTGGAAGCCGAACTGGTTTTCACTGATGATATTATGTTTATTTATGAATTCAAGTAGTCGTTTTTTTACTAATTTTTCTATGATTTTTGCGATGGTTGGAATGAAGGATATAGGACGGAAATCAGAGGGATCATCAGAATCTCCTTCCTTGTGCAGAGGAATGACCACAGAGGTTTTTAGAAATGAGGGGAATATGCCTGTTTGGAAAGATAAATTTATCAGTGAAACCAATATATTTAGGGCACTAAGAGAAAGGTTTTGTATTGTTCTGCTCGATATTTCATCGAAGCCTGTAGTATATTCGTTTTTAATATTTTCAAGATTTCAATCAATTCATTAATATTGGTCTCACAGAGAAACAGGTTCTCTTCCACACCCAAATTTTCTAGATGCACTAATGGGCCATATTTTCTGCAATACAGCATTAAAGTTAGGGCTTAGAGTAATGTCATATTTTTGTTTTTTTGAGTTTCGTCTTAAGTCATTCATAATTGACCAGGACACTTTCAGTTCATTGTAAGACGCATTCTAAAATAATTATTTTGCTCGCTTGATTGTCGTTCTATAAATTCTATGGTAATTATTGAAGTAGTTTGAATAATAGAGATTATTTGTGAATTTTCGAATATTAATAGAAGACATTTTCAAACTTTCTGTCAACCATGGTTTTTTTTGTTTAATTTTGATTTTTTGTTTTGGGAATGACGCCTTAAATACATCTATTGAAAGCTTGTGAAATAAGGGAAACGGATCATTATGCGAAAGAATAATCTGAGGACAATTTTGATAGAACCTATTATAATTTGTTCTGCTAAACAGTCTTCCATATTTACATTTGTTCATCTTCTTTGACGACCAGAACGGCACTGAGCAGCTAACTACCTCATGGTCAGATGAACCTGAAGAGTTTACTGAGCATAATACTTTTTGCTCATCAAAGTTGCTACAAATATAGTGAATGAGAGTAGACGAGAATTTTGAGATACGGGTATTGGATTTAACATGCATAGTTAAGTAGAATGACAATAAGAGGTTTTTCAGAGAGTCAGTGGCTGGCGATTCAAGGTCATTATAGTTAATATTGAAATCGCCGGCAACAATCAAAGAGCAATTTACAGATAATTGAGACAGTATTAACTTTAAGTTATTCAAAAATATATTAACATCTTAGGAGGGAGAACGATATATGCACATAATCCTACTAATATTATAAACGCGAATGTTTGTAAGTATGTTTGTTACTCTTTCACGTAAAAAACTACTGGATGGATTTCAATGAAACTTTACAATAATATAGCTTATACATCAGAATAACACATAGGCTACAATTTATAAAGATATTGTGTGAGTTGTCCAAAATATGACGATAAGTGTCAAGTAAGTAGGAAAAAATCTACCATCTGCATATATATATATATATATATATATATATATATATATATATATATATATATATATACATAAATATACTTGAAATGGGAGCTCACCTTCTATTGGTTGCACTTGGTTATGAAGAAATGTGGTTTTATTGTCACATACTCTATTCCCGTCATCATAGCGGAATGAAATACATACAGGATAAGGGGCTAATGGGATAACGCGAAAAGTAAAAACGGGATAGCGGGATAACAGAATACCGCGATAATGGGTTAACGGGAAACGGGATAACGCGATAACGGGATAATGGGATTATGGGATAATGGGATAACAGGATAACGGAAAACGGGATAACAGGATAACGGAATAACGGGAAACGGAATGACGGGAAACGGGATAATGGGTGAGGTGGATAACGGGAAATGAGATAACGGGAAACAGGATAAAGGGAAGCTGCCAAAGCCACAGGCATAAGCTAGATAGAAGGAGACAAAGTGAAACATAAGAAAAAATATAAATTCCACGCGGACGAAGTCGGGGGTATCAGCTAGTATATAAATAATCCTCTTTACAGTAACAGATAGAAAACTCGAAATTTGTATCCTCTAATAAGTCATTAAATTTGTCAACTTTAGTGAACACGAAGTCATCAATAGCAATGTTTTTCATTAGTATCGCAGTTCCACCATGATTTGAAGACTTTCTTGAAAACGTGGATACCACAGTGTAGTCAGGTATATTAATAGGTTCATTTTCAGACTTGGAAAACTCGGGCTCTCCAAGAATATATATATATATATATATAACTCATCAGTTTGATTTCTTAAGGACTGTATATTCAACAAAGTGAGATTGATAGATTTATATCTATTGTTAGATATTCTGTTGTTGAAGTCTCTGTCATCATGAGTTATATCTTCAACAGAGTTTCCTGAGCTGTCCATAAAAAATTTTTAGTTACAGGCACAAATTTCAAATTGGATAACTGTTTTTCTCAGTACATTTGATTCAGAAATCTTTTTCAGAATGGCAGCCTTATTCAGTAGATTACCTTCAGAATTACTCATATTCAAAAAAGAAATATTTCCTTCTGCATAATGGTTCAATTTCATTGCATAATCATTCAACTTGATATTGTATCTATGAATCATTTCATTATCCTTATAATTTCTGCAGTAGGGAACTGAGGAAAGGATTATGTTTGTGTTGGTGCAAATCTTAAGCTTACTGTTCAGTTTTTTAAAAGATGGATATTTTTTTGTTTTGAAATCATTTGATCCAGCAAGAATTATTATGTAGTCATCAAGATAGTAATTATTTGATGAATTTATAACATTTTCGAAATTGGCGCTAAGTTTGATTATTGATTGTTTGTTAAATGTATTACCATAGATCCGAGAAAAAGTTTTACCCAGACCATAACCACTTTCATCACAAAGAATGAGAATTTTCGGTTTTTTGTTATATTCGATAGAACGGCTTAGCTCTGCATTCATTGGAGAACTCAGTGGTATTTTTGCAACATTTACTCCACTCACATCAAGGCACTCGAAACTCTTGTCTTCTGCTTCTAAGCTGCGAACGATGCTTTTCAGGGTTTCTATACTGGCTGCTAGATTTCTATTCTCTCCTTCCAACGCTCTGATTGAATTTATCATGTTTTTGTTGATATCATTCCGTTCCAAAACATCATTTTCCAATTTCTGTACATAATCTTCCTGACGTAATTCAACATTAGTATTTTTGAAACTCAAAATTTCCTTTTCCAGAATGGAAATTGTCTCACAGTGATTAGTAATTTTCTCGGCAATTTTATTTTTCCAGTGTTTCATTTGCCTGAAGTTTCTGAGGCTGGTTGTTATTTTTTTTTAACTTCCCTAATTTCTTTATTTATTTGTATTATTATTACGTTTTGTGAATCTATTTTCTCAATATACTTTATCTCAGTATTATGCAATTGTTTATTGAGATCTTCCTCTCTTTGGGAGACTTCTTCAAGGAATAATCTATGATTCTGTTTGTGTTTGTCTATGTAGCTCTTATGCATTACGCTGTCCTCTGTCATATTACTAATTGTTTGTTCTAATAAAAAAATTTCGTCAAACACACTTTTATCCATATCTTTATTGCAGCAGGTAATTTGAAAGATTTCCAGGAATTTATTATTGTTTTTGTTCTGCTGAACACAGCTCCTGTGAAAAACCGTGGAGCAGATTGTGCATATATAATAATTTGACGGGAAGGGTCGTGTCTTACAGCAACCGAAGTTAACTATGTTGTTATTAGCTTTGGTAAGAGTTATAGAAATAAACTCACTGTTCAGTACTTTTACATCATCAAATTTTCTGGAAAGTGCCTAATCTTACTTAACCATAAAGCGACAGCATGGAACAGATGCTCAGCAGAATACTGGATGAACTGGAACCCAAGAATAACAGCGCAAACAATCAAGTGGAAACTGTTTCAGATGTGGTAGTAGAGAGACTGCAGAGTGAGGTTACCACCACATTCTTCATCACCTTGGAAGACACCCCCACGTTTCTACTCATCTACGAGGACGTTATTGTCAAGAGAATCAAAAGGAAACTGTTTCAGATGTGGTAGGAGTTGATTAGAGAGATCACAGGGTGAGGTTCCACCACTTCTATCACCTTGGAGGATACCCTCACGTTTTCACTCGCTTACGAGGACATGCTCATCTAGAGAGTCAAGATAAAACTGTTTCGGATGTGGCAGGAGCATATATTTTCAGAGATGTTTCAGAGTTAGGTTGCCACCACGTTCATCATCACCAGAGCATAGTAAGGGAACAAGATACCTTGAAGGAGGCGCCGATATCAGACAAACGAGACTGTTATCTGAGGACTAATGGACTACCGCACACATGAGAGAAAGGACCAAGAAACCGATACAAACATTAGTAACTTTCCCCATCTCCAGGGCAATGTGGCCACAGTGGGAGGGGATGATAGGTGAATTCTTGAAAGAAATTCATGAGGGAAAATCAAGAGGACATCTGGGAGTTGATAAGACCTTGGCTAACATCAGGCAGAGGTTCTACTGGGTCCAATATCGAGACTACGCGACGTAGGAAGCTGGTGCAGAAGATTTCCAGAGGGCGGAGCAACTGAAGGCCCTAAGACAAGGGGTAAAATGAAGACATACAACATAGGTGCTCCATCCGAACAGATTGTCATTGATGTAGCTGGGCCATTTCTTGAGACCGATGATGGTACCAAATCATCCATGTTGTCATGGACTATTTGGGTAAAGCCTATGCCATTCCAGACGATGCATCTACAATATCTTCAAATCAAGACTGAAGCAACTTCTTCTGTCAAAGAACTGCTACAGTATAGATGAGTTTTATCTATAATCCAATACTATATGTGTGTATAGGAAGGAATTATTTATTATTATATTTATGTGGTTTACATCTGTTTATGTTTAATATATATATATATATATATATATATATTTTTTTTAACCATTTTCGATTTTACAACTATGTGACATTATCTATCTTAGTATAGTTTTTTTTTTCAATATTGTACATTGACGTTTTTCTCTTTTTCATTTGTACTCCTGCTCCTGTGGTTGTACAGATCAATCTGAGTAAATGAAGACATCATTATTATTATTATTAATAGCAAGATCATTGGTGGACATGTTTTCGAAATTTGGTGTACCGATGGAGCTATATTATGACTAAGGAAGGAACTACGATTCAGGGAAGTTTGTGAGCTGATGGGCATCAGCAAGACCAGAACTACTGCGCTCCACCTCCAGTCGGATGGCTGGTTGAAAGATTCAACTGAAGGAAGAACATCTGTCCAAGGTTCTAGACAAACTGTAGGTACCCATATTATTTTCGGAAGGGAATTTTGATTGCCTCGTGATTTAGTGTTCGGATCACCAAACAACCAAGAGGTAGATGTGCAGTAGTATGCAGATAAACTGTGGGATAGCATGTTAAGGATCCACGATATTGGCTAGCGATAGGATGAAAGCTCGTCATGATTTGAAAGCTTATTCAGTAGGATTCGAATATGGTGGCCAGGTTTGGCTGTACATCTCACGTGGAAAGAAACTAACATCGTTTTGGGGATGACCGTACGAGGTGAAAAAGAGGATCAACGACGTGGTTTACAGTATCCAGCGTAGCCCCAGGTCTAAGATAAAGGCAATTCACCCCGAGAGACTGAAGCACTATTGTGGTGAAACGATGGCTGTTGATCGGGACCATCAAAATTAGAGGGGCGAAGACGAATATACCGTATGCCACTGAATTCTAGTTCACGCGACGTGACGTCATATCGCTGGTTTCTCGTATGGAAACATCGGGAATTTTTGAGAAACAAGTGCCAGAAGTTTCTCGGTGCTAATGAAAAACCAAGCCGATCGTGGGGGGATAGCTAGTTAGCAGTTGTTTTTTTATCAGGTTACAAGTGATTAGATACAGTGTAGTGCATAATATATTGGTAGTGAACTGTGATTGATTCAATTTGACATAGTAGTGTGTTGTTTTTGTGAAGTGTAAATAAACGGACAATATGTAATTACCTATTTTAATAGCCACGAACCCCAGATTCGTAACAATATTATTGGGTCGATAGACGTATACTTTTGATTTTAAATAATCCCACGAACAAAAATTCGTCGAATAAGGTTTGGCGACCTAGCTGGCCATTCGATGAATTTCGCTCTCTCGAACCATTGATTTGGATACATTGTGTACAAATAATGACGAATATTCGCAGCATAATGGGGGTAGTTCCATCTTGCTGGTACCATACTTCATTTGTGATGTTCGAAATATTACCACAAGGAAATAGCGTGAATTATTCTGGTATTATTTGCTGCCTTATTAATCTGAAAGATTATATTTTTACAAAACAGTTCACAGTTTACTACTGAAATGTACCACATACCACACTGCACTAAATAGATTCCACCTTGAACTCGCTAATATGAATTATTACTTTGTTGTCTCGAGGTACGTGCGATCTTATATATCCACGTTCTTGGCTTCTAGAATATTTGAGCAGTTCGTAGATCATTCGATGAGAAAGCCCAGCGTGAACCTCAACCAGTCAGTCACTACATTCCTGGAATGCGAGATAAGCAACACAGGGGTATACTGTACTTATTTTTATTACAATATTATTAAAAACACACTGGCCCATTATTTCTTCGCGAAAATTCTAATCTACTGTCAGGCCATCTTTGTTTAATTCCTGAAGTAAATCGATTTTTTATGGGTGCCATTTTTGTTTTGTTTTTATGTGATTTATATGGGCCCAAGTAACCTATTGATTTTTCATAAAAATATGTGAGCGAATGTAATTTGCATTTGATTAAAAATAATGTTGACTATCGCTTGTCTACTCTTGAGGATGAAATTATGATGATACCATATTGGGAACATATTGTATATGTTAGCTTGGAACTAGTGCTGGGCGTTTATCTACCCACATGTAGCAAAAATAATTAGGTATATGGGTTTTGAGTTATAGGAAAGGGCAATTCACTAGCTATCCGATATTATATTGAGATGTGTCAAACGCTAGAAAGCGCTGTTTCCGCGGTCACAGTTATGGAGAAATAGTTTTTTTGGTAATATACTGAACGTAATTTTCGACATTTTATATCTAGATTTTGGTCTTGGTCCATATAGATACTCCATAACAGTGAAGCTTTAATTTGATTGATATACACTTCTGAGTGAACCTGTTGATAGAAAATGTATTGTTACGAGACTGGGGATCGTTTTTATTGCAATCAAAAGAAGTACAATGAATCCAGTGTCCATGTATTCCACTTTGAAACACAACACAATAATACTTTCTGATAATACAATACTTGTTTCTCCGCACAACAATATTCACAAACTAACTAACTGTCTGTCGCGTTTGACCTGCTTATGAAGACGTCATTGGTCAACGACCGCTCCAACGTAAACAACGTCTGTCTATTTTATGAAAAATATTGCGGATCCGCCCATATCCGTAACACTGTCCCCCTCTAACTTCGATCGATCCGGTCAAAAATCATTGGGTTACCATAATAGGGCTCCAGTATTTCGAAGTGAACAACCTTCATCTTAGTCCTAGGGCTGCGCTGGATTCTGTAAACCACGTCGTTGATCCTCTTCGTTCCTTCCCAAAATTGTGTTAGTTTGGGGGATACACCCTTCTTTCGTCGTAGGTTATACAGCCAAACCTGGTCACCTTCTTTGAATCCTCCTGAATTAGCTTTCAAATCATAACGAGCCTTTCCGTGAATTTTCAACAGTTTATCTACATAGTCGTATACTTCTACCTCTTGGGTGCCTGGTGTTCCGAACACCAAGTCACAGGGCAATCGAAGTTCCCTTCCAAGGATAATGCTAGCCGGGGTAAGCTTGGTTGAATCGTGGACATCTGCTCTGTATGCTATCAGAAATAATGGATAGTGTCTGTCCCAGTCCTTTTGATGTTTTTCCACTACCTTGGAGAGGTGCTCTCTCATAGTCCGTAACACTGTCCCCCTCTAACTTCGATCGATCCGGTCAAAAATCATTGGGTTACCATAATAGGGCTCCAGTATTTCGAAGTGAACAACCTTCATCTTAGTCCTAGGGCTGCGCTGGATTCTGTAAACCACGTCGTTGATCCTCTTCGTTCCTTCCCAAAATTGTGTTAGTTTGGGGGATACACCCTTCTTTCGTCGTAGGTTATACAGCCAAACCTGGTCACCTTCTTTGAATCCTCCTGAATTAGCTTTCAAATCATAACGAGCCTTTCCGTGAATTTTCAACAGTTTATCTACATAGTCGTATACTTCTACCTCTTGGGTGCCTGGTGTTCCGAACACCAAGTCACAGGGCAATCGAAGTTCCCTTCCAAGGATAATGCTAGCCGGGGTAAGCTTGGTTGAATCGTGGACATCTGCTCTGTATGCTATCAGAAATAATGGATAGTGTCTGTCCCAGTCCTTTTGATGTTTTTCCACTACCTTGGAGAGGTGCTCTCTCATAGTTCGGCTGAATCTTTCAACCATGCCATCTAACTGGGGATGAAGCGCCGGGGCCCTGGTCGATACCCATCAGGTCGGAATGTAGCTCCATCGGTAATCCGGATCTTGAGAACATGTTGTTCACCAATGACCTAGCTACTGTGGATGCTTTCTGGTCTGGAATGGCATATGCTTCCACCCATTTGCTGAAATACTCGAGGGTATATTTGTTGCCATCGTCCGCCACAGAAAAAAGTCAAGCTACATCAATGGCAATCCATTCGAAGGTGCACCTACGTTAGATTTCTTCATTTGATCCATGGACCTTGTTTCGGGAACTTTAGTGGCGCCGCACTCTGGATATCTTCTGCATCAGCTTTCTACATCATCTCGACATTGAACCCAGTAAAACTTCTGCCTGATATTTTCCAAGGTCTTATTGACTTTCAGCAGTCCTCCTGATTTTCCCTAATGAATTTCCTTCGAAATTTCACCTATCCTCTTCCTGGGCAAGACCAATTGGGAAATTGACGACTTTCCATCAGCTGATTCCCACATCCGTTTAGGTAATCCATTTTCCGCAACCAAGGAATGCTCTCATTGCCTCAAAGATGGGATCTATGCCTGAAATATATTCCCAAGAGGGTCTGGCGGTTCCGTCCAATGTCCAATGTAGGAAGTTCCCAATGTTTGCATCGATTTTCTGGTGCTGTCTCATGTGTGCAGTAGTCTCGTTTGTCTGATGCGGGCAACTCTTTCGCGGTACCTTGTTCTCTAACTTTGCTCAGGTGCTCTAGGTTGCGGTCTTCTAGACAAGATATCTACACTTCTATTTGCTCGTTCTAGGTAATATTCGGTATTAGCATGATACTGGTTAGTCTTCTCCCTGATGAGCGCATTATCAGTTATTTTTCTTACTCTGTTGACTTGTATGGCCCTGAGAGCTTCGCTTTTACTAGCACTAGCTTTTCGATGGCATCTGCTCGAAGACTCACTAGATTATCCGGTTCTCGTTGGTGAACAGGAACGTGCAGGTGTCCTCCAAGGTGATGAAAAACGTGGCGGCAACCTCATCTTAAAATCCCCCTGGAAATGTCCGCTCCTACCACATCTGAAACAGCTTCCTCTTGTTTCTTCTGGCGATCCTGGTCTCGTAGGTGAGTCTTAACATGGTGGTGGCCTCCAGGATGATGACAAACGTGGTGGTAACCTCAACCTGCAATCTCTATGGAAATGTCCACTCCTACCACACCTGAAGCAGTTTCCTCTTGATTGGTTTGTAGCACTGCCATTCCTGGATTTCAGTTCTTCTAATATTTTGAGCATGTGTGTTATGCTGTCGCTCAGTTTATCTTCCTGAGGTTGCTCTTCAATCGATACCGCTCTTACTTTCGACCTTAAGGTGTTCTAAGCCGCTTCTACTTTCAGGGAACGAACAAGAACTCCACTGCATTTCTTGAAGCTTGTTAATCCTAGGGTCCTTTCGTGTATTTCGATATCCTCAATCCAAAATTAAACACCTGCACCTCCAATTGTTCCTTGGAATGCTCTGGGGCTCCTGGGTAGGCAATTTCTCCAGATTTCTGCACTCGTATTTTCGCAGCAATGAGATCTTCATACTTGCTATTTGGGTCTTCAGGGATGGCCAGCAGGGGTCAAAGCCACTATAAGTGCCGTCGCCTCTTCTTTATCGTCCCATCCATTGGCCGTTGCCGCAGCTTCAAACTGTTTTCGATATAGGGATCATGGCGACTGCCCATCAAAAGTTGGTGGTTTTACGAAATTATGCGATGTGGCAACTCTGTCACGGTGGTCTTGGATTTTCAGTGAAGCAATTTTCTTTTCCAGTTCTTCTCGCCCGATCTTTTTTCTTTGCTTCTTCACGTGCCACCAAAACTCTTTTTGTACCCAATTTTATTAATATTTTCCTTCAGCCTATGATTTGCTCCTCGATTTTCTGGATAATTTGCTCGAAAATTGCTTTGTGTTGTTGTTCCAGAATTTACAATAAATGTTCTCGTATCCGTTCATTTTCCACATGTTTTTCTCTTTCTCGTCGTTCCTCCTCTTTTCGTCGGGGATCCTCCCTTTTTTGTTCTTCTCTCTGCCGTCGTTCTTCCTCTTGTTTTTCTTTCTGCCGTCGTTCTTCATCTTCTTGTTTTTCTTTCAGTAGACGTTCCTCCTCAATTCGTTTTTCTTTCTGCCTGTGTTCTTTCTCTTAGGCAAACTGCCGCTTCATTATTTCCATAATAGCTTTCATATCATCGTAGGGTGTATTTTTCGTATTCACCATCAATTGTTCACAATAGTTACCAATATCCCATCTCTGACATCATCTGTCCAATAAATTCAGTGTCCGTCCACTTTGAAACAAAACACAATAATACTCTCGGACAATACAATACTTGTTTACAACTAAAAGGCACTGCACTAACTAGACTTCGAACTCACTAATACTTTGTTTCTTCAAACAACAATATTCACAAACTAACGTTTGACCTGCTTATATAGCACGGCGAAATTCTCGAAAAGAGTGGCGATTTCTCGAGAATGTTCCATGACGTCATCGGTCAACGACCGCTTTAATGTAAACAACAGAGTTAATGCAAATAATGCAGGGGCGGACCCAGCAGTTATATCAATTATATTTTAATATATAGTGTTTTTGAGATATCAAACGGAAATATCTGTAATATCGCATAGCTTTTGAGTTTTTTGTGTTGCCTTGATTATATGTATACAGTGCGGCTTTTAATTGCCTCCCCCCCTGTTAACTATTGAACGGTTCGACGTAGAACAATGAAAAAAAAAACGTATTGAATGATATCACCGATACTACTTTTTGAAATGAAAGACATTGTGATTGCCCAATAGCATGGGGGGTCAAGTGACACATGGTTGAAAAGATAATTCAATTATATTTTCAACCATCCTACTTTTTTTAAAATTTAGTTCAAATGTTTTATCACAATAGGCATTTGAAATGTCAAATAAAAGTGAGGATCTGAATGGTACCGTTACCTCAATAACTTTTGAACGATTTGGAGTGAAACAATGAGATATGAAATTTATTGAATGGTATTACCGGTCCTACTTTTTGAGAGAAGATACAATACAATTACTCGAAAGAGGGCGCTGGGGACACATCAACTTGAAAATTTCGATTTGCACATCGTTGAAAAGGTAATTCAATTTTTCTTTCAACTATGGCAATTCTACGGAATCACAATTGCGATTACGGCTTTTTATAGCCCCTCCCCCCCCATGTTAACGCTTCGACATAGAACAACGGGACCACAACTATTTTGAATGATAACACCGATACTACTCTTTGAAATAGAATACATTATGATTCCGTCGATAGATGACGCGGGGGAGCACATCAACTTGAAAATTTCAAATAGCATGGGGGGTCAAGTGGCACATCGTTGAAAATATAATTTAATTTTCTTTTCAACCATTCAATTTTTTTTATTTCGTTTCGTTTGGTCGAACGTTTTTTTACAATGTGCATATGAAATTTTGTTATACTTGATATTTCAAATGCATATTGTGAAAAAACGTATTAACGAAATTAAAAAAAGAATTGAGTTATCTTTTCAACGATGTGCCACTTGACCTCCCATGATGTTTGAAATTTTTAAGTTGATATGTGCCCCCCCGCGTCATCTATCGGGCACTCACAATGTCTTTCATTTGAAAAAATTGGTGATTTCATTCAATATCTTTTTTTTTTTCATTGTTCTACGTCGAACCGTTTAAAAGTTAACAGGGAGGGGGGTACTATTGAAATCCGCACTGTATATGTAAAAGTGGATGTTGGTATATAAGTATGAGATTGATAAACTCCGACACCGTTTGACTGATCATGTTATTTATTTTACTTTAACTCACCACTAGATGGCGCTGCAGCGCATCAACTTCACAGCTATTTGAACACGAAGAATATTTTAACGCTATTAATACTGCTATAATTCGCATAACGGGATAACGGGATAATGGGATAACGGGATAACGGGATCACGGGTTAACGGGATAACAGTATAACGAAAAAAAAAAAGTTCTACGCGGACGAAGTCGCGAGAATCAGCTAGTAATGATATAATTTACAAAAACATTGAAATAATATTATTACAACTTTTATTTTATCAAAATTTGAAATTTTGGGCTTCATTTCACATCCCTATTACAAAAAAAATATTTATTTCGACACCAAGAATAATATACTGGAATTTCTTCGAAATTGAACTTTGCCAATGACATTTCATTACATATTGAATTCCTTTTGACCATTATAATAGAAAAATGTCAAAATTCAGATCAAGGGTGTTTCATTTGGAAAGAAAAATCAAGGCGTGGCCCCGCCACTGTTTGTGATCCATGAGATTTTTTAATGGAATTTTTTTGTCGGGGTGTGTAAATATTTTGATTACAAAAATACAAAATGAGTATTTTTTTGCTGGAAGATATGAGCAATAAGATATTCAACCATTTTTAGGAGTCCTCCCAACTGCTATCCACAAGAGGACCCATGTGTAAATCCAAGAGAAAACGAATGTCGACCTCGCATCAGGCTTCGAACCTTATCCCCTCCGAAAAAATGTGCGCCGACGAGATGCAGAAGCCCGTCTCCAGAACAAAGGTGTTGTTGCAGCCGGTGTCAGAAGCCATCTTGTCCTCCACCTCAATCTTGTTGTCCCAATTACATGTGTCGTCCATGTCCGCCTAAACCGAGATGTCGTTCGCCTCCGAAGAGGTGAGTTAATTTCGAGGGCTCTAATGAAATGATGAAATTCACTATTTTGTTTTATTGCATTATAAAAAATCGTATGGATTCATATACTAGATCCGATGTTAAATACGAAGAGTCGCCAAAGTTATAGTTGAGAGATAATATGGAAATATTGGGGATTTAGCAGATAATATGGAAATATTGGGATAGAGGAGCTTGCGAAATAATAGAACCCAGAACTATCAAACCAAAAACTCAAATTATGAACAAACTTTCTATGGGGGAACCCTTGTGAGAGCAGACTCGGTAACACTCCAATGTATGCAAATTATAGGTGGTTATAATTGTTTCCATAATTTTGGTTTCCTCTCCCCACTGTCTCTGTTCTCTTATTCAAATTTTTGGTTAACTTAAGAAACACGGTGTGTTTTGGCAAATTTTGATCAAACTTTCTCTGGGGGAGGTATTAGACTAGTCAAGAAGTGAGTTTCCAGCGAAAAATAGTTCCAAGTCTCCAGAAAATATGAACAATAGCTCATTCGATTCGGAATGCAATTCTGAGAAGGGCGATTTTTAATTTTTTTTTTGCTGATGAAAATTGCAATTGTTATAAATAAAAAAAAGGGTTCAGTTTTTTTAGAATAACTCAAAAAATACACGTGGTAGCGAAAATCGGACAGGTTCCAAAAAAGGAGGAAATTTACAATAAAAAAGTCTGGACTATCGAAACTCTATCTCCATTATTTGTAATTTGAATTTAACGCTGATTATTTTTTGACATTTCTAGAAACCAATGGAATCTTTCAATTCAAATAATTCATGTACGTTTTGGCCAATCAAAACATTATTATAGTGAGACCTAGAAAATTTCCCGTAGATTAATTTGAGGTATTTTGTTTTTATTGTCTGACAAAGTATATTTTTAATTGTCATCAATTAGCATGAAGAGTGAGAAATCAATTGAAAACCGGTTTAGTACCTTGTATCATTGTGTGAGGAAATGATCAGTCAAAAAATAATCTATAGAATACCACACGAGAGTTCGATGAAGTAGAAAATAATTCTCCAGATTTCTTTCTCAAATTTGTTGCCATTTGGCAATAGCCACTCGAGCCCGATGGGCTCTCGTGTCTATTGCCTGGCAACAAGTTTTCGAATTATTTTCACTTTATTCTATCTCTCTTGTAGTATTACAACTGAAAATAGGACTCCGCGCGACAGCTACGGCATGCGCGCGCCATCTTTGAAGAGCGTACACCACATAAATTTTTTTTTTTCATAGTATTAAATATCAATTTAAAGGAAGAAAGAAAAAAGGTTAATTATTCAACAAGTTGGGCATTTGTTAATTAGTCCTTATTTTTCGGATCTAGGTTTTCATAAAATAATAATAAATAAATAATAGCTCTATAAATTTTTCGCCTCCTGGAGCCCTTCTTGTTTATTATAATTTTTTAAAGTTAACAAAAACTTATATTTTTTATCCATATGGGATTTAATAACATTCGAAAAAAATAGGCCATTTGTTTATAAATTGTTTATAAACAAATTGATTGGTTTGATATTTAAAAAAAAATATTTTATTGTCTACAGAATATAATTTGAAAAAAATGAAAATTCCCAAAAAAATAAATTTATTGTTCATAATCGTTTTTTCCAATTTCCATTATTTAAATGTTAGGAATTTTTTTTCTTTGAAAATCATAATTGGCTCAATAGAATGACAAAAAATAAAAAATAAATTATTAAAAATTCAAATTTTTATTAAGTTAACAATTTCTTATACACAAATTCCAAATAGGCCATTTTTTTTCCGAAACTACTGTCGAAATATTTTTTTTACTTTTTTTTATATATTTTTATAAAATTACGGCATATAAAAGTAGAAGCGACACTTTGTTGCATATGGTTGTTTTTGTAATTTTTAGTAGTTTTGGAAAAAAAATATAATGAGATTTGGAATATGTTTATAACAAATTGTTAATTAAATTTTCGATATATTCGATTTGATTTTTTGTTATTTTGTTAAAAAATGCCAATTATTATTTTTAAAGAAAAAAAATATTAACTAATCATTTAAATAATGGGAATATAAAAAAACTATTTTAAACAATAAGAATTTTTTTTAAGAAAACATTTTTTTTTAATCATTATATTCTCTAGACAACAAAATGGTTGAAAAAATATTAAAATATTGAACTAATCAATTTGTTTGTAAACAATTTATAAACAAATGGTCTAATTTTTTTTTCTATTATTGAATGCCTTTATTTGATGCAAAAACAGCAATAGTTAAACATATGGATGAACAAATTTTTTAACAACTTTTTTTTTATTTTGAATTCTTTGTTGACTTTGAAAAATTATAATAAACAAAATGAACAACTTTTGAAAACTTTTATAACGTGATCTTGTTGAGTATATCTCCAAGGAGCGAAAAATTTATATAGCTCTTTGTTGATACTTTATTAATTTTTGTTCTTTCAGTTCCTTTACTATTAATATTCATTCACAGCAGTTTATTCCTGGACTATAGAAAAAAGAGAGTTATTTGTAAAAAGTCAGTTTGATAGAAGAATTGTCAATAAAAGATTCCGAAAAAGTCTTCGACTGATAAAAGTTATTTAATTTGAGGAATAGCTCAAACATTTGGTGACCCCGACCAGTGCACGATATGGAGAAGGATGGAAATGAACGGCCGAAGAAACTGTTCAGGTGCAGGCTTTAATGAAAGCCTTTCCGCAGATTTTATTTGGTCAGACAATTTTGGTGGAAACAGAAATCCCACCACGACGGTGACCAATCCTGTTCCTTCAATGCACTCAAAGCAGACAGCAAGAAAAACAAGTTCTCAACGCTCCATACTAAGTATAGAGAAGAAACGTTTAGCTCTAGAAAACGAGAGAAAGAAACAAGAGCTGGAAAGGAGACAAAGACAGCTCCAGTTTGAACAAAAAGAATTGGAAAACAATTTGAAATTATTAAATCTAGAGCAAGAACTCCAAAACGCAGAGTTGGAAGCGCATGAGTTAGACAGTGTTTCAGAAAGAGCAGACCTATTTCCCCAGGAGATGAATCAAGATAGTCATCACGAAAAAATAAAATCAGTAGCAGAATGGGTAAATAGCATACAAGAAGAAAGCAAACTTGAGGAAGGAGGAATTTACGAAACCAAAGAAGAAAATTGTTCGAAAAATTACATTAAACTTTTGTGTGAAACAATCACAAGTGCAATTAAAAGTGTATCATCTCCAAGCCGATATAAACATGACAAAATCTTAGCACGGCATGCTATGGAAAAAGATTTTCCCTACTTTGATGGGAATCCGCAAGAGTGGCCTTTGTTTCACAGACAGTATAAAAACATTTGCAATTTATGTGGATTTTCCAACGCAGAAATTATGATTAAACTCCAGCGGTGTTTGAAAGGTGAAGCTAAGTCTACGGTTGCTGGTATGATGTTGACAGCGGACAATGTTGATTTAGTGATACAAACCCTAGAAACACGCTTTGGTAGACCGGAATTTATAATCGATGGAATTATTAAAAAAATCAGAGGTGTACCCTTTTTGAAAGACTCTAACTTTGAAAAACTCATCCAATTCTCAAGTGAGGTCAACAATATGGTGTCAATAATGAAAACCCTTGAATCATCGAGCCATCTCAAGAACCCTCAGCTCATGAGAGACCTTTTTTAAAAACTACCAGATCATTTGAAGTTGAAATGGGGAAAGAAAATAGCCACAAATGAGAAAGAATGTGATTTGGAGGATTTCTCCAAATGGGTGGGAGAAATTGCAAAGGCTGCATGTTATGTAAGCACTCCCTATACCCATGGTACTGATAGATTTGGGCACAAATCTACCTTCACTAAAAAGCCTGATAGAGTACTCAGTATAAACGAAAAACCAACTGAGAAATGCGGCTATTGTGATGAAAACATTCATGGAAGTTATTGCCCAAAAATCCATCATCAACTGTTACACAAGACCCGAGAATCCAGTGAAACTAACGATCAGAACCCGAAAGAAATGTTGTATATGCGATGCAAAATAAAACGAAGAAAGTACAACTGAGGGTCATTCCAATAAATATATTCGGACCGAAAAAGACAACTAGAAGTACTTGCATTATGTGATGAAGCATCTACCGTAACGCTGATCGACGAAATAGTTGCCGAGGAGTTAGGGCTCTATGTTCGAAGAATCATTATGCTTACAGTGGACTAATGACGAAATATCAATGCAGGAGAAATCTATCAGAATGGACTTGAAAATATCAAGACCCGGTGGACTAAAGTATTTCACAATGATAGGCGTCAGAACTATCAAAAATCTATCACTGCCATTACAAAGCGTCAAAATGACAGAGTAGCGAAAATATCCTCATCTGAAAAATATTCCTATCAGAGATATAATTGAAGAAAAACCTGTGGTTTTGATCGGACAAGACAACATTGATCTGATTATTGCTCGTCAGATACGATGCGGGCCCCAAAATTTGCCAGTAGCAACCAAATGCAAATTGGGATGGGCACTTCACGGTCCTAGTCATGGAAAAATGAATGGTGATGATACGGTTAAAGCTCACACGTTGCATATATGTGAAACGGAAGATCCTGATGAAATCCTACAAGAAATGGTCAGAAAATCGTTTCTACAGAACATTTTGGAGTGTTAGTGACATCAACTCGTCATAAGCCATGAAATTACCAGAGCTCTGAATATTTTGGAGAAAACGACAAAAGAATCGGTGACAGATATGAAACAGGATTGCTATGGAAAAATGATGACATAAAATTACCAGAGAGTAAATTTAGAGCAATGCAGAGACTGAAATGTGTCGAGAAAAATGTCTACAGAAGGAAACATTTCGTGAAGAATACTGTGAAAAATTGAAGCATACGAGAAAAAGGATATATCAGAAAACTGAGTCCAGAAGAAGCCAACATAGAAGGTCCCCGTATTGGTACCTTCCCACTTCGCTGTTGAGAATCCGCATAAGAAAAAAATCCGTTTAGTGTTTGATGCCGCATCGAAATCAAACGGTATAAATTTCAACGATATGCTCTTGTCTGGTCCCGATCTACTGCAGTCCTTGGTAGCAATACTTTGGAAATTTAGACAGCGAAAGTATGGATTTTGTGGAGACGTTAGGGGAAAAGTTTCACCAAGTTCGCATTCGGGAGGAAGATAGAGATTCTCAACGATTTCTGGCGAAATTTAGAATATCAAGAGACCTCCAGACGTTTACGAAATGGTAGTTATGACTTTTGGTTCGACTTGTTCTCCAGTCTGCGCTCAGTACGTGAAGAATATAACGCTGAGAAGTTTCATCAGATCCAGTAATCAGGGACGCGATTATCAAGAAATTTTACGTGGATGACTACTTGGATTCTAAAGACACCGAAAAGGAAGCGATTACGACATTAACTAAGTTTGCAGAAATACAAAAATTGGCTGGTTTTGATGTCGTTAACTGGATGACAAATTCTTCCCTTATCCGTGAACATTTTCCAGGAGTTTGTTTTGCATCTAAGCATATAGACGATGGCTCCTCTCTTCATAGGAGTTCTCGGTTGTGGTGGGATACAGAAATGACGTATTTCTGTTCAAACTCAATGTAAAAAAAAACCTTATCGATATGAATACATCCAAAGGATGGTATTAAAGTCCATAATGTCCTTTATGATCCTTTGGGCGTAGCTAGTTTTACCATTCGTGGGAAAATTTTGATGCAGGATATTTGGCGATCAGGTGTGAATTGGGATGAAGAATTACCAGAAAATTTAATTCATACTTGGAGGAAGTGTTTGGAAGACTTGCCTAAACTTACAGATATTAAAGTTCCCAGATGTTACAGTTTCATGATTCCAGTAGCAACCAAAATTGAGCTCCATACATTTTGCGATAGTAGTGAAAAAGCCTTTTGCAGCAGTATCCCTATCTCAGGGTGTTAGGAAAAGACAGCCAGGTTGATATTTCACTGGTATCCTCAAAAACACGAGTAACGCCCCTGAAACCGTTATCGATACCAAAACTTGAACTACAAGCAGCTGTGATGGCAAGTAGGCTATGTTGACGACTGGGCTACAGGGGTGTTGGGAAAACCACACACCTGACCACCAATGTTGACGACTGGGCTACAGGGGTGTTGGGAAAACCACACACCTGACCACCAATGTTGACGACTGGGCTACAGGGTGTTGTGAATTCACCCACCACACCTGTAATACCGAGACGTTATTCGTTATTGGAAAACAGTTTTAAAAAGCATCGACTATTGAATATATCGAACCGGATATATATATGGAGCGGCCTACAAATATCAATATCCTTTCTTTCAATACCGGAACATGGGCTGTTTATTCAGGAAGTACTACCGTTCAGAAAGATTCGTACCAATCAATGATTTAATAAAATAATAATGCACTCATAAAAGTTAAGAATGTTATATATAGATTTAATGAAATGTGACACACTAATTCTCTCAATCGTCTATGAACGAATGATAGGCAACAATATTCGTACAATGAAAACGAAATTAGCGTATTGGCAATAATTCTGCAGTGGCTTCATAATAGAAATAATTTTAATAAAAGAACAATCTTGAAATTCAATTGCTACCAACGATTAACAATACTTCTCTTTTGAGATCTTTGTAATCTTGAAAACTATGGAAATACTTTTTAGACACATACACATTTTAATGGGTTGGGTTTTGCCATAAAAAATAAATACAGAAAACAAACATGAGACTCACCCTGTTTAACACTTATTCACTGGAGTAGTTTTAAACGCAATTAGATTAGAAGTTATTATTATCATTCGTTTTCCCGCGTCAATCGGTTATTCTAATTAATTGTCCGGTATATTCATACAGATAAAGTTTTCTAAGTGATCGTGAACCATTGAAATTGCGGAATCCTGCTATTATCTCTGTTTTGGAAGCTTTACAATTTGTGGAAACTATATGTTCACTCGTGTTTTACTAGGAGCTTTAATACTCTGATTTGAATCGGCTGAGTTTCTATGTTTGCTGAAGTTAACTACACTGGTTTGGAAACTCTCATTATTATTGCACGATACTGTAATTAGACTGACTTTAACCTAACTTTTGAGAATGGCATATTCTCGGTTCACTGTGGAATACTAAATCGAACTGCTTATTGTTGACATAAACTCACGCTTTTATATGATCTTCAACACGGGAGCTAGTGGGCGGAGCTTTGGGGTTTTATGAGTATTTTAACGAGGTGACACGTAAAACTGATAAAGGGCGTTTTGTCTAACCCGTTCTCGCTTATCTTATGTTATAATTGGATAATATTTTACTGAATGATAGGTATTTACGATCGCTGGCGCGTTATCGCTGAGTTAATGACCAACAAGTGTGTTTATGAATTTCAGAGGTGCTCGATTCTCGGTGATTTATAAGTTGTTTACCTCCAGTAACGATGCGGTGGTGATACATCGCGTTATCTCGTCTTTCAACTGCTAGTGTTTATCGACTTAGGACGGGTGTTTTGGTAATTATTTAACTGACTTCTTATCTCGCTGTGACTGTAACGGGTAGCAATAAAAAACTTTGTTTTGCTCTCCTAGATGAGTCATGTAAGCATTCGGTATACAATGGTTACGTCTTGTAATTATCTTTTAAATCATTTCTGTAATTACAGGGCATAAATTCGACCAACCCTCAAAAAAAAAAACTTTGACAAACTCAAATTTTTTTCGAATAACAACTCTTTCACCTACAATTAACTTTCTGAAGTGTAATCCCATTCTAAGCGACAAATTTTATAAGTCTTGCTTTGACAATTACAATAGATTACTGTTTACATCTTCTAGAGGGATAATTATAATCTATCCCCAAATTTATTAACCTCACTGCTCAGTACTTAATTCTAATTTTCTTAAAAAATAACACAAATAATCGGCAACACAATAAAAGTCTTTTCTTCCATGGGGTAATTTCCATACTGTAAGGGTATGTACTCGCCTTCTTCAACGAGGATTTTCTCACTTCTATTCCGGTGGGCATCAATTTAACTCTATCCGTTGGATCCTCTGAATTTTTCCTACGCCGCTCGGGTAAGGGTACGTAGCAGCGATACGGGACGATTTGTTCCTATTTATCTTCTCTAACCATTCAGCTGGGGATTGTAGGCCTTCCATACATTTCGGTCATGATCCGTGATATTTAAGTGGTATCGGGCATGAACACAGCCTGTGTTTTCTGGTTCAGGTAAGTGCATTCGTTGGCGTAATGTTGTCATGGTGTCGGTTCCGGTGGTCAAAACGGTGGTAATTCATTCGTTTAAAAATCTTCGTTCCTGGGACTCCTATTTGTGCGTACCATTAACACAGGTGATTTGTTTTGTGAATGGTGGTTACTGTGATTCTGTGAGTGCTTGAACTCAAACCACACTGTGAATTCGCAATGCTCTAATCTGCTGGTCTCATCATTCGCTTCGCCATGCTGGATTGTCCATACTATCTTTTTTCAGAGATATTTTCTTGGGTTTCAACAATAATAGTCCACGATATTCTATCAAAACCTTCCATATAGGCGCGGTTAGTAAATTTTATCATTGGCTTTACTTAGGTACTGTACAATTGTAAACGTCGCGATGTTCTAGTATGAATATTCTACAAACCGTAAACACATTTCGAAAATCGTGATTATATTATTTCTGTATTATGTAACTCGCGATTCGATTTCTATAACTGTTTCTATTTGCATTAATTTTCATAACATATCGCGTTTTGGTTTTTATAGCCTGTAATCCGTACAGTGTTTCTAGTTCTGTCGACCATTCTTCTTTTTTTTCTACTGACCTGTAATGAACTATATCCGTCTCAAAAGGTAGCTTTGCTTGAAAATTCCGGGAATTTACTATCATTATTTTACAACAGAACACTTGATAAAATTGTCTCTGTTTGCGTTTCCCGTTTTGCGTTGATTCCCTATATATTTTTTTCAGTTTGTTCCGTACTTATGATACAATCAGTTTAGTTCCGTTTTTTCATTAAAGTATCGGAGCATTTCTGTATTATTATTCATTCCAATTTTACAAATTCCTCGTAGCTATAGTTGTTTTGCTAAATTAACCTTCAGGATTTTTCAATTGTTTCTGGTCTTTGCAGTCTGCTAAAACTATAAAATTTACATACTATATATACGTTCCTACATTCTGGTGCATACTAAAATTTTCCTTGTTTACTGATATATAACTGATTGAACCAAATTTTCATGGGTGTCATTTGAACAGTGCCGCGTGTCATGGGTTGTGTAAGGGGAATTTATTTTCAGAAATGTTTTCTTCATTTTCTTTGGACATTTCCTTTGGCTGACATTTTCCTATATTTTCGGCATTAACTATTGGTAATTCATCTGGCATATTTTCTTTAGTTTGTACTAAAACTTGATCTAATTTTACCTCATTTTCTTGTGTCGCTTGTCTGCGGCTTTCATTCCTATACTTGTTGAATCGATCAGCGGATATTATTTGATTTTTTTGTTTCTTCCACTGGTTGGAGTTCAAAATTAACGTGTGATGTCTTTTTTAAATTAGATTTTCCTTTCTGTCTGGCTAAAGTTCTAATCTTTTTCACTTCGGGGTTTATTTCTTTCTTTACTTTCGTATCTATATTAAAATCTTCTCCTATGCTTCGTTTCTCGGCGTTAAAAATCCATTTTCTGTAATACTTCGTAATTTCGTATCTTCGGAGTTCACTATACTTTTTGCTTGAACTTTACCTACATTCAAAAATCTGGGCGGTAGAATTTTGTCCTTAGGCAAGACATTTTCATCCTTGTGATTTACGACTGTAGAAAAAATCTTATCTTTGGCGACTGTTATTCCTAGGTGCTTGGCAGATTCCAACTTCCTGGTGGATAGAGCATCTCCCTTGGGTGATCTATCACTTAAACTATCTTCCAATGATTTACTATTTTCTCCATCGATCACTTTCTTGATTCCTTGATGCATTAACTGTTGCAATTTCCGTTCTTCCTGAATATGTCTGGCTACTGGAATATTTTCACTTTCAAAAGCTTTTCATACCAACTTTTCCATTCTCTGACTATAATTTTCTTCATCCCGCTTAGTGCTGTATGGGCAATGTTCCGTTACATCTCTCCGTTTCTTTAGGCAGGAAATGCTCGTACCATACGTATGCATTCCCACTTGTCGACTGTCACTTGTGACTATCGGTCCTAATGTACAGGGTGCGTCGGTTCCATTTCCATATGTGGCACTTTTCAAATTCATCTCTTCTCTCTTGTTGCTCGTTTTAAACGCATGTTTCGCTTTTCTCTTTTTTCCAGACGATTTTCCATATTCTTCAATTCAACTATTTTTTGCAGACTAGTCTCCTTTAAATCACCAGTCGCTGACATCTTTGAAACTGTTTTTTCTAAACCTGGTGTCCAATTAAATCAATGGTCCCTGTTATCTCTATTTGATTCGAAGTTAATGTCTCTGTTTCATGGCATGAAACTCTGTTTAAGAATACTTCGCGGATTGATTTGGGCGGGCCCTCCCTCTTCAATTCTAGTTTTTCTACAGAATTCATCCAACCGTTCATCATGATATTGACATCTCTCAATCGTTTTTCTACTTCTTCAAATCTCTTTTGCAACTTCCTCTGCTCGTCATCCCGATTCGTTTGGCCTATGTGTCGGATTTTCTTCTTCAACTCAATAATTTCCCCTGATAAATACATTTGATTTTCTCTCCAATCAATTTGCACGTCATATTTTCGTAAAAAATCTAATCCCAGTGTTATTTCCGTACTACGGTGATAATTTTCAACTATTAAGAATTCATGTTCAATAACTTTTCCTTCCTTTACTTTGATTGGTAATATAACCGCGCCAATATAATGCGTGAAATTTCCTTGTCCATTTCTGAGGTGATACGGCAAATCATAATTCAATTTCATCCCTCTAACAACATTAATATGAGCCACTGATACTTGAGATCTCATATCTATGGATATATGCCTCAAAATTCCTGCTACTTCCAAATTAATTACATTTTTCTGTTCATCGTCGATTAGTATATTTTCCTCTTGCCTCTCACTATTTAAAAAGTCGTTTTTGTAGCCTTCATCTGAGGCTTGTTGACAGCTGCCATTCCATTTAAAATTCCCTGATATATTTTGACCTTTTTCGTACTTTTTCCATTTTCTGTCATTTCCATAACTATTTCCTGTTTGCTGTCTGTAATTTATTCTCTTAAAATTTCGATAACCATTTCCTGTATGTCCTCGTTCATTCCTGTGCCCCTGAGATCGAAATCTATTTTCTTTCGAATTGTTAGAAAATTCTTTTCTATATTTATTCATTTTTCCATATTTTTTAAATCGTTTTTCCTTAGCGTAGTTGGAAAACCATTTTCCTGAATCATTCAATCTCTTATTTTGAAACTATTCCTATTTGGCAACGATATGACATATGTCCGACTTTTGACATGTTAGGCATACGCAATTTTCATATAACACTCCCTGCTGTGTGACCTTTTCTGTTACAATGTGTGCACAATATTATATTCGCATTGAAAGTTCTAAATTCATATTCGGTGTATTCGTAATTTGCTCAATTAATTCTTCTTTTCTGCTAATGTGATGGTTCTTCTAAACTGACAGACTTTCAGATAAAACTTTTTTTCTAACAGGATCAACAACCAATGGCAAATTGAACCAAAAATCCTCCCTGAATTTTTTGCTCTAATACATTGTCAATTCTATGATTTCCGTGAGGTGCCTTATTTCGCTGCACATATTTTAATCTTAGGGAAAAAATTCCTAACTGATTCAGTCGTTTTCTGATAACAATTCAGAAATTCTTTTTGTGCTTCTCCAGGTGATTTCAATTTGCTAAACTGCTTCAATAATTCCTTTTTAATTAATTGCCAGTTGTCGGTATTTTGTAATTCATCTTCTGCTTCAATAAATAATCTAGCGATGCCTTTCAGTTTTAATCTAACTATAGAACTTATTTGACTGTCTGTCCATTTTGCTACAGCTGCCAAATCTTCAATTTCACGAATAAAATCTTTGATTTCTGTGGTACCATTATAAAAAGGAATATTATCCAAAGTGATACTAATTTGCGGTTCATATCTAACCCTCGGCACTGTTGTCTGAGTTTCCATGATTTAATTATTTTGATAAAAATCTCCATTGATTGAAAATAAAACTTCAATTGCCTTTTCGAATACTTCCTGAGTTTTTGATCGGTATAAACGCTATATCTATTTATTTTCCCAATATCGTGTTTGCAAAATAACAACGATATTATACTAAACTATTTTCACAATTTTTCTACTCATTTACTTCTGTTCAGTTTAGTCTTTTTTTCACTGACACTTATTTGTAAAAAATAAAAATAAAATATTCATTAAAAAAAAAATTTCAAATTAAATTTTTGTTTGACACTTTTTTTCTGTGGAAAATATCATATATGCGTTAATGTACTTCCTCAATTATTACTCGCACACCTGACATCAATTGTTTTAATCTGGGCTATACAGGGTGTTGTGAACTAACCCACCACACCTGTAATACCAGAGGTTATTCGTTAGGTTGGAAAAACAGTATTAAAAGCATCGACTATATGAATATAGTCGAACCGGATATGATATATGGAGCGGCCTACAAATATCAATATCCTTTCTTCAATACCGGAACATGGGTTGTTTATTCAGGAAATACTACCGTTCAGGGAAGATTCGAAACTGGTTATTCATAAAAGAAAAAATAAAGGAATGCACTCATAAAATGTTAAAATTTTATATATATATTTAATAAAATTGACACACAATTCTTCTCAATCGTCCCATGAACGAATGATAGGCAACAATATTCGTACAATGAAAACGAAATTAGCGTATTGGCAGATAATTCTGCAGTGGCTTCACAATAGAAATAATTTTAATAAAAGAACAATCTTGAAATTCAATTGCTACCAACGATTAACAATACTTCTTTGAGATCTTGTAATCTTGAAAACTATGGAAATACTTTTAGACACATACACATTTTAATGGGTTGGTTTTGCCATAAACATAAATACAGAAAAAACAAACATGAGACTCACCCTGTTTAACACTTATTCACTGGAGTAGTTTTAAACGGCAATTAGATTAGAAGTTATTATTATCAGTTCGTTTTCTCCCGTGTCAATCGGTTATTCTAATTAATTCGTCCGGTATATTCGTATACAGATAAGTTTTCTAAGTGATCGTGACCATTGAAATTGCGGAATCCCGTTATTATCTCTGTTTTGGAAGCTTTACAATTTTGTGGAAACTATACTGTTCACTCGTGTTTTACTAGACTTCAATACTTGATTTGAATCGGCTGAGTTTCATGTTTGCTGAAGTTAACTACACTGGTTTGGAAACTCTCATTATTATTGCACGATCCCTGTAATTAGACTGACTTTAACCTAACTTTTGAGAATGGCATATTCTCGGGTTCACTGTGGAATACCAAATCGAACTGCTTATTGTTGACATGAAACTCACGCTTTATATGATCTTCAACACGGAGCTAGTGGGCGGAGCTTAGTGTGTTTTATGAGTATTTTAACGAGGTGACATCGTAAAACTGATAAAGGTCGTGTTTGTCTAACCCGTTCTCGCTTATCTTATGTTATAATTGGATAATATTTTACTGAATGACAGGTATTTACGATCGCTGGCGCGTTATCGCTGAGTTAATGACCAACAAGTGTGTTTATAAATTTCAGAGGTGTCTCGATTCTCGGTGATTTATAAGTTGTTTACCTCCAGTAACGATGCGGGGTGGTGATACATCGCGTTATCTCGTCTTTCAACTGCTCAGTGTTTATCGACTTAGACGGGTGTTTTGGTATGCTTAAACTGACTTCCTTATCTCGCTGTGACTGTAACGGTAGCAATAAAAAACTTTGTTTTGCTCTCCTAGATGAGTCATATAAGCATTCGGTATACAATGGTTACGTCTTGGTAATTATCTTTTAAATGCATTTCTGTAATTACAGGGCATAACAGCTAGCCCAAACTATCAAGTCTGAATTGGAAATAACTATCAACCAATCATATTTTTGGTCAGATTCCAAATGTGTTCTATCCTGGATCAGAAATGATGGAAGAAAATTCAAACAATTTGTCGCACATAGAGTAGGAGAAATACAAGAAAGAACAAATTTAGAAGATTGGAGGTGGATACCAACTGAGTTCAACCCAGCTGATGAAGCGACGAGACCTCAGTTCCGACAGAAAGTTATTTCAAATGAATGGTTCACTGGTCCAGCATTTTTAAGACAACCTGTACAAAATTGGCCCAAGGAAGATGCTGATTCAGAGTTCACAGAAAATCGTATCGCTTATAGCAAAGAAATCAAGCAAGAATATAACCAGGTTTGCTTTGTCACTTTAGAGTACATGAGCTGTCTGCCTGACGTGGATAGATTTTCATCATGGTTGGAATTAATCAGATGTACAGGGTGGTGTCTGAGGTTCATAAAGAAAATGAGGAACCGTGAAAATCAATATCCAACGGAGCTCACAGTGGATGAACTTGATGAAGTGGAGACAATATGGATTAGAAAATCGCAGCTCGAAAGCTTCCCAGACGAGTTGGGAGAATGGAAAAGGGGAAATCCATAAGCTCTCATAGTAGACTTCAAATTTTTGTCCACAACTTGAAAATAAGATTATGTTACTTGGAGGACGAGCAAATCTATCGAGGAGCTTGAACTGTGATACAAAAAATCCAATCATTCTAGATCCGAAACATGCTTATACAAAATTATTGATGATACATTATCATGAGAAATTTCGTCATAGGGGAGTTGAACTGGTGTTGAATGAAGTAAGACAAAAATACTGGGTGATAAATGGGCGAGCCGCCGTCAAATCAGCATTTTCACATTGTCAAAAATGTAAGAACGAGAGAGCTAAGCCCATGCCACCATCGATGGGACAGATTCCAGAAGTGAGATTGAACCGAGAAATAAAACCTTTCACCAACGTGGGAATGGACTACTTTGGCCCTATATATGTCAAGATCGGACGGAGAACAGAAAAACGTTGGGGTGTAATATTCACCTGCCTTGCTGTAAGAGCCATCCACCTAGAAATAGCGTACACATTGAACAGCGAATCAGCTATCATGGCAATTATGAGAATGATATCTAGAAGAGGCCAACCGAGGACGATATTTTGCGACAATGGAACAAATATGGTAGCAGCTTCAAAAGAAATGAAAATGCTGTCCAGGGCATTGACCATTCAGAGATTGAAAATTTCCCTGCCCAAGGGAATAGACTTCAAATTCATTCCTCCAGGTGCCCACACATGGCGGTTCGGGAAAGACTGATTGATCCGTGAAACGCATATGGAAAGAATCTCCAGGACCAATCTCTGAGAGAAGAAACTCTACAGACGTTTTTCGCCGAAGCTGAGTATCTCGTTAATTCTTGGCCTCTGACACGAGTATCCAGTGATCCAGAAGACGTTGAAGACTCACGCCTAATCACTTTCTACTTGGATCATCGAGCGGCAAGGGAAGTGAATCCTTGATACACCTTAGTTCGGATAGCAATTGCTTACGTAGGAGTGGAAGAAAACGCAAATGCTCCTAGACAATTTTTGGAAGCGATGGGTGAAGGAATACCTACCTACGCTCACAAAAAGGAGTAAGTGGACAAGAGATGGAAAGCCCATCAAAACCGATGATGTTGTGATCTTAGTTGACGATCGTTCTCCAAGATACACATGGAAATTGGGTAGAATAACCCGACTCTATCCAGGACCGGGCAGAAGAATCCGAGTTGTTGATGTCAAAACAGCGACAGGAACGTATCGTCGATCAGTTACCAAAATTTGTAGACTGAACTAGAAAATTAGCTAGAAAATGATCTTTCTAGCGCGGGGAAAATGTTGATACTTATTAATTTTGTTCTTTCAGTTCCTTTACTATTAATATTCATTCACAGCAGTTTATTCCTGGACTATAGAAAAAAGAGTTATTTGTAAAGAGTCAGTTTGATAGAAGAATTGTCAATAAAAGATTCGAAAAAGTCTTCGACTGATAAAGTTATTTAATTTGAGGAATAGCTCAAACACTCTTATTTAAACATTTATGCAGTTTTTATGAAAACCGAGTTCAGAAAACAGAGTATGAGTAAGAAACTGATTACATCAACTGTAATGAGTTTATTATAACACCACTACGGTGATGAATATTATTACATAACTGAAATGAGTGATGTAGGTACCTAATGATCATAAATAAATACGGTTTAACTTAATGTTTCTAAAACAATATTTTAACATTCAACTGTATTATAGATTATGTCTCGCTCAATGAACAAATAATCGAGTCCAAAGCTGAGATTAAATTCTTAGGGCTACATATCGACAATAAATTGAGATTTGAAGACCACATCAGCAAACTATGCAGAAAATTATCCTCAAGTTGCTATGCCATAAGGACAATATCATCCAACATGGATTCTCTATCAGCAAGAAACGCATACTTTGCGCTTTGTGAATCTCATTTGCGCTATGGAATTTGTTTCTGGGGTGCAAGTTCTCAAACTTTAACCAACTCAGTTTTATGCTCCAAAAAAAGGGCGCTGAGATATATCTGTCAAGCAAAAATAAATGATTTCTGTATACCTCTTTTTTTATCACAACAATTTTTACCCCTTGCCTGCCTCTTTTATTTTAGAATCAGTTCGTCTGATTCATAAGAACTACATGGAGAACATTTTGCCTCATCAATCGAACTACGAAACCAGACTCATATATAACATCAGTCTTCCTATTCCCTCAACTTCTCAAATCAAATCCTCCATATTTTATAATGGAAAGAAACTGTTCAACCATCTTCCTCTTCCCATCAGGAAAATAAATAATAATTACAAATTTCGTAAAGAGGTTAAAAAACTCTTTGTCTAGGAGTCTATTACAATGCAGATGAATTCCTCATTGACAATTTCACAACTTACAATAAAAATTCCTAAGGGGATAGTTACATTGTGGATGCTCAAATATACTTTTTCACCTTTTAAATACATTTATATATATATATATATATATATATATATATATATATTTTGATGTTGTCTAAACTTTGTGACTATATTCATATTTTTTATTTATTTAAACTTATACAATGTGCTGTTTTTTAAAAATGTCCATGTAGTAACTTTTATCTTAGGTTTAAGTAGCTTTGTCAACAAAATTAATGTTTTTATGACAATAAAGCATTTCTGATTCTGATAACATTTCACAATCTCTCCGCAAAAGGTAAATTCTAACGTTTTCTATTTATTAGTTCCACAAAAGTTTTATTTTTATATTTTTCAATTGCAATAAATACATGAAATGAAATCATGTTTTGTTTCATATTCAATGTTTTGTATATTTTTCGAAAGGGGTAGGATATATTTTTGAATTCGTATCCTGAATTTACTAGTTTGTCCTTCTTGAATATGAGTAACAGAAAGTGATATATGTGTGAAAGAAAGTGATATATGTGTGAAGTTTTGCCCGAGTTTTCGTAGGTAAGTATTCATCATATGATATATTCATTTTTGTTATTCTGAGAAACTGCAGAACACAATTTTTTGCTTTGGGTTTTGGGAAGCGGAAATAGGACACAGTAATGAGTTGTCTGAGATTACAAAATTTTCGACGTTTATTGACGTATTTTTCAAGGCTGGAAAATACATGGTTTATATGTAATTTCCTCGTGTTCTACACATGGTTGTTACTAAATAATTATAGGGAATAAATAGGGCAAACAGACAAATAACAAAAAATAGTCAACACACTTTAAATATAACGAAGATACGGAAAGTGTCATAAAACAACTATTTAAAACCAAATAGAATCTACCTGTTTAATTATTCAGACGAAATTGTTGTTCCGTGGAAGACAAGTTCGTTGAAGATCCACATCATTTGTCATGTGGCGGATTGAGTATTTCAAATTATTTTCTTGACCACAATCGTTAAAACAGAAGTTGTATGGAAAGTACGGAGGTGGGAACAAATAAAATATCTCTTTTTTGTAAACCTTAAAAGAATTAAAAAAGAAGAAGAAACAATCTCATCCATTAGTTCCGTGTCATCGACGAGACTCCATGGAATTGGAAGAGCATTTTAGTCTGGTTCATTATGACATTTTTTATATTTATTTGAAGCATGATTGTAGCAAACACTCAATCTTTCAGTGTCTGTTCTCATATTCCTGAATGACTGTGTCATTCAGGAATATTTGAATCATTTCCCTGATATTTCTCTTGTAATAATTACTTTCTCTGTCTACAATTTGAGTTTCTTTGAAATTGAATTCATTTCTCTCGGAGAAATGATGTAATGCTAGTGCCGTTTTGTTTGATTTGTCTTTGTTTTTTTTTCCTGCAGTCATATTTATGTTGTTAAACTCGAGCTTTCAGATATTGTTTGGTGATTCCAGTATAACAATTTTCATAGTTCAGACAATTTATTTTATATATCACTTTGGAGCAATCCGAAGTTGGTGTTTTATCTTTGAGTTCAGTGAAGATGCTTTTAATTTGATTTATAGGGTATAGGGCTATTTTTATTTCATGCGGGTTGTACGTTTTTAAGCAGTTCACTATTTTTTCCGATAGTCCTCTTATATATGGGAACTTATAGTATGGAGTGACGGTGATGTCTACCTTAGCTTGATTTACCGAATCTGGCTTATATTCATTGATAATTCCGCTAACAAGGGAAATGGGGTAATTGTTATCTTTCAACAGTTTTCTTGCTTTAGATTCGTTCTCTTTGTGGAATTTTGTACTACTTAGGTTACATGATTTTAAAAAGTAGTTTTTTGAGTGTGGTGATTTTATTTTGTAAAGGATGATTCGAGTAATAATTAAGGAGTGTACCCGATTTTTGTGGGTTTTGAATACCAGTTTGTTTTCAGACTCCCATTTTTTTTTTTTTCGAAGGGGTAAAAATCCTCTGAAAGACGCTCCAGCCTGTTGTTCTATCGGCTGGCCAGTGTCGGATTCGGCCCCCAAGGAACCGCCTACCGACTAAAAAATTTCCCCTTCGGTAGTTTGCGGCTTATCGTATCAGAATCCGCTTTCGCATTACTTCAATTCCCATCTGGTTGTCGTATTACTAGTGTATCAAGAAACGGGATACATGCTTCGACTTCTATCTCTGAAGTGAATTGGAGATTAGAATGATAACCGTTGAACACTTCTAAAACTTTGGTAATTTTGTTATTCGGAATTGCCATTATCATGTCATCTACATAGATTTTCAAAAAGGCAACATTAAAGGAAAGGGAAGAAATACATTTGTTGACTACCTCATTCTTTTACTAAATTAGCCAAGAACTGGACTGGCGGGGTTGCCCATTGCAGAACCATCTAGTTGTTGATATATATATTACCGTTGAAGAAAAAATAGCTTGACTCAAACATATATTCAATTATTTGGACAAACAAAACAATCAATTAGAGTATGGGCATATTCGGAATTATTGAACAAATTTATGGAAACTGGATCTGTTAGCAATAAAAAGCATAATTTGTAGCTCCCGAACCATATGCGTCAGACTATTTGTTTTTTACTTTATTGAAATCTGCTCATCATGGAGCATCTGATAATGCAAAACAATATGGGGTGATCCATTTAAAAAAAAAAGTCACATGCTCTGGGGGTGCGATAGTGGAAGTAACATCAAATGTGAATATATCAAAATGTGTCCCCCTGTATACTATTGTTGACGTGTTTTTTTATTTTTCCTGAAAATCATTGTCCCAAAAAAGTTATTCGGGGGTGGCTCGTTTTAAATGGAATGCACTGTATAAAGTGTCGACCGATCAAATTTTCTGAAACTTTGGTAGTTGTTGTACTCGACCTGTTCCAAAAGTGTCAATAGGCGCAAGTCAATCCTATGACTAGTTTTCCTAGTTGAAAAATTGCCCAGTTTTCCGGATTTATTTTTCTTTAGCTTACGAGATAGATTGAATTTCTGTTGCAAACACACGTTTACTACATGTTTTTGTAGTACATTAGTGAATGAGTACAATTACAAATATTTATATTTGCAGGGTGATTCACAAATGTATGACGGTGGTTTTTTGAAAAATCTCACATTCTCTACTATGACGTCAGGGAAGCATATTTTTGAAAGGTTCTCCTCGACGAGAAAATATTGCACAGTACACATTTCGTATACAGAGTGTTTCATAGAGAGAACCACTAGACAACTTTTTTTTTTAGGATTGATTCAAATCCCTGTATTTATGGATTGATTTTTGGGAAAGGTAATACCACGAACATATGTGTGTCTCTAATCTCCAAAATATTCAAGGTGGTTCATTTATAGAAAGGTATTCTATTTTGAGAAACGTACAAAAACCATGAACAACCTGTATTCTGAAATTTCCCTGGTCAAATGTAACTTTTTTCTCACTATATAATGAGAGGTATGAATTCTACATCCGATACTATTACCAGTTTTCGAAATACAGGGCGTTAAAGTGAAGAATTACTGATTTTATCAGTTTTTTCTTCAAAAAAGCTGGATTGATTTTATGTTGCATTCATGAGTTCAATATAAGTTTTGGTTAGATGTACATGGAAAGGTTCAGCTAAAAATATTTACTGTTACAGGGTTATTCAAATCACAATATGTTTTTGCAAACACTCAATAATTCTACAGTTCCGACACAGAGACATTATTCCATGAATACCTAGTCGTTTACAACTTTGAGTCTAAAAGATTTCGCTATGATTACTTTTCATACAGGGTGAGCCAGGGTGAGCCATACAGCCAACCATACCAAAAATAATTAGGCTTTGAAATTACTAAAACCAGAACTTTTTTAGTGATTTTTGACTAACTTTATAACATTACATCAGGTATGCATAACCGTGAGAATTTCAAATAAACAAGGTGATTTAATTATAATTACCTACCAAATATCTTTGTCCGATATAAGCAATCGACAAGTATTTATACACGTGGCAACAAAGATGATAATAAGAAGATAATAATCCATTTTCGTATGTAGGTTTTATTCAAATACTTGGTACCTATTTCGTATAGGCAGGTACTTCACAATATAAGTCTAGAGCGAGTTATATAATTATAAAACTTATAATAGCTATTATCTCGCTAATAACTAAATAAATGCACTATTTTTAGCAGAAAACTATGTTGATTTGGGATTATCTACGCAGGCAAGAACTATACCAAAGGTACAAAGGTATATTGCAAAAACTATCAGAAATATTAACTGAACCGTTAAACTCATTTCCACACCACCACAGAGGTAGAGGTTTCGGCGCGTTTTTTTATAGTGGTTTCCTCAATAGGCCTATTCCACGTAATTGAGAAAACATTTTTTTTGTTAGAAGTGCGTGTTGAATTGAAGAGAAGGTTCTATAGGATAGGGAACATAGTAGCGAAGCATAGAAATTGAACTGACCATTAGAGGGTACTACATACAATGTTTATAGCAGATATGAAATGTGGAGACTGATGAGTGCAGTCACCAGCTAACATAGTAGCGAAGCATAGAAATTGATACAGCTTAGGTAGAGTTGATATTTAAAATATGGGCAAATAAAATCGGTGACGAGTGATTCTACATAAAGAGATGTTTTGAAACAGAAGTAGTCAGTTAGGATTGGTAACTGATATTTTAAATCACCTCAGGACCAATGTGCACCTCTTCTGGCAGATCCCTTTCCTCTGAATCGTCAATACAATTTAAAAGTTTGGTTGAAGGAAATTTTATATTTTGCTGATGTCTAGCTTATCCTAAAAACAATACAACACTCGCGACATGAGCGCATGTACCCAATGTCCTAGCTCCTGATTTACAGGTACAGTAGTATCCTGTTATTGGATCTTCGCGATTCTCATTTGCGTTGTTTTTATATACAACCCAAAGCGTATGTTTGGCAGCATTCACAAACCTAGAGTAAATTCTAAATCTCAACCAATAAGGTACCTGATTTAATTCGTCGATTTGAATCAAATTGTGGTTTTGTCTTTGAACAGTATCTTGTATGTAAGATGCCGCTAAATAAATATGGTAGAGACCCGTTCATTTTGTTAAATACTCTAAGTTTAATCGAGGAAATTGAAGTACATGTTCGTTGTTCAAACGATTCCACTGACCATTTCGCCGTAAAAGATTTTCATTTTAAACACGAATTTGGACCCAATTATTTTCTTGCAATTTGCCCAGCATTTCATTAGCTATTTCAGGTGTTCCACTTATTTCTATCAAGGGATGATACTTGTTTATTAAAGCACCAGCAATAAGATACAATTATTTTAAATGAGCTGCATGCAACGTGGATATTTTTCTGAAAAAATTTTTAAAAATCGTCTTGAAGTGACCATTTCTAGATTCTACTACCCATCTAGTAGTCGTAATTATATTTTGGTGCGATGGAAGGAAACTTGGCATATAATATTGAATACCAAGATTGTCAAATGTGTCTATAGAATCTCTATAGCCTCTATCGACTATCACGATGTCGCCATGTTGAAACCAGTTCCTTATTCCAATTAAATCATGTTCTACAGCATGGTTCAAAATCGCTGCATCGTTATTTGATGCTTCCGAAAAATATGGTCCACTTACTTCTAATATGTAACCATCGGGAGCTACTATTATTTCTGATTTCACGAGATGCTCTTTTTTGTAGAAACATTAAGATTGACGTAATATTCTAAAATTACTACTTTTATCTATTCTATTGTAAGTACAATCTATGTACACTATTGCTTTTGGCAGATTGGAAGTAGCATTGTACAACTGATTGATATATGGAGATACATGTCTAGCTATAAAATTGTCTCTTGTAATGGCATTAAAACCAATATTATTCGGTACAAACCGCCTGTGAAGTGATAACCGAACATTTGAGATTGTTAGGCTCACAGCTTGTCTCGAAGGATAGTTAGGAAGAATCTTTAAAAATTTATCAGTTATCCCATATCTCAATTTTATTAAAAATGTAAGCAAATGCTTTTTATTGATTTTTGGTGTACTGCCATATTGCTCTACATCATCACAAAGTTATTTTTGGATATATACGTTAAAGTTTTGAATTCGTCTTCGGTAAAACTTTCTCTGCTTTTCCAATTATTATTTTTGTAATTAATACACAAGAGAAATGACGCACAAGGTGACACTTTGTAAGATGTCTTATGACATAAGCCCACTTCGATATGAACCAAAAATTAGATCCAACTTAATGCTGTAAAAATAACGAGTTAGACATCGATTTCAAGGAATTTATCTGATATATATATCACTATATTATATGCATAACCATGAGCTGTGGGGTATACAAGGTGATTTATTTATTATCTTTTTGAATAGAAATATTTCAAATCCATGAGGATCACAACAAATGCTGGACAAACTGCAAGAAAGTAATAAGATCCAAAATCTTGCTTATTGGAATTGAAACCTTTTTTGGGTTGAATTGTAATCATTTGAGAAAATGGACGCTACCTTATTTATTTAGCGGCATCTTACATACAAGAAGTTGTTCAAAGACGTGGCGCCATTTCATTCAATAATAATAATAATAATAATAATAATCTTTATTTCAAATAGGCATCCTAATATACAAAAACATTTTTGAAATTGGATGGACAGAGTCACAGTCCAACTTCATAGCAATAAAATGTCTATGCTCGGAATTATCCAAGCATTCAGAGAATAGAAAAAATAACAATATTAATTTAAATACTAGATATATATATATATATATATATATATATATATATATATATATATATATATATATATATATATGATATTATAATATCAATGTTAATATGGATGTTGTATCTTCAAATGACTAGTAAGTCCTTTTTTGAATGTTATAATAGATTCACTTTGTTTTATCTCAAGCGGGAGATTATTGTAGTCCAATAGTCCTTTATGGAATAAGGAGTTCATGGATCGTGTATAGTTCAAACGTGGTACATATAAATTAGTATTCCCCCTGGTGGGGTAATTATGAATTTGGTGATGGAAAACAATAAATTGATCAAAATATGAGGGTGCATTACCAGACAGTATTTTGAAGATGAATGCCATGGTAAGATAGAACAGACGGTCTTTCACAGAAAGCCAATCCAGAACTTCCAACATTGTTGTAGTTGGCGTATATCTATTACATCTTAAAATTAGGCGCATGCCTCTGTTCTGTAATTTTTGCAATGCAGACAAACAATTTGCATCAAGTTGTGATAGTAAAGTAGCACAGTAATCGAAATGGGGTTGAATGATTGATTTGAAAACTGTAATGGAAGTCTGAAACGGTAAGCAACTGTTTACACGGCCAAACAAAAATAATTTGGTTCATCATAATCAGTTTATTACTTTCAATGTAATCAATCAATTGTTCATATACTGCCGTCTCAATAATTTTTTCAAGGGGAGATAAAGTATTTATCGGACGAAAGTTCATGGCTTCATTAGTATTGTTAATTTTTGGTACAGGAATCACTGTACTATTTTTTAGATTTTGCGGTACTTTACCAGTTCTGAGTGAGGTATTAACCAAGTTTAATAATACTCCACCGATTGCCTCAAAAACCTTTTAGTACTTTGTTGTTTATATAATTGAGTTACATTCATTATCAAAGCTTCAATAATAGTCCTAAGTTCTGGCATTGATAATAATCTGAATTTAGATATCTCACGATTAATAGGTGGGAGATTATTGTTAATCCAGAGGGGAGAATGAGGAATGGTGCTCTTAATGTCTACTATACTATCAATGAAGAAACAATTGAACTTCCCTGCTTTCTCTATGTCATTGGTGACTTGACAGACTCCTTGGGCTGTTGGGAATAATATTGTATGTGGAAGTGAAGCATTTTTCTGTGAATAATGCCTTTAGGGTTTTCCACATTTCTTTCGAGTCCTTCAAGCAATTATTGATTTTATCAGTATAATAATTGGTCTTTTTCATTTTCAGTAAATTAACAACTTCATTTCTGCAACTTTTATAAATAACCCATTTGAGTTGTTTGTCAACTTCAGTGGAACATGTTTTAAAGTCTTTATATGCCCTATCTCTACATTTGGTTAACTCTCTAACTTCATTATCATACCAAGGAAGTTGACCTTCTTTCAAGTTGAGAGTTTTCATAGGGGAAGTGGTATCAATATTTGTTTTCAAATGTTGTTCAATGTTAGAGTATATCACATCAACGTCTGCAGAATTCAGGTCCCAATTACAGTGCAGAAGTAAATCATTTAATACATTGAGATGATATTTGCTTAAGTTCCTGAAGTATTTTTGTTTATTGCTACTAAAATTATGAGAGGCTTTGATTGAAATGGTAATGATATTGTGATCAGTAATCTTAGGGGTATCATGAACTGTAGATGAAGCATAAGCTGTATTACTTAGTACATAGTCGATTAAAGTGCTACTGTTATTTGTAACTCTGGTAGAATCTTTGACTGTCTGCTTTATTCCCAACGAAGTAATATAGTTTTTAAATTGACTAACATATCTATTATTATCATCTAAAAAATCGAGATTGAAATCTCCTACTAATACACATTTACATTGATCATTAAAAATATTCTCTGCTAAATCTTCAAAACTATCGAGAAATGTATTGAAATCTGAGCTAGGTGAACGGTACAGACATCCAACTAATACCTCTCCTTGTTGAAACTTCAGCTTAATAACCAAGCACCAATATTATCTGTCTACGGATATGTTTTTATAGACAGTCCATTTGATATTATCACGAACATATAACACTACACCTCCAGTGTGGCGACTCTGTGAATCACATCTCACTATTTTGTAGCCATCTATTTTAATTTCGAGATCCATTATGTCAACTGTTGTACGAGATTCACTGAGCAGCAGGACTGTTGGTTGATAGCATATTATATCCTGAACAAGCTGATCGTGATTGGCTACAAGACTTTGGATATTCATGTATAAGAATTCACTTCAGAAGAATATAACAGGATGCCAAGTGATCAGTTTTTTCTTACTGGAGGAGTGACAACAATCGTTGGAATATTATTTATGTATTTCATGGTTTTGTCAGTTTCGCCATTATTTATTAGTTCATTCAGTTTACTTTTAATTGATAAATAATATTCCTTTTGTCTTTTTGTTTGGTCACCAAAGATTATTATACCAGGAATGTTTATGTTTCTTTTATTTTGTGAAATATAGATAGCTTCTTCATGGTTCTTCAGTACAATTTTCAATGGTCTATTTCTATCAGGGGTGTATTTTCCAAGGAGAAATGTATTTCTTGGATTTCCTGAATTATTTCATTCATGTTATTATCATTCATGTTTTCATTTTGTTTCGCTATGATTTCTCACAATTTTGTGTTTTCTTCCAATAAAGTCTTGTTGATTTCTAATACTTCATTTAGCTTTTCGATAATCCTGGGAACCTTCTTGAAGTTTTCCTTACAAGAAGTGCAAAAATACAGTAAGGTACGTTTTCTTAACACAATTGCCCTAACTTCTGAGGAAGTCAGCTGTGAGCATTTTTCATGGTGAACAGCATAGCAGCTATCGCATATGATTATAGATTCAGTAATTTCTATTACGGAATTGCATTTCTCACATGATTCATCCTCAGACATAATTAGTTTACTTTTGTCCGAGTTTACAGACAATTCACAAATATTTAATTGAATATTTTGCCTAATTGCACTGGACTATCAACACCTGTGTTTATATTTGAGTTTCTATTACCACTTTTTACTTTGTTCTTTTTATATCACTAGTTGCTTACTGCAGCACTTCAGATTGAAACTATGCACTTGTTTATGATTGTTTATCAAAAATATTATTACCAGCTAGTAGGAAGCAATTAGCCTCACAGTTTGATACTAGATACTGGATTAGATGTACTTTATGTCCTAGTTAATTTGACAAATTTCTGAGGAGCACATTTACACACTTCTCTCTCACATTTTACCCTTGTTTGAATGGACTAGTTTAATCAGAAACGTAATTGGTTGAGATTTATGATTTACCCTAAGTTTGTATGCTATCAAATAAACGTTGTGGGATGTACTTGGAAAACCACTATAGAAAAATACGCATCAAAACATCTTCCTTTGTGGTGGTAGGGAAATGAGTTAAACGGTTGACTTAATTTTTCTGATAGTCTTTGCCATATACGTTTGTACCTTTGGTTCAAATCTTGCATGCGTAGATCATCTCAAATAAATATTTTTTCTGCTAAAAAAGTAAATTAATTTAGTAATAACCGAGGTAATGACTATTATAAGCAAATTCAATACCGCACATTACAGCCGAATAAAATACGCATGTTTACCTGCGGACGTAAATATTTCAAGAAAACTCTGGAATAATCAGGATACATCTAGCGACTTCGGATGTTCTCGGATTGACCTATATAGGAGCTAATAACCGGTGGAGTTAGTGATATGTATTCATCGGAAGATAACGTGATTCAGATACATTGTCGTGCCCAATATTTTGTTGTGAACTGTAATTGGATTTGTCAGAGTACAGTTTTGTGTTGTTCTTTTGTGAAGTTTGAATAAACGAACTATGATTGGTTCCGTATTTTAAATAGCACGAACCTTAGTTTCGTAACAGTTGGTGTCAGAAGTGAAGATATTAGTGGCTGATTTGTGGAAAATTCATAGTGAATACGAAAAACACTTCCTACGACGTTATGGAGGCTGGAATAAAAATGATCAAGCAGCAATTCGCCGAACCTGAGAAAAACATGATGACCAGAAACGATGGCAGGAAGAAAAACAAGAGGGAGAGGAACGTCGACTGAAATAAAAGCAATAGGAGAAGGAATGACGAAAAAGAGAAAAACGAGAGAAGGAGGAACGACGAGAAAGAGAAAAACAACAGGAGAAGGAACGACGAGAGCAACATAAATAATTTTTCGAGTAGATGTCCCAAAAAAATAAAGGGCAAATCGCAGGCTGAAGGCAGAAGTTGATACGGTACGAGAAAAAGCAAGAAAAGAAGTTACTTCAGTACGAGAAGAAACAAAGAAAGAAGTGTGGGTGGTGCACGGCCAAACAATGCAGCATTTGAAAGAAATGAAAATTGCATCCATGAAGACCACTGCCACAGAGTTGTCACATCGAACAATTTTGTGGAACCTCCGACTTTTGAGGGACAGTCCCTATATCGAAAACAGTTTGAAGCTGAAGCAACATAAAATGGATGGAACGAAGGAGAGAAGGTTACTGCTTTAGGAATGATACAGAGCATCTCAGAAGACCAGCAGATCTCAAGTATTGAGACCTGATTGTTGCCCTAGAATAGGCATGATGACAGACTTTGAAAAACTGCCCTATAATGCTCGGAAATATATATTATTTACAATGAATAACATATTTCTGCAGAAATTGAAGGTTTAGTAGTAAAAAAAAAACATTTTAGTTTTTATATTAAAAATTCGCACCAAAACGCTTGTCAGTGTCATCGCGTCGCTTGTGAAGTCACGTTTGAGTAACCAAAACGTAAACACTAGACGCTCATTGAATAATTCATTTATTTTGTGTTATTAAATATGAATTGGATAGTGTATAGGTGGTGTGCGGTCCTTCAGTGTGATAACACATCAATAAAAACTCTTAATAAGTTATTTGTATTCGTTCCGCAAAAGGAAACAATACGAGACAAGTGGCTTGAACTTGCAAGGTGGGATTCAACAGCGATATTGCCTAGTACTCACCTTTAATTTTGTGAAGATCACTTCGACGTAAGTTTTTATTCTAAAATAGTATATGGTATAATGATCTCATTTGAGGTCTATATTTAATAATAAACAAATTTTTTTGAGGTTAGATTTTATCTAGCCACCACTACTGTTATCAACCTCTAATATTAACCTGTCGTGAAATACATATGAAAAATATATTTTAGAGGATTTGGATTTATTTTATTACTTAAATTATTATGTTTTTCAAATATTATTTAATGTACTTACATGGAAGTTCTTACATTTATAAATTCTGCTGAACGAAAGTCTTTATTTGATGCCAAAAACTCTCCCAACACCAAGTCGATTCTTGTCAAATTAGCGATGTTTGCCTTAATAAATCATTGTTCCATGACTCGCGTTATTTCATTTCAATAACATCACAACACGTAAACTACTGTATGTCAACAAAATTGAATCATAAATAAAATCACAGGATAACAACCAGTGCTGTTAACGGAACAAGATGTATGTATTCGTTCGTTCGTTTACTCAAAAGTGACGTCATTTGCTGCGATTGGTGTTCAACATATCATGGCGGATTGCCGTATTCTGTAGATTTATTTTATCAAAATTATTATCAATCTCACTCTTAATAAAAAAATAAATGCGTGTTTTGTATTTCATGACAAGTTTCATTAAATAAATACATAATTTTAGTGATTTTTGGTTGGTGTCATCATGCCTATTAAGATTCGGAGAACGACATCGAGAACGTGCTGCACCAGGCACAATTGGAAACAGGAGTGCCATAGACTATTCCAGCTTATGGGTAGAAGCCTATGCCATTCCAGATCGAGATGCAGTCACAATATCATTGGTGTTCTCAAGATTCGGAGTACCGATGGAGTTACATTTCGACCAAGGAAGGAATTTCGAATTATTCAAGAAAGTTTGTGAGCTGGCTATCAACTAGATCAGAACTATTGCGCTCCACCCCAAGTCGAAAGGTATGGTTGAAAAATTCAACCGAACTATGGAAGAACATATTTTCAAATTTGTGGAAAACATCAAAAGGACTGGAACAGACACCTTCCACTTTTTCTGATGGCATACAGAGCAGCTGTTCATGATTCAACCAAGCTCACTCCGGCCAGCATTATCTTCGGAAGGGAACTCTGATTACCCTGTGACCTGGTGTACGGATCACCAAGCACCGAAGAAATATACGCGCGGGACTATGTAAATGAACTAAAGGACAGCATTTTGGAAATCCAAAGAAGGATATTATGTTTGGCTGTACAACCCTCGTAAGGAGAAACCTAACAGCGTTTTGGGAAGAGGATCAACAACGTGATTACAGAATCCAACCCAGCCTCAGAACTAAGATGAAGGTTGTTCATCTGGAAAGACTGAAGCCCTTAATGGTGAACCAATGGCTTCTGAACGGGACGATCAAAATTAGAGGAGGGGCAGTGATATGGAATCTAATACCGTACGCCACTGCCGAACAATACGCCATGTTTACCTAGCGTGACGTCGAAATTCCGACGATCGACCGTTGCAGTATAGGTATTCATCGGAAATAAATATACAGAGTGACCCATTTGAAAGCGGGCCACCTCTCTAAAACTGTTATTTATTATCCGATTCAGAAGTTTTTTTCAGTGATAGAGCATCTTTAGTTCTAGTTGAATGCCATGAATTCGAAATAAAAAAAAAATTTCACGGCCTACTTCGAATTTTTCTCAAGGTCAAAAATCCAAAAAACATACTAGCGATTTTTTTTAATAATATTTGACGATGGCACTGGATTTGTGATGCTTTCAAATGGGTATGACCAAAATTTCACGATAAAATTATTTTTTTTTAACAGAAATATGTCATAAGTAAAATTCATATCACTTCATCAAAATATTTCGAATAGTCGTCATATAAATCACAATCTTGTTAAAAATATCGTTTAAATTGCTCTTTCAGGTCGTTAGCAGTCGAGTTTAAAAGAGTTATTCAAAATGGCGTCAAATTATGTTTCTTCCAAACGTGTGTTCTGCAGTGTTCCTGATGGACATAACTATCTCCTATACTATGGAGTTACGTTTGGAAGAAACATAATTTGACGCCATTTTGAATAACTGCAGTTTATAAAATAGACTGTAATATATATATATATATATATGTATATAGAAGGGTAGTCTCTTGACTGGACTAGTTGAATGAAAACTTCGAATTGGGAAATACACTCTAAAAGGATATTCCATGAAAAAAACGGCCGATGAGATAAAAAAAAAACACTTTTTAAAATTGTTCAGCTATCGAAAAAAATATTTTCATTCTCAAGACATCTGTAAAGTAAAAGAACAATGTGATAACATAGGACAGACATGATATTTGTAAAAAGAACTTACTAAGTTGAGGTTAAAGTATAAAAGTTGCTGGTGCACTTCATTTTTTGGATGTTGCACAATTATAAAACCATATTATAGCATATTCGATTTGTTACAAAGATTCGTGTAAAAACATTTAATCAAATAAAGGTTGAAAACTAACAGGACAAGAAATTGATGAAGTGACCGGCCACATGGTTTAGTCATCACTGACAAGTATGGATGTAAGAGGAAATGGAGTAATGACCAACACTCATCTGTCATGAATGAAACATGTGTTCTGTCATCTTTGAGATTTTCTAAAAATAAATTAAATTATGGTGGGTCATTTGAAACAGTAGAAATATTTGCAAATCTATTATTATCAAGTTAGGTGAATAATTATAAATGAAGCTTAGGTTCGAGATGTCAGACCTTTTGTTAATACTATTGGGTCCATTATTAATGAAAACCATTTGAAGGAAATTCCTTTTTTGATAATTTTTTTCATAACGCAACCTCAAGGAATATCCTTTTATAGTGTATTTCCAAATTTGAAGTTTATATATATAATATATATATAAATATATATATATATATATATATATATATATATATATATATATATATATATATATAATGGAGTATGAGTTTCTTTGGGTTTTGTTCCTTTTGCGAATAACAGTCTTCTTTTAGGAGATAAACATTATTTTGTCTACGTTTCGACCGTGTCCACGTCTTCTTCAGGGACTACAAATATATTTTTCGTTGATACAAAGATACAATATTGTTGATGAAATGGACTTACCTAACAATAATTAGCTGGACCATTATTTGGAAAAAAGGAAAGTTTAAAGGCAGGAGATGATTTATTTTCCATAATTGTATAATTTTTTTCCTCCTCTTCATTGTCTATAAATAAAACAAACCGTGAGACTTTGTTGTTGTTTTTTTCCTTCCTTATTAAAATCAAACGTGATCAATCTGATAAGGAGGCTGGTTGATATGGATGTGAACTATCGTAGGAATGGTACGGTGAAGCGACTTGGGTTGTCGATGGACGGAAGTTTATGTGGGATTCTACTTCGGTTGTTTAAATTGATGATTTCTTGCTTTTCTGGAGATATGATGTTTGTCGATTCTGTTAAGATGGCGTGATGGACGGTTAATGTAGGTGGTAGTATTTCTCAACGTAGATTGTGGTATATTTTGTTAAGTTGTCTTCTATTATTTATGCTGTTTGTATTTTTCTTTATATGAATCATTTCGAGAATTCACGTTGTTGTTTTGTTATATCGGTAGCAAATATTTCCGTTTGGTCGTGGTTGAAATCATGATTCGTATTTTCTTGTGATTGTTCAGGGCAGTTGATGCTTTTGCATATTTGTGTGATTTCATGCGATTGTCAAGATACTGAAGGGTCTGGCCGATATAGACTTTGTTACATGTTGGTTCATTGCATGGAATTTGGTAAATTATGTGAGTCTTTTTATTTTGTCGAATTTTTGGCTTCAGTTTTGAAAAATTAGTCGACAGGGTTTTTGTGCTTTTGTGGCTGATACTGATGTTATGTGGAGCTAGTATTTTCGTGATTTTTTCGGATAATCCTTTAGTGTAGGTAATGGAAATGTGAAAACTTTTGTTGGGATATTTCGGGTAATTTTGGTTGTTGTAAAATTTATCAATGCGTGTTTTGAAAATGCTGTCGACCATGTTTTTGGGGTAGTTGTCGAGCTGTAATGCCTTTTTAGCTTTTTTAATAGCTTCCGGTCTTAAAATTGGATCACTCAAGGTGATGGCACGATCTGCAAGTCCAATGATAACATATTTTTTTTAGGAGATGGGGTGATGAGATTCATAATTCAGATATCTGCCGGACCAGGTTGATTTTGTGTACCACTCCGTTTCAATATGGTTGTCGATGTTATATAGCGTGAGGTCTAAGAAACTTTTTTTTTATTATTTTCTATTTCATATGTGAATTGTAATTTGGGATGAAATTTGTTGAATATATTAATTGTATAACCGATCTTGTCTTCTGGAATTATCACTAAACAATCATCAACATATCGTAGAAAAAGGGGTAATGTGAAGTTTAGTTCTTGTAGTGCGGATTCTTCTAGATTTCCCATTACTAACTGTGCTATTACACTGGAGATTGATAGTCCCATCGCGCAGCCTTCTATTTGTTCATAGAATTGATTGTTGAAAGTGAAATATGTTTACGTGAGAGACGCTTCGGTGGCTTCCAGGAAATCAATTAGGGGAATTTTTGTGAAGTTACTTATTGCATTCCATTCTTTCATTATTATGCTTTTCACAAGTTGTAGTGGAATGTTAGTACAGAGAGATTACATCGAAAGATACTAGAACGTGGTTGTCAGGGATTTCAATATTTTTTACCAATGATTTAAATGCAGAGTCTTTAACGTAATAGATTTTGATGTATTATGTTTGAGATGATTTACTGATATATTTAGATAGGTTTTCGAAAGGGGTTTGAGTGCATGAGACTATTGGTCGTAAATGAATATTTTCTTTGTGTAGTTTTGGAAGGCCGTATATTGTTGGCGGTTGTGCATCACTAACTTAAACAAAATATACCACAATCTACTTTGAAAAATACTACCACCTACATTCACCGTCCATCACGCCATCTATAACAGAATCGACAAACATCATATCTCCAGAAAAGCAAGAAATCATCAATTTTAACAACCGAAGTAGAATCCCACATTAACTTCCATCCATCGACAACCCAAGTCGCTTCACCGTACCATTCCAACGATAGTTCACATCCATATCAACCAGCCGCCTTATCAGATTGCTCACGTTTGATTTTAATAAGGAAGAAAAATAACAAACAACAAAGTCTCACGGTATGTTTTATTTATACACAATGAAGAGGAGGAAAAAAATTATATAATTATGGAAAATAAATCATCTGATGTATCTTTGTATTTTCAACGAAAAATATATTTGTAGTCCCTGAAGGAGACCGTGGACACGGTCGAAACGTCGACAAAATAGATGTTTATCTCCTAAAAGAAGACTGTCATTCGCAAAAAGAACAAAACACCAAGAAACTCAAATTCCATTGTATATTCCTGGTTCAAGAAACTCAAAACTATATATATATATATATATATATATATATATATATATATATAAAATATATATATATATATATATATATATATATATAATATATATATATATATATATATATATATATATATACATATATATATATACATATATATATATATATATGTATATTGTTATGTTATGTTATGCCAGTTATAAGTTTTAAAAGGAAAAAACCCACAAAAAAGAATAATTACTAAATAGTTATTAGTTTCAAGAGATTGTTTTGACATGATTGTGGAAGTTCTATTTATTTGTAAGCCTATGTATAATATGGATAGATAAAAATGTCAAAATACTATAACACAATCAATTTCATACACTGTCATAATGATTATAACCCATAATTGGTAAAAAGACAACAAAAAGTCTAGTTTTCATGAATAAAAAGTTTATAAATTTGAAACATACAGTATATGAAATTGTAGCTAACTAAAAGTAGCCAATGGTAGAACAGCAAACTTCTTGATGAGATTAGCCAATCAGGGAATAGATGGTCATATGGAAAATTGGAAATTGTGAGAGAATAACAACGGGGTGATGTCATAAGCAATTATTATTGAAATATGTACATAGTAATAAGAAAGGGAAAATAGTTGTTTATATAAATTATATAAGATGAACCCAAACAGTGAAATGTGACGATTTGGTGCGCGAATTCAAACATTCAAATGAAAAAGAAGAGGGAAAATTGGTATCCAAGGGAGCAACAAACAAAGCCACAGAAGATCGAAAATAAATTTACAAGGGAATGCCACGCAACATTTTGGGAGAAAGAAAATGAAATAATTCCAACATTAGAAGAGAAAAACCAATATTACCTTAATTATCCAACATATCCAAGTGTCCAAAGCTGATTTATGCATATGTATGGTTCCTGATTTATGGTATTGGAGTTCCTGATAGGGCTTGGAGTGAGAAAGGATCCAGTTTCAGGGGATATCTTGAACACTGACATCTCCAGCAGGTATAAAAACTTCAATAGTGCACATCCGGTACATGAACAATATCACAAATAACGTATAAAAGAAAAATTCACTCTCAAGGGAAAAGTGAGGTTCTGTCTATCTATCCATGATTTGATTTTAATGATTATCCATGAATATTTGTAGATTCACATTAGTATAAGTTATTTCTCGTAGGCCAGGTAAAATTAAGTCTTCCTGAATAAAGGAAATAATTGTTTTTTGATACTTTGGTGTTTAATTTCTTACAATGATCAACAATCATAACAATGACCATTGAATAAACTGAAATTAGACAGCAGTGGCTAGTGGCTCTATTGCCTGAACCGGCTATCTGAGGTAAGAGGCGTACCAACTGTTGCTTAGCCGTGGTGAGAAAAGTGATAACAATTGGCAGCAGCGTGACGAGAAAACAGTGACGTTCGCTAGCAATTATTATTACAGCATACAATACATATACAGGGCGAAAATATCTATCTATATAATATCAATTTGGCTCACAAAGAATAGCAAAAACTATTAGCAATCTTCATTATATAATAACAACTATTATTATTCAATTCATCATAACATAATAAATTGGCACCCAAAACGTGGGGCGAAATAATAACAAAATAATTTATTATATCAACAAAACATAACAAAATGGCGCCCAACGTGGGGCAAAAATATATTAATAATAATAATAATAACAAAATTCAATTAAAAAATTCATTTTATATATCATCATTATATATCAAGTGGCGCACAAAACGTAGGGCGGAAAAGGCGAGTAAAGGCTAGTAAAGGCAATATATCATTTCAGGGCAAATAAGGGAAATATATTATTTCTTAATATTTATCGCAACGTAGTGGCAAAGTGAGGGCAATATATCATTTCAAGGCAAAGTAAGGGCAATATATCATTTCAAGGCAAAGTAAGGGCAATATATTATTTCTCAATATTTATCGCAACGTAAGGGCAAACATTAGCAATTGACATTTCAACGTGTAAGACTAGATATTGATAAATAAAAAATGGATTCGAGAGATGGTAAGAACGTACAGAAGGTAGAGATAGGGGTGATCAGGAACAAGGAGAGAGAGTAAGTAAGAGAGAGAGAAATAAAAAGTGAAAGTACAGGAATGGAGAGTCAGCTACAGAAAATGATGGAATACATGATAAGTATGGATAAAAGAAATTTAGAAAATTCAGCAAGTATGAGAAATGATATGAATGAAAATTCAGCAAGGATGGAAGAAAACTTAGAAAAAATCAATGAAAAAACCAATGATAAAAAGTATGAGAGAAATGAAGAAAAAATAAAACTTGAAATAAGAGAAAGTTTCAAAGAAAGTACAGAAGGAATATGTAAATCATTAGAAACAAGTAATGAGCAAACTAATAAGGAATTTGAGGGAGTACTTATACAAAAATCAGATGATAGCAATAATTTATTAGAAAAAGATGAAAATGAAAAATATAAAAATGAATTTTGATCACAAAAATAATGAGTTTATAGATAATATGAATGAGAAAAATAAAAAAGTTTTGCTACAAAAGGGTAAAATAAGTAATAAAGTAAAAATAATGGAAATATATGACATAATAATGGCAAAAATGAATTTTGAGTTACAAAGAGGTGACAAAAATGATAAAATAATAATAATAAAAATAAATGACATGAACGTGGCTAATAAAAATTTTGAGTTGAAAAAAGGAAACATAAATGAAAAAATAATAGTAATGCAAATCAATAACATTTACAAAAAAAACAAACAATGAAATAAAATAATAATTATAGTAAAATGTCAAATATAAAAATAGAAAAGAAGTTGAATGAATATGACGATCAAAAACGAAAAAGTTTGGATCTATAAAAAAGAAAATAGTTGGAAAAATTAATATGGAATTTCTATTGAAAATTTGTGAAATAAGGTTGTTAAAAAACAAGCAAGATTCCATAGAAGGAGAGACAAATAATAAAAATGAAAATTTAGGGAATAATAAATTGTAGGTTAACAAATTTGATAGGCAAGTTAAGGAATAAAAAATGGAAAAAACTAAAAAAAATAGTTTGATAGATAGTTAGGATTTCAGAAACATTTGAATAAAATAAAATAAAATGAAAAACAAAGTAAAGAAAAAATACATCAATGAGAGAAAATATTAGAGAAAACAAAACAACGCCTAAATAAAAAGTATAGAAAAAAAAGAAAGATATTGAATAACAATCATAATACTGAAAAACTGAAAAGTTGATAAAATTATTGGTACAGGTTAGTTAGATAAAGTGAAGTGAAAAACAATATAGATTATAAAGAAGGAACAATATAGAAATGGATAGTAAATGATGTGAATTTTGAAGAAAAATGAAAAGAAATCAAGATAAAAATATTTTGGGTATAAAATGAATGTATGTGAGAAATGAGAGTGGAAATGATAATAATAATAATACTAAAGAAGTATATTATAAGAAATATGATGATGATGATAAAGGTATAATGATGAATAATATGAAGGTATATTAATGAATTATAAATGAATATAATATGCTAATTATGTGTGAATAATGAAAAAGCGAAAGAGTATGTACACAAAATGGAAGTAAATAAAATGAGAGATTCAAATTAATAAAATATCCAATTCAATATGAATATAAAGAACAAATGGAAGGAAGAGATAGGAAAAATAGAAACTTCTCATTCTGAATATTTTTTTCCTTTGAACGAATGGTGCATATTTTCCTGTGAAGAGTGATTTGAATTGTTCAAAATCGTTTTGTTCCATATTGTGTACATTATACTTCCTAGCTGCTGCCAGTCCCATGGCATCAAATTTGTCATGTTGTTAACTTGCTTGCGTTTTCTTTCTATTAACTCATGAACATTTCATTTCAGAATATTTTTGCATAATAAAGAAGAAACATGTGACAATCGCAATAGTTTTAATTTGACCATAATAATTATTCGAACAGTGAAATTTCATTAACATCCGAAGTACGAATTTTATTTTAGGCCCATTTTAAAATAGTTGATGAGATATCCTTCCCATCCAACCAGCTTCACTTTCATCCCACAATAATGCAGTGAGCCCTATTGTCTGATGAATCAAAAAGAGTGTATTTCAATGACCACAGTTTACGTTTGTAAACACATTTTTGCAGATCGCCAGTTGAAACTTTGTATGTGGGATTTGTTTTTTGACATTTTGGTATCTTCATTTTTTAGATTGTGCTTTTTCTTTGATTCTGTAAGGCGTGAGTCATATCAGCGATGAGCTTGTCTCTGTCTGCCTGGCTTGAAAAGTTATCCTTGAGTCTAGGTTGGAAGGAATCACAATCGTCACATGTATCTACTTCTGCTGGCTTGAAATAAAGCTTAAATTGCTAATCAAAAACATCAAAGTATTTCCATTTTTTAGCAATAAGTTCTTCATGTATGTTGTTGTCTTCGCAAAAATGTAGGTATAAGTCATACAATTTTTCATAATTTAACTCAGGACCAATGTATCTTTATGTTTTTTCCTGACCATAATGGATCTCATAGTAAGGGAAGAAGAAATATGTTGAAAAACATATGCTAGACTCCGTTCGGACGTTTTGTCCGTTGGCGGTTCTTTAGACAATTTGCCACAACAGTATTTAGGATTTCAAGTGTTTAAAAACATTACTTTACACGCTTTATTAGCTTCACCTGTATGTATGTATGTATGAATGTAGGTAATAGAATCTTTGAAATTAATACTCACTTCCAGACGTCCAAATAATTAGAAATTTCGCACACGTATTGAGGACCGATGACAATACAATAATTTGGTAGCTATGACCTGGTATTCTAACCAAGATAGTCAGAAAAAAATCATTAAAATTTCAAAGATATGGCGAACGCGCATATTCACCAAAATGCAGCATGCATCTCATTTACCATAATTTCGTAAAAACTTCTGTCCCATGTGAATGAATAATAATAATTTTCATTCACCGTTTTTGATACACTTGGTATAGCTGGTGAGTCAGTTTTAAGAAAATTAAGTAAAAATTCAAAAAAAAAAAACGAGCACAGGTTACCTATATATATATATATATATATATATATATATATATATATAAAATACACATATATACTCACATACATAAAAGGTATGCGAGCATTTTACGACATTCACAAAATTGATCCTAATTAAAATTGGGAACACAGTGATTGAAATTATTTGTGAGATTGTCAGTTAGGAAATCTTGATAACTATAATAGCATTTCTCTGAAAGAAATTTTTTAATACATTCATGGAATATCTTATCACTTCTGATTCTTTTGACTACATTTGGTAACTTATTGAAGCAAGTATGGCATATAATGAGGGGATTTTTTATAATTTGACATTTGATGTTGTGGGATTCTCAAAAGATCACCATTTCTTGTATTATGACTGCGTTCTGTAGCAGTCTTCTCATATAATTTGGGGTTTTGCCTGACAAACATGATACATTTGAGGATGAAGATAGAAGAGGCTGTCAATATTTTTTTATCTATAAAAACGGGCCGACAGCTATTTCGGAAGTCCATATTGAAGACGCGTTTTTGCCCTGCCCCAGGCCATAACATTTAAACTCAGATGAGAATAGACCATGGCATAATATATGTTGAGTAAGCCAGGTTCATCCAAACTGGATTTCAACTGCTTTATGGCATAGTATGCTTTATTCAAGTTGGCACAAATATGATCCACTTGTTTTTCCCAATTTGAATTGTCGTCTAGGTTGGTACCTAAAAATGTTATTCCTTCAGAAGCTTGAATATCATAGTTTGTGCATAGACCATTTGGAATATTCCGTCTGAAGTGGAAATTAACACTGATCGATTTAGAAGTATTCAGAATGAGCTTATTTCTTTGGCACCAGGTGCTGAACTGATCAATAATGCGTTCTGATTTGCTGATGAGTTGCTCAGCGTTTTCACCCGATATAGTTATCGTAGTATCATCAGCAAACATTGTAACATAGCCTTCCATTATGTGTTGAGGAAGATCGTTGACATAGAGGAGAAACAGTAACGGTCCTAGAACAGAACCCTGTGGCACACCGAGTTTAACAGTTTTCGACTCAGATGACAATCCATTGCAGGTTACGACCATATCTCTATTTGTCATATAGGATTCTATCCAATTTATCATATTTCGTGGAAACCCGAACATTGATAGTTTATTGATGAGAAATTCAGAGCACACTGTATCAAATGCTTTTGATAGTGAAAAATAGTGAGATCAAATATTTACTACTATCAATTTCTGTGTATATAAAATTCAGGAGTTCCAACCGACGGATAAAGCTTATTTTTTCCAAATGATCTATAACTCTGAGGGCTACAACTTTTTCAAATAATTTGGATAAGGAGCAGAGCAAGGATATTTGCCTTAGTTATCCATCTCGGTGGAATTACCTTTTTTATGTACAGGTATAACGAGTGCTTTTTTCAGAACTTGTGGAAAGTATCCTTTAATTAGAGATTGATTCATTAGGTAGGTTAATGGTACAATAATGGCAGGTAATATTTTCTCAATTGTGACGATTGAGAGTTCATCGAAACCTGCCGATTTTTTATTCTTCATTTCGGATAGGGCTTTTATTATCTCATATCCAGTAATTGGATGTGATTGGAAAGGTTGAATTAGAGTTACATTTTCAGTAACAGTACAGGGTAAAGACAAGTTTTGCCCGAAGTGATTTGACACGGAAATTTCTGCTGCATTTGCAAAGTATTCAGCAAATAGTTCTGACACTCCATCTGGGTCTGTTTTTAACCCACCATCTTGTTCAAGGGATATTGATTTTTTCAAGTTATTTTTGTTTCTTCCTAGTTCTTCATTAATAATCTTCCATGTCTCTCTAGTTTTGTTTTCTGACTGGTTTATTTTAATATTAAAATAATTTTATTTTGACAACTTTACATTTTGTTTGTGCTCTCGCAATCTTGATTTATACTGTTCAATCAAGTGAGTTTCAGCTTTTTGGGAGTTAGAGAGAAGCCAGAACATTTCCTTCAATTTTTCACCTTTATCGATGATATCACGAGTTATCCAACTTTTATGGTTGGATTTCATGTAGGTCTGCTTCTTTGGACAGGATACATCGAAGCACCAAAGCAGTATGTTATAAAAATAATTAAAGGCTTCGTCTATTTGTAAATGGTATATTAGAGTCCAATCCTCATAAATTAACCGATTTTGCAATTCAGCAATATTGTCATCATATAAACTACGTCTCATGTTAAATGAGATTGTATTTTTTTTATTCTCTGAAATACTTTTTTCTTGGTATACCAGGATGTGAGCCAAGTGATCAGCTATATTTGGTTGCACTATGTAGCACTCAAATTTTGATTGGGGAAGGCTGGTCACCATGTAATCAATGCATGTGTGCATTTTTATATGTGAATATTCTGGTTGCACCTTGAGGATTTTTGCTCATCTGGTACGAATTGAAAATGTCAGACAGCAGTTTGGTATTTAAATCCGATTTGTGACAGTTTATATTGAAATCCCCACAAAGAACAGTGAAGTCAGAACGTCTGAACATCTGAGATGCAAGGTGGAGTGCTTGGGTTAGACATTCCATGAAGGTACTTATTTTATCGCTTGGTGGTCTGTACCCTGTTACAACAGCAACTTTTGTGTCATTTATGCTGAAGCGAATTGCACATATTTCAGATTCAATTGATACCCTTTTTATTGGTTCTAATTCGGAAAATAGTTGTCCTTTTTTAACTAGAATGAGGGCACCAACGTGTTTTTGATTTTTTCTTACATAAATAGAAGCCAATTCATAGTTACCAAAATATAAATTGTTTACGGGATGGTTATCCTTGAGCCAATACTCCGATAAGCAAAGGACGTCAATATTATTAGTCTTCACAAACAATTCTATTGAGATATAGTTATTTACAAATCCCTGCACATTAACATGACAAATTTCTAGTGGAAATATCACGGATTAAGCTATTATTTTTCTGGAAAATTTCACAGTTTACATTACCCTTTATATATTTTCCGGTTTGTTGAGGAAGGGCCCGAGGAATAAAAAATCACCATCTAAGTTTGGGTTGGTTACATCAATTCTTCGATCAGCATTTCGGAGTTCTTCAGCTAATGAACTAGAAGAATCTTGGTCGGCATTTATTGACTGGTCTATGGAAAACGATACCTGGGATAATCTCGGGTAGATGTTTTCAGTATTAACATCGCTAATAATTGGTTGCTCTTTTCTTGTTTGGGAAAGTATATGATCAGTTGGCTCGTCTGATTGAACGTGTATGTTTTCAGATGGGTGAGTGGTTTTCGCAGTTTTCTCAGTCAAAGTGAAGTGGGTTTCTGTATGATGTAGTACAGCCTTACATAAGAACCACTTTCCTGATTTTTTGAGTGAGTAGCCATCAGTATTTTAGTTAGTTCTTCTTACCACTCCATTGCATTCTACTATATTGTGTGGCATTTTTGCTTCATGTAAATATTTTTTCAGTGCCAAATTGCTATTGTATATCACCCTATTTATATTTCTCACATCGTATCTGTAAGGTTCTGTTATGAAGATGATTTGAGGCAACATGGCCTTGTTTGATAGAATCTCATTCAGGGTTCTTATGTTTGAGATATAGTTTTGGAACCACAAAATGATTATATCATTTTTGCTGAGATTTTTTATGATCTCGAGAGTTGTGTCCATCAGCACTTTATCACAGCAGTTTGGTTTCAAAATAAACTGGATTTGAAAATTTCACCAGCTAGTCTCTTAGGTATTCTGCCATGTTTCTCCCATTTTGACCCGAAACTAAAGTCATTTTTCTTTTTTCAATATCATTTCCGCCTTTGATTCACTGTTTTTGCATTTTGCTTCCATACTTATTTGATGATTCAAAGAGTCTTTTTCAGTCTTCTGTAGCAATATGGACTAAAAAATTAAAAATAAAATTATAGTTAAAAAAACTAAAAAAACACGCTTATGTAGCAATAAGGACCAAAAAGTCGAAAATATTGGCCACGTTTATACCGTGTCTTGGTATGCAGACTAATGATTATATTCCAACCAAATTCAATTAGTACGTGTGGTATAAACTGTGCACTTGTCAAGTAACTAGCTTGGTTTGGTACCGAAATTTGTTGTGTACCAGATTATAATACTGAGTTGACTGAGATGGTGTAAACAGTATGATACATTTTACCAACCGTGACTGTAAATTTTGGTTTGAAAGATTGCTAAGCGTTCTGTTGTGGTTATCGCACTGGCTGAATGAACCGAATGGAAACAATAGCCATAAAAAATAGAGCGAGAGAGAGTTAGTGAAAAATATGTTTTGTGATTCCTTACCTTAGTTTCCGCATCATTACCTCGGAAATTGTTTTATATATTTTTGTTAGTATTTTTTATATAAAATGAGTTGCTGCAGTTCAGAACCTCCTATAAAAAAGTCCAAAGGTATTAATTGGACAGATGAAGAAACCAGGCGTTTCTCCAAATATTTTTGGACAAGAAAATTATATCAATTTTGGATGGCAAAAACTTAAACAACTAGACATTTACAAGAGCCTTGAAGAAGACATGTTGAGTAGGGGCTTTACAAAAACTGCTGAACAAATGAAATTTAAAATGACAGCCTGAGCTCACTGACATCCAGACATTGTCATTGACAGATGACACAATTCCGAATTAGATAGTAGAGTTTCAAACCTTTCTCTTGGTTACATGACTAAATAAATACCAAACCAGAACCAAGTTGGTTAATTAATCATTTGACCAAATACGATGTGAATAAACTATTACTAAAACATTTGGTTTGAATTTGATCACATACACTTGGTAAGGTTACCAAATTCACATACGGTATAAACGTGGCCAATAAGTCATTGACCAAAAAATTTCCCCTTATGTTGAAAAAGCGTGGGGTGCTCTCTACTTACTTTTTATAATGATATTAAGATAACTGATATCAAGCACCTCACGTTTTTTTAACATAAGAGGACATTTTTTGGTCAATGACTTTATTCTTATTATTTTCAACTTTTTAGTTTTTATTACTACATGAGCGTTTTTTTTAGTTTCTCACCCGACTACGGCGAAGCAAAAAGGAGGGTTATGATTTTGACCGGTATGTATGTATGTTCATCTGTTCCCTTCTAAACTACTTATCATAATTTCACGAATGAGGTATCGTTGGAAGCGTCTTGATCGTCCGCTGTGACGTCACATTGAATTGAACATGGTGCCCTCTAGAGGAGATAAAGTCATGTACTAAAAAATAATAATTTTTAATAATGCAGTGTTGGATATCAAATGAAAGGGCTTCATTAGCACATTTGAAAAATATATATATTGTCAGCTGTTGCTCGTGGCTTTGCTCGCATGCACCCGATAATTGGGAATCATCTCTAAAATCACGCCTCAGATGTGAGCCAAATATATTTTCTGCAAACCTACCCAAAATACATATTAATAAATACGTATTTCATTATGGACTATGGTACACATGTTAAAATTATATAAAAAAACAAAACTTGTGTAATAATAATGACATAAGCTGGGCGTACCTCCACGCGGTATATTTCCTAACATGTAAAACAATGAAACCTGAAAAAAAAAATGTAATAGCGACTCTGCAAATACTTTATCACGAAAGTATAACCCCAAAGTTATTTGAATAAAAAGTAAGTTCAAACCGACTACTGAAAAATCACGCTCTGAAAAGTATGAAACAAGAAAATATTTCATCTGAAATTGTTATGTACAAACCATGCAATATTTTTCGTCTATTAAATAAAAAACTTAACGTTATATATTTTAATGAATTTAATACATATTCATAGTGATGTTCAGAGGCTAGCCGTGGTCATATGCCACCTACCCTAACAAAACAATACATTCTAATAGTAGTGAGCGATCATAAGCTTTAGGGCAAAGTGGCATATGACCACGGCAATCCTCTGAACATCACTATGAATATATATTAAATACATTAAAATATATTACGTGTAAGTTGTTTATTTAATAGACGATAAATATTGAATAGTTTGTACATAACAATCTCAGATGAGAATATTTTCTTGATTCATAATTTTTAGAGTGCGATTTTTTTGTTTTTGAACTTATTATACTATAATTTTATTTTTTGGTTATCATTAATTGGAAATAGTATTTTGTTAGGATTTTAGAGGAACATTTTGTATTTTTTTTAATGTTCAAAACGGCAGCTACTTGAGAAGGATAAAATGAATTGCCTTTTTACATTACAACTTTTCCCTTCGTCTCAATATTTTTTTTAAATGTCTAATCTTATATCCTTAGACAACCTCTCGTAATATTTCATACGACATGAGCATGGTGGTTTCATTACGTTAGCAGCTACAGTTCTACCTTTTTTACTAATATATTTCTCAACTGCAGCTAACTTTTGTACATTGCAAAGCCAGGCATCTGGATTTCTCACCTGTATTCTTCGCTTTTGTACAATAGATGTTTTTTTTCTGCGGAATCATTGTTCCTAGGAGTTACATCATTAACATCGTCACTCGTAAAGCGTAAATCATTTTCCAAAACACCAGTTTTTTTTGCTTTCATTTCCATTGGCATTTTTGATCTCCTTGTATGAAGTAGATGGGTTGGAAAGATCAGATCTGAGGGGCTTACATCACTATTTGGTGTGGTATTAGTTCTCATTATATCCGCTATACTGACGACTGAAAAATGCTTATCAGCTCATCAAGGACTTAGTGCTAACTCAATTCCAAACTGACCACGGTGTCCTTTACCTCGAATAAATATATATATATATATATATATATATATATATATATATATATATATATAATATATATATATATACAGGGCTTCTCAAAAGTCCCCTCCCCCCCTCTTATTTTTGGAACGATTATACAAAAACAGTGAAATTTGGAAACTGAATATTAAAGGTTGTAAACTTCCCTACTAGTGATGATAGAACGAAATCGTCAAAGATGACGTCACAAGGCCATTGTGACCAATAATTTTGAATGGAACCCTACGGCAAGCGACACCTCTTTTAAAAGGTATCGAAAAAACCTATTCAATGATATTAATTTTGTTTGTGTTTATGGCAATTTTGGCAACTCGCTTTTAAAAAACGCAAAGCTGTGATGAATTAAATCAGTTAATACTAAAATTCCAAATTCAAGCTCCGCCTCTGGATAGTTGTCAAATAAGCTGACGTTTTTGTTAGTCTCCCTAATTCGACGTTTTTGTAATTGTCCAAGTTTCTGTACATTTAATAATTTGTGTATTGTTGATCGAACGTTTAACTGTTTAAGCAGCATTTGGTACTTTTAATATTTTTGTACATTTTAATAATTTGTTAAACTGTTGTGAGCCGAACGTTTAAGTGCTTCAAGAACCGAAATGGTACGTGCTTTAGGTGATAAAGTGGCAGCGATCCTAATTCTTGGTGAAACTGGACAAAATATTCATGCAGCAGAACGCATTTTTAATGAGAGGTTTCCCGATCGCCTCGTTTCGAGGACTCATTTAAGGAAGCTTCTTCGTGAGTTTGAAACAACGGGTAGTATTAATGATGCGAAACGATCTGGCAGACCACAAATTTCTGATGAGAATTTTTTATATTCTGGCAGAAGTAATAGTTAATCCTACTTCTTCAACAACTCACGTTGCATCTACCTGTGAGTCAGTCGAAGTACAGTACACAGTATGTTGAAAAAAAAACAAATTTCATCCATACAAATTAAAAATGGTTCATCAACTCTCAGCCGACGACCCAGACCGAAGACTAGAATTTTGTGAAAATATGGAAACTACAATTAACCAACAGCCAGACTATGCCAAAACGATTTGTTTCAGTGACGAAAGTACTTTCTATCTAAATGGGAATGTAAATACACAGAATGTGAGGTATTGGAGTGACGCAAATCCTCACCTGTTTCGTGATACACATACCCAATTTCCCCAGAAGGTGAATGTTTGGGCAGGTATCCTGGTTTACGCCACTGAACCTGACAATATTGACGTTTGAAAACAACGTATTGTTGCAGTATGTGAGTCTGTTTCCGCAGACACATTTGCAAAAGTACGAGAAGAGCTTAAAAATAGGATATTTCACTGTCAGGAAGTAAATGGAGGTCACTTCGAGCGATTTCTCTAAGTAGATACTGATTCTCAAATCTGTAATTAATATCATACTGAATGGAGTTTAAATTTTAATGTTTACTAATGAGCCATTAAAACTGCCATAAACACAAACAAAATAAGTATCATTGAAAAGGTTTTTTCGATACCGTTTAAAAGAGGTGTCGCTTGCCGTAGGGTTCCATTTATAATTATTGGTCACAATGGCCTTCTGACGTCATCTTTGACGATTTCGTCATCTATCATCACTAGTAGGGGAGTTTACAACCTTTAATATTCAGTTTCCAAATTTCCCTTGTTTATGTATAATCGTTCCAAAAATAAGAGGGGGGAGGGACTTTTGAGAAGCACTATATATATATATATATATATATAAAATAAACGTTTTTAATCAAAATTATGAATATGTTGGGAAAAAAGGGGTTGAATCATTAAAAAATGGAAAGTTTCAAAGTTCAGTTTATAAAAAGTGTTCAAAATAATGTAAATCTCTGTGAATCTTAACACGTTTGTTTCCTTTTGGATAGCCCATTCAATATCAACCTCTGAATTGATTGATATCCTGTCTCTCAACCTGTTAGAAAAATCTGAGCTCATTTAGGTATCTTCGGTGATCTGTCATGATGAAGTCAATGGCTGTGTAATTGGGCAAGATAAATCTCTTCAATATATTGACTAAAGTATGTTCTCAAAAATTCAAAATACTGATGACTATTCAAAATAGTACATTGGCATTACAGGCATTTTGGGAAAAATTAAATGATATGAAATAGATACCTCTATCTATGTAAATCCGGAAGGTGAATAATTTTTCGATCACTGAGTGTTTTGTAAATGAAATGGAAAGCTGATAAGATCAAAATCACCTGCCATATATTGCCATATTATTTCATCTCATAGCAATGTGTTGAATGATTAACTGTGCATCATACATATGTTCGCGCTCTGTTTGACATTACTACTAATTATTTCTTATACTAATTGGGACTCAATTAACTGTAAGTTTCGACATTTGATCACCTGAAAACTTATTGAAATAAAAATAAATTATATGCTTCCAATGTTTACATATGTTTAATGAGTTAATAGCCACATACAAATAAAAAAATACAAAAATGATAATTAGAAACGTTGTGTTTTTTTGGAGAGTGATGCTTAACATACTAATTCTACATCAGATTAGTTTTCACACGTCACAATGTTTTTATAGGCCAATTTGGCCAGATGAAATCAACCTTCAAAAACAAAATATAATTTTTATTCCTAAAATAATTTTGTGTCATTGAACTCTACATCAAATTTTAATTTCTTGTTTTGAACGGTTCAGATTTTAGTAAACTATTATATACAATTGGAAAGATAGACACATATACATACATCGACCAAGAGCCCGTGTCACTTTCGAAACGAAACGCAAACTGAACACGGAAACTTGTAATATCGATGTCGACGGTGCTACAGACATGCCTGCCATACATTTTTTCAGGGGCGAAGTGATGGTAGTAGGGATGCTGAACGGTTATAGAAAAGAAGATGAAAAATATTGGAAGTTCACGACTGAGGCAACTGAGAAACAAAAGATTACAATAAAATAAATTTATAGCTTTTTTTTATGATAAATTTACGACTTTTTCAAAATTAGGTTCTATTCCATCTACCTAAGAAAAAAAGGCAATTTCCAGTCGTCCAACAGGTGGTAAAAATCTCATTATTCGTAAAAAAAAGTTCGTGGAATGAGAGCACCGGTACTAGTTTTGGAATCAAATGTTTATGACTGACACACGAAAATTTAGTTACAACAGAAGCACGTAAACGTAATAAATGATAGTTTAAAACTGAAGAACACGCTTTAATAGAAAACTAAACTAAAAAGTAGAAAATAATTTTAAATTAGTTTGGTTTGAAATAAGAATACAGTGATTAACAACAAATTTATTTCATCGTAAAAAAGCGTGGGTGCTTGATGTCAATTGTTGTTAATATTTCATGGACAGATATTGGTAAAAGTAGAATCATTATGAAAATATCTTAAAAAGCACCCCACGCTTTTTTACGATGAAATAAATTTGTTGTTAATCACTGTATTCTTATTTCAAACTCATTTAAAATTATTTTCTACTTTTTAGTTTAGTTTTCTATTAAAGCGTGTTCTTTAGTTTTTAAACTATCATTTATTTTCAACTTTTTAGTTTTGTTTTCTATCGAAGCGTGTTTTTTAGTTTTTCAAATAATTATTATTATTATTTATTTTTTTTAACTATTATTCTCCAATTTTAAATAGAATCGGACCATTATCACAAAACTCGTCCGCCATTTTAGAGCCGCCATCTTGAATCCTTTAATTTTGACAAAATAATCATAATCTCCGACCCCAAAAACCCCCACATACCAATTTTGAATAGAATTGGACTATAATCACAAAACTCGTTCGCCATTTTGGAGCCGCCATCTATAATTTTTCAGTTTTTACAAAAGAATCATAATACTGGACCCCAAAAACCCCCACATACCAATTTTGAATAGAATCGGACCATAATCACAAAACTCGTTTACCATTTTGAATTTTTCCGTTTTGACGAAAGAGCCAAAATCTCTGACCACGAAAACTCTCAGATACCAATTTTGAAGCGAATCGGACCATAATCACAAAACCCGTACGCCATATTGGAGCCGCCATTCCGTTTTTTTTTTTCAAACAAACAAACAAACACCTGCCAAATTTCAAATCATTCGTACGTCTGGAAGTGGGTCAAAATCGCGCCCAAAGGAGTCGGTCACAAACAAACATACCGTTACAAACATACAAGTGAAGCTAATATAAAGCGTGTAAAAATAAATTTCTCAGCTGTTTTTACTATGGATAACGCCCCGTGGGTCGCTAAACTAACACGTACGCTGCAATTTCTCGGTGCAGGTATGATATGACTATTATTTTAAATTGTTGTAAAATTATTCTTAACCGCTTTCTTAGTTGTTTGAACAACCCTCAGGAGTTAATGAGTTGAAATCACGGGGACCTTACCTTTTATAGTGGGATCCGAAACCACTGTTGGGACCTTGAAAAAATTTTTCACCAGCTGCGGGATTAAAACATCGCTCCTAATTTCTTAAATACTGAATTCTGAAGACGGCACTTGAATATTTACTTGAATTGGACCTGCTGGATCGATGAATTCATCTCACGTGTTGGTGGAATATTGTCAGTGAATAAGTGGAGTGCCGTGTAAAGCTTCCTGATCTGTTTTCGGAACTATATATGTGCAATTTCTGGATTTACATAGCTTACATGAAGTGTTTGTGACTGACACAAAAAAATATAGTTACAACAGAAGCGCGCAAAGGTAAAAATACATTTCTCATTTAGTATGGATGAAGCCCCGCCAGTCGCAAAAATGAGACCCATGCCGTAACGTCGGTGATGTAAAATTATTATTTGATAACATATTTTCAATGTGAGGTTAGGGTTGGTTTTGATGATTTTTGAAATCAGATTACATTTTGCGACTGTTTGAATGTTGAATTTTTTCACTGAATCACCAGACCATTTTCCACGAATACAACATTTTTTTTACCTGGTTATTATCTTCTTCATCCATTTCGAATATTGTCGTTGTGATATATTCAACATATCAATTAGCATACGCGCCATAGATTAGGTGTAGGACGAATACGGGTGTCGCGGAGCGATAAGTAGTTCACCTAGAACTTGATCGCACTTGAGAGGGGATTTCCAGGCAATCGTAGGAAAATATAACATCTCAACTCAATAAAAAATTTGGAAGGTATAAGTATAAAGCCATAAATATTACAAATAAAAAAAAAATCTGATAACATATATACCGGTTGCAACATAAATAATATATTTCAGTCATTTAGTTTTTCAAATTTGATTTTTTGTATATCGGGTGACACAATAAAAAGGATATTGATTATTGTCCAATTTGGCATGATAATAATAGATTAAATTTCCAATCAAGTGATGTAAAAAGGCAGAAACTGACTTTTCTTATCGATGATTTAGTTCGGAAATTCAAAATTTCAATTGAAACAGTCAAACAGGTACATATAAATAAATTCTTGTATACCATTTTGATTGACATTTATTCTAAATGTTTCAGTTTGAATTTTTTATCGTAGAAGGCTTGTTACATTTTCATTTGAAAGGAAAATTCGACAAAATAGATATAATTTTGTTCTTTATTTGAAAATCTAATTGAATGCTCGGATGATCCAGGACTAATAGAAAACTAGAAACAAAAGTTATACCCAAATAAACTAAAGTAATTTAATAATCTCAAGCGTAATGCAAAGTTTTTATGAGATGACTAACGTTGAAAACCAGGCCTGTGAGAATAATAAGAATAAGTGGAAGCAGGTGTACACGACCCAATCAAATCGGTTTTTAATCTGTTAACCTTTCCAAAATCCTCTCATAGGCTTTTATTTGGAACGCCCCGTATAAATTCCATTTCAAGAGTAGTCAAATGAAATAATTGATAAAAAACCTTTTTAAAGACAAGCTTTTATTCAAATCCAGGTAAAAAGGTAAAAATAATTGCTTTGGATCTGTGACGTAGGTTATTTCGTGAGTTATAGATTCAAAAGCTTGTCGCTTTTGTATTCGAACTGAAAACTTTGCGCGACAGCTTTTGAATCTATAACTCACGGAATAAGCTACGACACACATCCAAAGCAATTATTTTTTACATTTAGTGCATTTGTATGAAAGCTTGTCTTTAAAAAGGTTTTTTATTAATTATTTTATTTTGTGCTTTTTAGTACTTAAGTAGGCCTTATTCTATGCATTTTTGTTAAAGCATCGTTATTATGCGGATTTTTTTTCCTGTAAGTTCTGAGTTGTCTAGTCCTTCAATGAGGAGACCATCTGAAGATTTAACTCATCCGCCATCTTCAATTTATGAATATTGACTAAATTCATAATCTCCGACTCCAAAAACCCCGACATACCAATTTTGAATCGAATTCCGCCATAATCACGAAACTCGTCCGCCATCTTGGAGCCGCCATTTCGTTTTTTTCTCCAACAACGTCGAAGTTATGGACACCTGCCAAATTTCAGCTCAATCGGATGTCGACAAGTGCTCCTAAAATGGATTACAAATTTTGAACCGGAAAGAATGACAGAACGAATGACAGAATGACATACGAACGAAGCAAGTTGAATAAAAGCTTGTAAAAATAGGTATAATAAATACTGGGTACTGGGTGATAATATAGAATGTATATGGAATAATTTTTGTAATTTTTTTAAAGCACACGCAGCGAACAATATAACTATAACATACACAATATGGGTGGGTCGCGATATCGAAGAAAGCACAACCATAGACATAACAGCTCCAAGTGAGACGTCTTTCTATGATGTGATGGGTTTGGCTATGGAGAAGGATTCCTACTTCACTTTTGACTCTACAACCGCTCTATTTGGGCATCATATAAGAATGTTAGCTGGTCATCAAGAAGATGTGGCAGAAGGTATCTTGTGGTTGTTATACGATTTGGAAGAAATGCCAGATCCTAAAAATCCACCATCTAACGAATTTCTCTCATCATTTGGTAAGTAATTTTCGAGAAATTATCCATTGATATTGTGAATGGTGATTAAATGCAATTCGTTATTTAAAAAAAGTATTAAAAACAGTGCGGAACTCTTCGAACTGTAGAGAACACGCAAATAACTTTTTGCACGATCATAACAAATAATATTTCATCTTCACTATATACTCCAAAACAATTACATTTTTACAAATCCAAAACAAATACATTTTCATTCTGAAGTTCTATATTCTATCTTTTCCAGCTGATATCAACATATAATGACATGTTCAATTACATGAAAGACTGGTATAATAATCAATTTTTGCGGAATTTCCATAATTATACCTTGCCTTCAATATCGCTAATAATAATTTTTTTTTCTCACTGACATTTTTAAACGTACGGACGTCTAGTTCTCATATACAAATATTATTTGATTTACATGGTTTTATTTACCATATAGCTGAAAACGCTTTTCATAAACTTGACGCTTTACTAATTTTGGCTTACTTTGCTGAGTATAATAATAAAATATATAGACGAAGAATAAATCTAGAAATAATGTCGGACATCGCATCACGAGAAATACACGCATGAGCTGTATAGGGACACCATATAATAATGTACGTATATTAGTTGGCGTTGCCGCATATTTAATAATAATAATGATAATTTTATTCATCCCAGAAAAAGTACAATTGTTTATAGTAGGACTAACATAACTTTTACGTTGATGAAATTGTAAAAATGCTTAAATTAAATCGAACAAATTAGAAATCAGAGGGATATATAATATGAATATAGGAATATCTTTCAGAGTAGTGAATATTTTCTAAACTGTCTATTCAATTTAATTTTTACATAATTTCGGTAAATCATTATAGTATTTGATACCACTACAATAAACTGATCGTTGTCTACTATAAGTATTTATTTTCATTGTTACGAGATTATTTGAAAATCTAGTTCAATGATTTGTAGATTAGAGCTGCAGGTAGTAGAATATTATGATCGGGGTTCATTCAAAATAATATTTGGCGTACGCATTTTGAATTGTTGGAATGTTATGCATTCAAAAACTCGTATGATTACCTTCACTTATGTTCCCTGTTTATTCACTTTCCATTGAGGCAGTTGTCGTGAAATCCAACTTTCAATCATATTGCGTTTATATTACATTATACCACTTTTAGTTAACATTATGACCTGTATCATATTAAATTTTTGGAATGATTTACCACACCGAAAGCGAGATATAAGGTTTCAAAGTTGCAACGTTTAACACGTAATCCCTATAGTGAGCTACCGCGGACACCACATTTTGAGGCATAACTAAAAATCCTCCATTCAGATCTTTTTGAAAAACTAGTATATTATTAAAAAGTAAGTAACACATTTTATGAACAAAATTGAACCCGCGTAGCCATAGAGTTATTTAGTTATTGCTATGAGAAATTGCTAAATTATTGCGTATGAGAAGTGCAAGAGGAGGAAGGCTGTGAATCGTGGCAACGCCGCAAGCGAGCGTTCGTGATTCAAATAAGCGAGAGCGCGAAGGTCTTGCTGTTTTGAATTGAACTGTGTTTTGGAATGCACATATTTATGAATAATAATTGTTAACATAAACAAAAATCTACATAAACGTATGAATCTACAAAAAATATATAGAACAATAAATATATTATTTATTTTTAAGTACCATACTTAATAATCACATGATTGACTAAACATTTATTTTTAAATCATTAATGATTTTGGTTAATGTTTTCCTATTCTTAGTAACTATAGGTTTTCCATTCTCCAATTTTTCAGTTGGTGATTAATCACAGCTTCTTCTCCTTCAACGTGATACATTTGTTTGAGAAAATCGAATGTTATATTTTGTTGCGCAATTTTTTCCAATAAATCCCGTGATATACAATTTTTTGAGGCACTTAAATTAGGTAAATTACAAGATATTCTTTCGTTCTCAAGTCGCTCTGAAGTACATTCTTCATATGATTTCATGCATGTTATTCTGACTCTTTACCAATAAAACGAACACATTTTCGCAAAATTTGTACATACATACATCGCGTCGTGGATTTGCATTTATCACAACGGATACTTAAAATTGATCAAGTCCTAAATTTTTCTTCAGTACATTCTCCAAACTCAAAACTTGTGGCAGTTCCGACACTTTGGGATTAATAATGCGATTTCTTTCACACACCGTTTTCATAAGACTGTTTTTTGTTCGTATTTCGAGCCTTACACAGTTCAGACAATTTATTTTCTCCTTTTTTTAACTTTTGCTTCTGTAGCAAATCTACCATTTTTCGCGCGAGATCTATCCATAGCTTTGACTGCTTGTTCCTAAAAGTATCTGAACAACTAAATGCGAGCGATCGTTGGATTGCGACATTGCCAACAGTCCAGTTATGGCTTATTTGCTGTATCACGCATGCTGTAACACGCATGCTAGTTCCCTTAAAAAATCCCTCTTATTCAGCGTTTGCAGATGTATCGCGTCGCGCTACAATCGAGCCTAATTTTTGACACTGTTAGTAGCACGACAACTACCTCAACTAGTTGTATGTAAACTGGAGTATGGCACTTGTCTTTGATATTTTCGATGTATATATATATATATATATATATATATATATATACTATATGTAAACTATTGACTTGCAGGTGTTGATGGCTTAAGGATTGATGAAGGTCACCATTACCTATTTTGGTACAAGAAGATGGAAATGAACGGTGAATGAGATAACTATTGCAGTTCAACGTTCTCACCGATGCACAAACATGATAACAACTACTGCCTGGACAATTTTAATACATTTATTATTGATTCAAGCAACCATTTCTAGTTTGTTGGTTTCACATCTTAAAATGGAATAAAATAAAATTTCTTCAGCAACTCACGAATTTCATTGCTGTAATAAATATAGATCAATGTAAATGAGGGAGACCAATTTTAATATAAGTTTATCTGAAAATCAATCGTAAACTTTCTGTGAGCAACAAGTAATGATTTTCAATTAGAAGATTCATTTCATTCATATTTTAGACAAAATGGGCTCGAAAATCCGTTTTGAATGTTACTGCCTTCAGATCCATATTTATATCTGATAAATATTTAGAAGATACGTAAATTCGATATCACCGATGAAGAATACTTGATACAATGTCCCTAGCATTAATCAATAATTATATTTCAAAGCCACTTCATCATAACCACCAAATAGTTAAGCCTCTGAGGAAACTTCCCACAAATTTCACGGGGTCACCTAAAACCCCCATGGGATGCGTCCCCAGGGGATAGGGAAAAGTCCTAACCGGCTTGCCGTCGGATAGGAGGGAAATAAAATACCTTCCGCGGCCAACGAACATAACAATAATCAGGATTAAACCTGATTAAAAACCCGTAATCTCAAAGGTGTAGACCGTGCCCATGGATGAATAATACTGCTTCAACTTCGGATACTGGCCCTCCGAAAGTAAAACGCCTCCTCTCTGCGATATGGGTGCACTGCCGAAGTTGATGTTATAGCATCCCAACTCGTGGGAATCGATATCTACCTATGAGTACCACACACGCACAAATATCATACCAACAGACCAACGCCCTGATGAGTAATGACCTTTTTCAACCCACTATGAATAAGCGACGATGCAAGAATCAATTGATTAAGATAATTGCGCAATGGCGGGACTTTCATCTCAATCGCGTCGCCAACAAAACACTATGAAAGAGATTATGAATAATTTTCCGGAAAGCAAACACACAAATATCACAATAGATGGCCTCTTATCCGCGGCATGTAACAAAAGATTTGGATTTAATATAACTACGCAAGCAAGAAAAACATTGTTCAGCATAGTATAGTAGTATTGAGTATAAAGACATGTAGTCAGCATTCGGTATAAAACTCAAGTTTCACTCGCATTTAAGACATGTAGTCTTCAGCCGGCAGTCAGTTCAAGCATTCTATTTCCAGTATTAAGTTTCAAGAGTCAGTTAAGTTCCGCAGTATAGTCTCGTGCTTCGAAACAAGTATGGTGTTTTAAGTAGTGCCTCGATAAACCTATTCCTCAGCGTCGGTAATCAGTATCTCGAAGTAGCTAAAAGTCTTGCGGATGTAAGTTTACAAGTGCTCCTTAATTCAGACTACACAGACAGAGAAACTTAGCAATCACACGATACGTAAACTATTCCATTCACAACCATACGCTATCGGCCAGTCGTACATATAAAGTTCTATTATTTTTATCCCATAGACGACCGAAACTGAGATAAGCTTCTGTGAAAGTAGGTCATTCATAACGCCTTTGAGATATATTTTTGCGATGTTGCTCGTAGCTTCCTAGGTATGAATTTTATGTATATTTACTTGCACGTGGATTAATTAACGTCTTATAAAGGTAGGACTCGGCTAGTTTTTCTATATCGCTGTATTGATACGAGGTTTTGAAATGATTATATCTACTGAATAAGTACAGCCGGTGCCTACCATGTTTGTTTATGAACTATTTTGGCCGACTCTTGGTATTTATTATTATACCGGATCACACATAAGTTGTTAATACTTTGAAGGTGACTTGTTGATTTTCATATATCTTATGATAAATGTTATTTATGGTCCTGTGTTTGAATGAACAGAATTTGGCCACTCGATACAGTGAGGTGCATGCTCAGAAACTCAGTAGACCTCACGTACCCTGCTCCAATCTCACCCAGTCTATATGGACTTTGGTATCCCTAGCCGCTCAGGGTTGCTGAACGTATACAGAAACAATCCATCAAAGCGGGTAAGAGGTGTTGGTTGCTCCCCTCGAACGAAGTTTTAGCGATCACTTGGTGAAAACTGAGAAGGTTATTGGAACGAAAAAGGGGCTCTGATACAATACACTAAAAAACAAGAGTTGCCTATCTCCCCCAAAATGGATAAAATGAAAATGCGATGAGTGGAGAGACGACGGAACCAATTCGTCGCTTCCTACTCATCAAAAGAACAGATGCAGGTGAATTCTCCAAAATCAGTCCATTTTTAATATCGAAGACTATCTATGGTTTGATTGGAGTAACCAAAGTTACGAAGAAGTTGAGCAAGGTTCATTGATCAAAATTAGCTCGAAACACAGTCTATACGACTTCAATCGGCACAGAGGTTCGCAGAATTAGATGTGAAGTAATGACGCATAATACATCAATCATGTCAAAGGAGTTGTTTTTTGCAGAGATTTTCTCAACTGCACCATTCAAGAAATTACTGAAGGAGTCAAAGATCAGAGAGTGATAGCGGTAGAGTGAAAGCAGACGAAGAAAAGCGGAGAGATCTTAGATACTTCCAACCACATCCACTCATTCAATACGCCAAACTCACCAAAAACTATGGAAGCAGTTTTTTATAATTTGAAAGTTCGTGACTATATCCCTGCACCGATGAGATGTTCCAAAGGCGAAAAATTCGGACATATTTCCGACCGTTGCCAAAATGAACAGATCTGTATTTGTGGTAGACCACCACCAATATTTATATATATATATATATATATATATATATCAATGAAGGATATAATTATGGAAAGTATTGAAGAACAGCTCACAAATTGCTGCCAAAATTTGTGATAATCGCTTATTATTTCTTAGCGAATAAAATTTTCAAGAAGAAAGGATGCAAGAAAACGAAAAGTCTTGCTGAGGAAAATTGATTAACCTATTTGTGTAAAATGTATGCGTGTGAAAATATCTAATTTTTGAATGTTGTGGAGTGACCTATGGATACTTTTGAACAATGGCTTACATGTAGTGACGCTGCCAAGTTATTCTTGTAGTGTATTGAGTCAGATTGACTCCACCTCATAAACGCATTCAACGTCTTTAACGTTAATCCCTAATTTGTTTAAGGTTACTCATCGCATTGGAATAAAACCAGTCTACTGAGATTTGTCGTATCATTTATACTTATAGAACATGGTGCAGTCATTTGAAAATTAATTATTGAAAAAATAGAGTGAAAGCTAATATGAAAGAGTTGTTAATAATGGGAGATCACCGAGGAGTATCTCAAATGATTTTCTGGGGAAATTCAGCTGAAAACTAGATACTGTTGAGGCAGAAATTCGAAAATTACCTCGTAGTCTCAGAATAGAACAAGAAAAAGGAGAAAGTTAGGTTAGCCGAACATTACATTGGATAAGAGGGATTGTCAATATACAATACTTTTACGTTTGCTTCGGTTGAAAATAAAGATATGTTCAAAACGATTGTGAAGAAGTTTGAAGTTTTACCAAAAACCTGCCCTATGAAAGGTTTGCGTTTTTCCCAAGGAAGCGTCATGAGTGTGAAAGCAACGAGCAGTTTGTGACTGATTTGAAAAATAAAGCAAATTCGTGCGAATTTGTAAATTCTGAGGATAGTCTTATCAAGGTCATCATGATGTAGATTGCTGAATCAAAATCTTCGAGAAAAACTTCTTCAAGAAAATGAACTAACTTTGGAAGATGCCGTGAAAATAAGTCTGGTGGTAGAATAATCTCGTGAGCAGTAAAGTCAAATTTCAGACAGTTTGGAAGTTCAGGCTGTAGGTTCCCAAATTGTCCTGGAACAAATCCAGAAGTGAAGCAGTTTTTCAACAAACGAGTGCCAGTACAATCGAACTTGCCAGAGAACAGATTTGAGGGGCACCTCGTAACTCAAATCTCAGGACAGAATCATCACAAGTCCAATCATCAGGGCTTTTTTTTCTGCATGAGGTTACAGTAGCGATTTTTTTTCGACATGATAGGGGTGTCGGTCCTGAGTATAACTCTGAGTTGGCGTTTTGTATATATCTCCTAAGCGGTTTGTCGGACGCGAATAATACAGAGATATTTTTTTCAGATAATTAAATGTTCTTTCATTAAATTTGGAAATTTTGTTCTGTAAAATTAACATTTATGCGAGTTTTTGAGTCAAAGTTGAAATGCATACTTTTTCTACAAATAACTCAAAAACAGTTGATCCTTCGTGAAAAATAGTTATATTGAAAGTGAAAAATCATCTACAAATTCTGTTTTGAACTTTTTTCCCTATCTACAATAGTTTTTCCACAGTAGATAGCTAAACGAAAATTCTTTACATACAATGAGACTGAGGTAAGGAACAAGAACAGTGGCAAGGTAAACGAGGAGCAGTGATATGATTTCCGAAAGAATTCGTTGTAAAATGGAAGGTCATTGACAGGTTTAAAAAATTGAGGCACGAGGAACGGGGCCAGGAGAGGGTTGAAGATTGGCAAAGGAAATAAAGGAATGCAGGATAATTGTCAGGGTGAATTCGGAAGAACTGTAGAGTGATTTATAGAGGAAATTCAAGAGGAAGACTGTTCAAGAACGACTGGGACTTTAAAGCACGAAGGCTAGAAATGACACGTAATAATTTTTTTTGGGATAAGATATATATTTTTAAAACATTTACATATTATTGTACATCAGCTAACCTTACACTTGTTAACTGTCTCAAAAGCTGTTCATGTTATTTTTCATTATAAAATTTACGAAAAACGTACAGAAATGACTCGTTTAAACCAAGAGTCAAAGCAGATATCAGCGCTTCCGTAGGGCCCTTTTCAGCACTAGACGTTAAAACCTAAATTTCCATTACGTGCAGAAGTACAAAGTCCACATGCTGACGCCAGAACATTCGTAACACTCCGTATTTTTTTTTTTTTTTTTTTTTTTTTGGTTCCCACGAAAAGGGATATCCTTTAATGTTTTTGGGAACATCGTGGGAACCAGGGGAAAGAAGGTAGGGGTTGGTGTCCTTCTTAAATTTCTGGGGGTTGTATGCCCGGGAACACCTCCTAGGATGAGTTCCAAAGCCTCGCTGTTCGTTGGATGAACGAGTCTTTGGAAAGTGATGTTCTGCAGGTCTCCAAAGTGACCACGAAGGGTGTGATGACTGAACTTGACGGTTAGTCTCGAAGAGACTGCCAAAGCAGGAACGATTGTTGATATCTCAGAAGAGCATCGCCCATGAAAATATCTATAAAATAGAGACAAATCGCCAACTTTTCTACGGTGTTCCAGACAAGTGAGCGAGTTTGTAAGCGAGGCATCACCGACGAGACGAATTGCCCTTTTTTGGACAGAATCCAATAGCCTCAGGATATGTTTAGGTGCCGCGCTCCAAATATGGGAACAGTATTCCAGGACAGGTCGGATCTGTGCCTTATAGATCATAAGCAGCTGAGTGGGGTGAAATAGCTTTGGCACGAAACAAAACCAAGTTTTTGGGATGCACTTTTGGCAATGGACCTCACGTGATTTTCCCAGGAAAGGTTATTGCTGATAGTAATACCAAGCATCGATATGGATGACTTCAGTGGTATGGTTACTCCTGACAAAGTTATGTTAGGCACAGTGAGATCGGCTTTTTAAGAGAAAAGACATGCTTGTGTTTTGTTTGCATTGAATTCTACCAAGTTATTAGATCCCCACTCGAGAATTGTTGCTAAGTCCTTATTTATATTATTAACATTTCTTCCTCGTTCATTTCTGGTTTCACGGGCTGATATAGGGGCCCTGGAAGAGAAAGCGGTATGGAGGGTACTATCATCGGCAAAGCTGTGTACTGGACATGAAGTTGCTTTCAACAGGTCGTTGATATGAAGTAGAAATAGTGTTGGTGCGAGAATAGATCCTTGCGGAACAACAGCATTTATGAGTAGAGTGTCAGATGAAACTCCATCGACCACTACATGGAGAGACCTGTTTGAGAGAAAACTAGCAAGCAGAGAACACATCTGAGGGGGCAAGCCATAAGACGGAAGCTTGGCGAGGAGTCCCTGGTGCCAAACTCGATCGAACGCCTTGGCGATATCTAATGCCACAGCTAAGGTTTCTCCATACTTTTCAATAGATAGCTGCCATATATGTGAGACGTAAGCGAGCAGGTCACCAGTTGATCTCTGATGGCGGAAGCCATATTGCCTATCGTTGACAATTCCTGAGTCTTCCAGATATTTCATGAGCTCGATGTTGATGGCTTTTTCCATGACCTTTGAAATAATAGATAGCAGTGCGATAGGTCTGTAGTTGCTAGGTAGGGCCTTTTTGCCTTTTTTAGGGACTGGCTGTACTCTTGCAATTTTCCAATTGGACGGAAATACCCCCAAATTGTAAGAGTGGTTGAACAACTTGCAAAGAACAGGTGTTAGTTCGGGGGCACATTTCTTGAGAACAATCGGCGGGATTCCGTCAGATCCACAGGCTTTGTTGGTGTTGTTTGTTTGTGTTATTTGAACTGTGTATAGGCTCGCGTCAAAATCTTGCGCTTTCACCCGGCAATGCAAATACAATCGTCGTTCATTTAGCGGAAAAAAGATCATGAAGAGAAAATTAATGCAATTGCACTTTTTGAATAAAATAACTGATAGATAATTTAAAATCACATGTTAAAAAAGTGCACAATGCTGCAGAACAATCGTGGAAGCATGCAAAGAATTTATTGCATTAAGAGAAGTTATACCTACCATTTATCATATTATAACCTCAATTACGGAAAGAAAAATTATAATTTTATTGTATGGTTTCATTGTTAATGTCGTTTATCAATAGCACCATAAACATTAAATGAATATTTTATTATTCATTCATATATCTTTTTTAAAACTATACAAATTCAGTGATTTAATAATAATAATTTGAATGAGAACAATTATACGCAAAAAATAGAATTTTATCTAAATATAATTCTCGAATATATTGTATCTAATTTGAACGGCATTATTTCCCAGAATTTTCCAATACAGTCGCATTATATGTCCACTTTGTAATCTTTCATTCAGTTACCGTAAATTTGCCGGTCTAGAGAAATACACGAATATCGAGACGATTCACGTTTGCATTGCATAGTGCAGGCGTTGTAGATCACAGTCTGAGTTTGGCAGAGTATACGGATGGTGTGACGTCAGCATGACGACTGCATACGGTCTGCCGCTTACAGTCTAAGTACCTCTGCACGAAAGAGGAATTGAGGTTTTAACGTCCAAACTCCACAGCTGCTACAAGATGGCGTTAATAACCACTACGTCAATTTACCTGTTTGACCTGTGTACCGTGCATCTGTCTCATTATGTAATGATTTTTCGTTTGTGCGAAAACTATTGTAGATAGACATAAAAGTTCGGAACCAAATTGTAGAAAATTTCTCGTCCTACAACTTTTGAAATAACTATTTTTCATGTAAAATCAATTATTTTTGAGTTATTCGCAGAAAAAGCATGCGCTCCAACTTTGACTCAAAAACTCGCATAAATATTGAGGTTACAGAAAAAAATATTTGAACATAATGAAAGAACATTTAATCATCTGAAAAAACTTTTATATTTTTTGTGTCCGATAAACCGTTCGGGAGATATATGACAAAACGCGTTTTCCAAGATGGCCGCTAACGCACACCTCTCCGAGCCGCGCCAACTCAGAGTTATTCTCAGGATCAACTCCCTTATACGTAAAATGAAAGAATCGCTTCTGTAACCTCATGTTTTACGGCGGCCATTTTTTCCCCTGCCGACTGATCTCTATGTTTCAAGTGCGGAAATGTTAACGGAACGAATCAAGGTCCGGCATTCGGAAAGCAGTGCCAAAAATATGGGTTACAAAATCATTTCGCAAAAGTGTGTAGAAGAAAAGAGTAAATCTAGGTAAAATCTTCGAGAAAATAATTCCAGTGAAACAGAAGAAAGTGGGAAAATTTAAGAAAACAATAGTTGAATTGGAAAAATAAGAAATAATAAGAAAAACTGACGAACCTACGAATTTGCTAGGACCCTCGCGATATACATTTAAAGGTTAAACGAGATATTTTCCAGATTCCCACATATGAGATATTGTTTTTTGAGAGAAAAAATATATTGGAAAGCAAAAAATTAAATAAACCTTTTTATTCTTGATAACTAAGCTCCCAAACTAATGTAAGTAACTTTTTTCTGAGTCGACGCAAAACTAACAATCAACGAGGATCATTAAGTTAACTATTAACTGACATACAGGGTGTAATATAACCTCTTACACACCCGTAAATGACGAGTGTATAATGCCTTTTATAACGACTTACAGTTGTTAAAAATCTGGAAAAATAAAATAAAAGATGTTTTACTCTTTGTAAAATTCGACAAAATTTTGGGTAGTCACCCGCCCAATTTCAGGTGACCTGCTCAGAGGAAAACTTCACCAATTTCCGAATGCTATGAACATTTAACTCGACATTTGAATAAGGTAGAATGTTGATTTGTGTGGTGAATATATACATTGCAGGCTGCCTGAGATATTCAATTTCAAAGTGGAGAAACATCTAATCTTGTTATATCCAAATTGAGGCTCTTATCATAATTATCACAGTCACTGGTAAGAAACAAATGACACATACACTATTGAAAAGGGAGACATTGATTCGCACTTGCATATTTTTTTGAAAAATCACGGCCATTGTAAATTGTAATGTTTCAGACATCGGTTGAACAAGATTCTTCCATGTACGGTTAATGAACAAAAGTTTGTTGATTCTACTTGTGTTTTCTGATTGGCTGGTAAATAAAATATCGTAATTAGCAACCAATCTAAAAACAGTACGCGACGTGCAGGAGAATTAATTTGTACATTATTGTTTTTGTATTTTGCTGGCTCTTAAAACTGAACACCGAGCTGTTCCGTGCTCATTCTGAAGAGTAGGAGACAATATGAATCACTCGTTGCATTTATGAAATGAAGTAGTGCATTTAAATTTTGGTTGGAGTCGCCAATCACTGTGTGTTTTCGAACTAGATGTCTAGTGAATGCCCTTACAGTGATTGGCGACTCCGGAATCCAACCAGAATTGAAATTCACTACTTCATTCATAAATGCGACGAGGGATTCATCTTATCTTCTACTCTTCAAAATACGCACGGAACTGCTTGGTGTTTTAATTTTAAGAGCCAGCAGAAGCCAGAACAATAATGTTCGAATTGATTCTCCTGCACATCGCGTACTGTTTTCTGATTGGTGCTAATTACGATCTTTCATTCACCAGCCAATCAGAAAACACTAATAGAATCTAACAAACTTCTGTTCGTAAACAGTGTTCTGTTCACCCGATGTCTGAATCATTACAATTTACAATGGCCGTGATTTTTCAAAACAATATGCAATTGCGAATGATTAAATAGTGTTTGTGTCGTTGGTTTCTTACCAGTGATAATTATGATAAGTGCCTCAAAAGTCAATTAGTTCTGACTTCATCACCAGTTTGGATATAACAAGGTTAGATGTTTTCTTCACTTTGAAATTGAATATCTATCTCAGGCAGCCTGCAATGTATACATTTACCATACAGCTCAATATTCTATCTTATTCAAATGTCGAGTTAAATGTTTGTTGCATTCGGCAATTGCTGAAGTTTTACTCTGAGCAGGTCACCTGAAATTAGGCGGGTGGCTCTACCCAAAATTTTGTCGAATTTTACAAAGAAAAAAACATGTTTAAAATATTTTTTTTCAGATTTTTAACCACTGTAATTCGTTATAGAATGGCATTATACACTCGTCATCCACGGATTTTGTGACGAAATCACTTTGTTCACTATTTTTGAAACAACCAAAAGCCCGAAATAGTTTGAAACGTATCTACGTTATTTGAAGTCATAGGAACATAATTCTTCTCAGGTGCGAATCTGCGAATTAAACATAAACCAACAATAATATCTACCCCGTTATGTATAGTACCCGTCACGGTCTCAACACTATCAGACAGTACGCCCCACCACGCAATAAAACCTTTTCGGTATCGTCCGCATAGATACAAAATCGATGTAGCCAAAATATCGAGTTAAACATACGGTTGGGTGTCGCCGTTTAAAAGGGATCGAGGAAAATACATCGTGAACGCGCCGGAAAAGTTTTGTCGGAATGGGATTGCGCATGTCCGGAGTGGACGATGGAATCTGGAAGTGCAAACGAAAGGTACTCGAGGAAAGGAGTAGTGTCTGGCCAGTGGACAGAATGAGTTGTGCTTCAAGCTACCGAATCATTTGTCGCGACGCCTGCTACTTGACGTCAACCAGTACTTCAGTTGGTAAATATAAAATATGGGAAAAAAAAATATGGGAAAAGTTCAGTAAGTTTCGGTCCGCGCATGAGTTAACAGTAGAGGAGGGAAAATCGCCTAGAATTCCTTCAGAGCATTTCAGACTAGTAGTACCGGTTGAGATACTCATCAAGTCAACACGCAAGATACTGGATCCGGAAGTTAATTGCAGTAAGTGAAACACGTGCTAAAGTACCGGTGAGCTTGAGTATCGCTAGTAAGGCAGTTCGAGAATTGTACCGTGTACGTAAAACATGATTAAGAATAACAATATAGAGACCAAAAACGTTTTCAGAATGGGAAAGAAACACAAGAATGGCAATCGATGCTTGAAAGCTGTTTTTGCTAATTCTGATGAGGCTTTGAAAGTCATCAGAAGCAAGAAAAATATTGATAGAACTGAAAAAGTCTTTTTATCGCCCGATTACACACCTTCACAGCGTGGAAATTTAAATAAATTGAAAGAAGAGATGGAGACAAGAAAAATAAATGGAGAAAACGACCTTTTCATCAATATTTAATACTTCAACACCAGCGGTATGAGAACTAAACTTACAGAATTTCGTAATGCTGCCCTGTGCTCCCACTATAGCATAATAGTTATTGTAGAAACTTGGCTCACCAATGATCATCTCGATGCAGAACTTGGGCTAACAGGTTATGATATGTTTCGTTGGAACCGTGATCCTGTTACTACAGGGAAGGAACGTGGGGGAGGTATTTTAATTGCAGTGAAATCAACTCTATCCGCTAAAAGAATAAAAATACCCTCTCTTGACAGTGTAGATTTAGAACAAGTATTCATTTATTTTAATCTTAAGAACAAAACCGTAGTAATGGGTGCTATATATATTCCTCCATCTTCACCTATCAATTTATATGAGGATCACATTACTACTGTTGAATTTGTTACCAGCAATTATGCTCAGTCAAACCTTACTATATGTGGAGATTATAATATTCCGGATGCCACATGGTTTAATGACAATCTGGGTTTAAATGTTAACTGTAATGAAAACTCCCCGGGAATAGCAATTCACCAAGCGTTCAGCTTTCATAATTTCTTCCAACTGAATACCATACCAAATAGTACCAATGTTTATCTAGATTTAATATTCTCCAACAATCATTCTCCGTACAAAGCGCTACAGATGAAATCTTCAAAAATAGTATTCGGCACACTGCCATTGAATTTTCTTCAAATATTTCTATTCCAAAAGAATCTGAATATGAGGAATACTTTTTTGATTTCAGAAATGGAAATTATATTGGGATAAATGACTTTTTAGCTGACGTTGAATGGGAACATATTCTCTGTAACTCAGATGTTAATAATAACATTAATTGTTTTTATGACATTATTTATCATGCAATCCATCTATTTATTCCTTTAAAAAAATTCAAAACTTCTACCTTTCCCTCTTGGTTCAGTTCCAACCTCAGAAAAATGATTTATGACAAAAAGGACACTCATAAAAAATATAAGGAAACAGGCAACATTGATTACTATTATGATTTCTGTAAATTGAGGGACAGTTGTAAAGCTATTCGAAATCAGTGCTATGAAAATTACATTAATAAAATTGAAGATAATATCTCTGATAATCCAAAGGCCTTTTGGGGTTATATTCAGAATGAAAGAAAGGATTATAAGTTACCTTCAGCCATGTTTTATGAAAATGAAGTCAGTAATAATACTTCCGAGATTGTCAAATTGTTTGCCTCTTATTCTTCAACTGTATATAATAACCAGGCAGTGAATATTACTCCTGAATATAATTTTGAAAACAAAGTCTGTATCAACAATTACAGTATTACTGCTACGGATGTAATAGATTACGTTCTCTCTGTTTCCCCCAAGCTCTCAATGGGACCTGATGGAATACCTTTATTTTTTATACACAAATGTCTATACACTTTAGCAATTCCATTACGAAATATCTTCAATCAAATTTTTGCTCTAGGCACCTTTCCAGATTATTGGAAACATAGCTTCCTGAAACCAATACATAAACTAGGAGATAAGAAAAATATTAAGAATTATAGGCAGTTTGCAATCAGTCAGAGATGGCTAAGATGTTTGATTCTATGCTTACAAAGAAACTTTCCTGGGACTGTAAGTCTTTACTCAATCCCCAACAACACGGTTTCACAGAAGGTAAATCCACTTGTACCAACCTTGCTCTTTACACAAACTACATAACTGAAAATCTTGAGAGAGGCTACAGGTTGACTCTGTCTATACGGACTTTTCCAAAGCCTTTGACAGAGTCAACCATGGCCTACTTATAGCTAAAATTCAAGCGCTTGGTATAGACGGGAATATTTTGCAAGTAATCAATAGCTTCTTAACTGGTAGAACTCTGTCTGTGAAATACGGAGATTCAACATCTACACCCATTCAGGTTCCATCAGGGGTACCACAGGGATCCCATATGGGCTCACTGCTGTTCAACTTGTTTGTATCGGACATAGAGTTTGTTTTCAATTATTCTGAATTTCTTATGTTTGCGGACGATCTCAAACTTTATCGAGCAATTACTTGCCGGGAAGATGCCGAATTAGTACAAAAAGATCTCGAAGCTTTTTCCATGTGGTGTAGAAATAATTTGTTAGAGGTAAACATCGATAAGTGTCAAATCATTACGTTCGCTAGAATTAGAAGTCCAATATTCTTTGAATATAAATTGAATTATATAGTTCTTAAAAGAGAAAAAATTTTAATCTTCAAGTATCAGAAATTGTGGCAAAAAGTCTCAAAATGCTAGGTTTTGTGTTGAGAATTTCTACTGATTTTTCAATTAAAACAAAAAAGATTTTATATTGTGCTTTCGTAAGATCCATTCTTGAGTATTGTTCGGTTATATGGGACCCATATTATAATGTAAATATAGATTTGATTGAAAATGTTCAAAAGAAATTCTTGAGGAATTGTGCTTTTCACTTTGGTATTCAACGAAATGAATATGAGTACAGTCAACTCTTAACTAAGTTAAATATAAAATCATTGGAGGATAGGAGAATTTCTATGAACTTGAGTTTCCTCTTCAAAATAATAAATAATAAGATCAACTGCCCAGAAATACTACAACTAATAACTTTTCATATCAAACAAAAGATACGAGAAATCCTGATATTTTTCATATAAATTTTTTCCATACCAATTATGCTATGAACAGTCTGATTCCTCGTATTCTGATGCTGGTAAATGAATGTCATAATAACTTAGATTTGTTTAATGTGTCACTTCAGGTCTTCAAAAATCAATTGAAAAGGCTATAGCGTTTCCGAAACTTTTCTTTACCTTACCATTTTCTTTTGTAAGTACCAGATTGGTTACATCATTTTCTTTGTTAATACCATATTTGTTTCATCTTTTAGTAATATAGTAACTAGACATAAGGATTCATTAATACTTTGTATTTCACACTTCGCTAAATGTTTTCTAAAATTCTAGTGTAGACTTTAGACATAAGAGTTCAATAATATTTTATAGTTTATCACACTTTGTTAAATGTAAATTGGCTTTGCCGTAAATAAATAAATAAATTTCTTTTCTAGTAAAAACGAACGTACTCATTATAACGGAACCCTATCGGTATGACTTCGATAATGTGAATACAACAATATATAAAAACAACCTAGACCTAGTCAAGATGGTATATAATCATTTCCCCGCATCGGTTAATATCTTAGAATGTAATCATATTTTTCGCAGAACCAACTATGGTTCAAATGGCCGCAGCTTATTGAAAATTGGAAGATGGCATTCAAGTTTAGCAATTAGTAAATGGATAGATAACCAGAAACCGTCAGAATATATCAAACAAAATATAATTGCAGAAAAAGGGTCAGTTGAAGATGTGCAAAGAGATTGTGACCTAGCAGAAAACAAGAACGAAGATAGCATAGCAAGAGAAATTGAGAATGCGAATATAGTAACTATGTTGAACAAAGTAATTCATTCCATCACTTCCACTAACAGCTCCTCCGACCATACTGCCTTGGTCCAATCCATTTCTGTAGATATTCTAATGATTAAAACTTGGTGTGAAGCAAATAAGCTGACTCTGAATATTTCCAAAACAAATCTAGTCACATTCGAATCAAATATTGATGAAATTACATTGGGAGATCAGCTGATAGGGTGCACTCCCGTTACAAAATTTCTTGGTGTCCATATTGACAACAATTTGAAGTTTGACTATCATATAACAGCTCTCAAGAAAAAATTGTCTTCTGGTTGCTTTGTCATCAATGTAATATCCCGCGAACTTGGACGATCAGCTTCATTAATGGCCTGCTATTCATTTATTGAATCCCTGCTGCGGTATGGAATTCCATTTTGGGGTTCTGGTAGCCAGGCTCTATTGCAAAGTGTATTCATCCTTCAAAAACGAGCGCTAAGATTTACATTCAAATTAAAAATGCGAGTTTCATATAGACCAGTCTTTTGCGACAATAAGATTTTTACGATATATGATATTTCCATTTTAGAAACGGTATGTTATACTTCATAAATATAGAGAAAGGCTCATGAACGTCAACAGAGAAAGACATACTCGAAATGAAAACCAACTTGCCCTTCCGTTTTCTGCTTCATCTCTGACGAGACAGTCACTAATTTATAAAAAATTTTATTGAAGTTTTAAATTTTTTTCCCATTTTAATAGTTTTTGTCATAATTAAGTTTTAAAATGTCGTTTTGTCAAACTATGACCAATGTTCTGTCATTTTGTTTTTACGTTCATTTCTTTTATGTCTTAATCTGAACATAATTCTCCTTTTATGGTTTGATTTTATTTATATTAATGAATATCTACATTATTTATTTTACTATGCACTATATTGTAGCTGCTATTGACTTTGTTGACAAAATGTTCCCATTTAAGACAATAAAGCTTATCTATCTAGTTAGCTGAAATTGAGAATGATCCGTCAGTTGGGCAAGGTTTCGGGGACCAACACACTAACAGTGGGCAGGATAGAGTTAGATGTAGGAAACGCGTGATTGTTTTTCGAGCAGAAATTGTGAATAATTCGTTGGGTGAGGTTCGACCAGCCACACTAACGGTCATGCAGAGTAGAGCTAGATGTGGAGAAACGTCGAATCAGTTTCCTAGCTACCGAAATAGTGTAAAATCCTTCAGTTGGGTGAGGTTCCGAGGACCAGCCACACTTACGGTCGTGTAGGACAAGGATAGCGACAGGAAATAAAATCGCTCTATAAACGAAACAGGGATATGACGTCAAAGATAAACTGAGACATCGTACTCACGGACCGCCCGCACCTCCATTTCGTAACCTTGGCCGACCGTAAAGCTTGCATTTGATATTCGCTTTGTTGTTTCTAACACTATAATCTGAGAAACTGCCGTTTTGCTGTCCGTTTTTTGAACTTCTGCTAAGCTTCTGAGTGCATGTGCCTTTGGTTGTTATGCTATCACTGTAAATATTGCACCCTTCCCGCTTAATAGTAGTCTTTGCTATGAAGCGGCCGTCAGCCGTTCTGTCTGTATATACACCTGCATTCTCGCTTGCCCTGTATAAAGTTTGAAGCGACCGTCAGCCGTGTTGTTTGTATACCAGGTGTCCACGGAAGGTGGCTCGCCCCTATAACTTTTTTGTTTTCAGAGATAATGGAATGAAATTTGGAGGATCTGTTTAATGCATAAAACTGCATTTTTGACAAGCAACTCAACTTCATGCAAATTCCGGATTCACCGGAAGTGACATAAACTTTCGATTTTTTAATTAGACATCTGGTATATTTTCAGTTTTTTTGTCTCCATATGACATTTAGAATACAACCATGTATCATTTGTTACTGTTTGTAACCGTTTTCCCATTTTTTTTTCGAAATAAATTTTTATTCTAGAGGGCTATGGATACGTTCAAATAACTAATTTCAGCCCTAAAATGTTTGTAAAAATACAATTTTACTGTTTTCGATCAAAATGTTTCGGCTATGTGACGTTTGATTTCAAAATGTTTATTACTATTTTTTTCAAGTGGCAACATGGTGGCTCGTCGGGTTAGAAAAAAAGAGCATTCTATTACGATTAATTTGATACCGCACTCTATTAGGTTGTAAAAAACTGAAAATATGACGTTAGAACTTTCGTCAAATGAAGAATCTTATTGAGATTAAAATAAGATTTAAAATCATCGAGTAGCCTGTGACCAACACAACTGAAACAAAATCATTAAATTGTTGCGGTAAAAATTGACGTGTCGACATATTATTTTACATCTCTTCTACAAAGTCAATTAGGTAGTTATTGTGTACCTCATTGTTTGAAAATCATGGAAAATAACAATATTTATACAAGAACTGAAAAAGTTGATATGTTATCAGTTTTTGGAGAGTGTAGGCAAAATTCAACCGATGCTGCACGTCTCTACGCACAGAATATCCTGATCGGCGTCACCCGACCCGGCACTATTTTCCAAAACTGGTTAAAAATCAAATGAGCCTGATAATGACTGGTTAAAATTCTTTTGTAGGGATTTACGAAAAGAAATAGATGTTCTGGCATACGTTCAAGTAAATATTAATACGTCACTCAGGGAGATCGCGAGAGAATGTGACATTTCGAAGTCTTCTGCAGCTAACATTTTGAAGAAACATAAATATCATTAATTTAAATATCAACTACACCAGCACATGTACCAAAACGATGATGCAAGGAGACTTGAGTATTGCAATTGGTTCTTTGGAAAATATTTGGAGGATGACACATTTCCATATAAAATTCTGTATACTGACGAAAGCCGTTTTACTAATTTGGGACATTTCAACAGAAATAATAAGCGATATTGGTCCGATGCAAATTTACACTTGATGTAGGAAGGAAATTTCCAAGAATGGTTTGGTTTCAATTGTTGGGTTGGGATTTTAGGGGACAGAATTTTGGGCCCTATAATTTTTTACGGTGTCCTGACAGGGGCTAGATAATTTCTAGTTGATTTTCTTTCCTTTGTTCTCTTTTTTTGGGCAATCGTACAGGCAGCCAACTGCACTTCTCAGGTAGTATGCATTCCACCTGCTCTCAGGAGATAGCTTGCTTTTTTATACGGCTCACAGCCTAATATATAGATAGAATCCCTGAAAGTAAAGACCCTCAATTTTCCCAAGTTGTGTATTTTTTCTGTTCTTTAGAATACAAAGTTCAGCCGTAGAGAAATGAAAGACAAATAGTACAAATGAATACCTATATTGAAGCCGAGAGTTACAATCTCGACTTATTTCAAAACAAATTCAACAATTCAGATCTCAAAATTTAATCACGAGGCAATATCAGGAATTATATAGGTTCAGTTTATTTTGGAATCGTCTTCTGTTCCAAAATATATATTTGTTCAACAATGTGAGATTCAAATTGTGTTATAAACCTTGGACAAATCAACCAAGAATATATCTGTATTAATTTAGATATAAAAAAGTATGAGAAAATATCTGAAAGTAGTGAAATTACAGTTGAAAAATAGATAAAATGAAGTTATTTCTTGAAAAAGGGATTATATTTGCGTGATGGCACTACGGGGTTTATTCCGGAGCTCTTATTTGCGTGATGTAACAATAATGACTTGACGGGATTATTCTGGAGCTTATATTTGACAGATGTAACAATACTGGCTCCACGGGGCTTATTTCGGAGCTCATATTTGTGTGATTTAATAATACTGGCTCGACTGGGTTTATTCCGGAGTTCATAGAAGTAACAATACTGGCTCTACGGGGTTTATTCCGTATCTCATATTTGCGTGATGGGGAACAAATACTGGTTCTACGGAGTTTTGTTTCGGAACTCCCATTTGATGTAACAATACTGGCTCTACGGAGTGAATTCCGTAGCTATATTTGCTTGGTTTAACAATACTGGCTCGACAGGGTTTATTTCGGATCAAATATTTGCGTGATGTGATAATACTCCCAGACAGCACTGGATATTCCATGAATATTCATAGAATATTATTTTTGGAATATTGGAATATTCTTAAATGTGCCAGGGCTATACATATCTTTTTTGGAATATTCCTAGAATGTGCTGATGGGGAAAATTTTATATATTCTTTGAATATTCCATGAGGAATATTCCCGGAATATCCAGAATATTCCATGAATACTCCAGAAAGAATACTCCTGGAATATCCTCTGGGAATATTCCTTGTATATTCAGAATATACCTAAAATATTCCATGAATATTCCAGAAAGGATAATCTTAGAATATTCCATGAAAATATTTTATGAATATTCCGAGAATATTCAAAGCAATTCAGGAATATTATAGATTCCCTTGATATCCTGAAGGGTTTTCAGAACAAAATAACCATTCCCTAAATTTCAGAAATTAAGAAAATAAAGAAAAATACAACTGTTTCCCCACATGAGTATCCTCACTTTTACATCAATAATATGAATTTTAAATATGCTTCATCGAAAATTATTTCTAATTGCCAAGAAACAAAACTTCATTTCAAAAATTATGTAGTAGTGCAATACGTAATTGTTTTCCTCAGAGTATGTGTGGATTGGAATTGCAGGTTCCACTCAGAAAAAAAAAACATTTGATTTCCGCAGACTGCGCACCTCTTCCCTACAATGAAATAAAACAACATGAATTTGAACAGGTCTATTTCTATATAGTTATAATAATAATAACACATATTTTATTAACCCGTTTCTTCTGTCACTACAGGGATATCTCTGAAAAACAAGAATTGCAAGATCGAACTACTGCTATCTGAATCAGAAAAACTTGAATCCATTCTATCACTAATAGTTTCAACTTGATTACTCAACTGTCCTTTTGCATGCTGTGACGGAGTTTGTGTGAAAATTGTAATAAGAATATTTTCAGTTTCCTGGTGTACTTCCTTATATCAAGGCACTGCTTCTTTTTCTTTTAGGCATTTTGTAGAAAACGCCTTGAAAATGAAATGATCAGTGATATACAAATGAAATTTTCTTGGAATGAAATGAATGGTGACATAAAAGTGTACTTACCACACTGTGGTGATCATTAAGAATATTTATTAAACAACTCCAAACAAAGTGGCTTCACATACAAATATGCAAAAGTAACCCATACCAGTAAAAAAACAAAAACAAAAGATGTCAAATGTCAATTTAAAATGCATTCAACTATACAGCTCTGCCATCGGGTTGAGCTATGACTACCGGATGAACGACAGACGTTGACGCGCGCGGAATGGTTTTGATTGGTCGTGAAAGTGCTCCTCGATATTTTCCGACCAATTATAATTTGGTCAGTACAGTAGTGTATTTTTTTCAGCTTGTCTGAATAGAAACTCTGCAAATCAAATACATCTATTCCCACTTTTTCTCATACTTTTCCCATATTTTGAACTCGAAAATGGTTATTGGTGTTCATTACATAGATATACGGGAGAATACTCCATGATTATACAATACAGAATATTCAATTTTGATTATTCTATGAATATTCATACATGATTATTCCATAAATATTCACACAGGAATATTTTATGAATATTCATACAGGAATATTCTCACGAGAATATTCGTGGTACATTCTCCCGAGAATATTTCAGGAATATGCATATTGGAATATTCCTGGAAAACTCTAGAGGCATGTGAATATTCTAGGAATATTCCATGTATATTCGGAATATACTCTTCTCTTTTCGGATATTTAATTCCTTTGGGCTGCCTTACGAGGTTTATTCCAGACTATATTTGCGCGATGGGGTTACGAATACTGGCTCTACGGGGTTTATTCCGGAGTTCATATTTGCGTGATGGGGTAAAAAATACTGGCTCGACGGGGTTTATTCCAGAGCTCATATTTGCGTGTTGTAATAATACTGGCTCTACGGGGTTAATTCCGGAGCTCATATTTGCGTGATGGTGTCACAAATAATTGCTCGACGGGGTTTATTTCGGAGCTGCTGTAACAAATACTGGCTCTGCAGAGTTCATTCCGGAACTCATAGTTGCGTGATGTAACAATACTGGTACTATGAGATTCATTTCGAAACTCATATTTGTGCGATGTTATAACAAATACTGTATCGACGGGGTTCATTCCGGAGCTTATATTTGCGTGATGGGGTAACAAATACTGGCTCTACGGTGTTTATACCGGAGCTCGTATTTGCGTGATGATGTAACAAATACTGGCACTACGGGGTTTATTCCGGAGCTCCTATTTGCGTGATGTAACAAATACTGGCTCTACGGGGTTTATTCTGGAGCTCATATTTGCGTGATGGCGTAACAAATACTGTCTCTACGGGGTTTACTCTGGAGCTCATACTTGCGTGATAGTGTAACAAATACTGGCTCGAGGGGTTTATTCCGGAGCTCATATTTGCGTGATGTAACAATACTGGCTCTACAGGGTTTATTCCGGAGTTCATATTTGCAGATGGTATAACAAATACTGGCTCGACGGGTTTATTCCGGTGCTCATATTTGCGTGATGTAACGAATACTGGCTCTACAGGGTTTATTCCGGAGTTCATATTTGCGAGATGGTATAACAAATACTGGCTCGACGGGGTTTATTCCGGAGCTCATATTTGCGTGATGTAACAATACTGGCCCTACGTGGTTTATTCTGGAGCTCATATTTGCGTGAAGGTGTAACAAATACTGGCTCGACGAGGTTCATTCCGGAGTTCAATTTGCGTGATGTGGGTAACAATACTGGCTCTTCGGGGATTATTCTGGATCTCATTTTTGCGTGATGGTGTAACAACTACTGTCTCAACGGGATTCATTCCGGTACTCCTATTTGCGTGATGTAACAATATTGGCTCTACATGGTTTATTCCGGAGCTCACATTTGCGTGATGTAACAATACTGGCTCGACGAGGTCAAATCCGGAGCTCATATTTGAGTGATGAGTATGTATGTATGTGGAAGCATTAACTTCCTTTTAAATGCTTTGGATGACACTTAAAAAAGGCCCCCATCTTCTTAACTCACACAAGACTCTGACTTCCGAGGGTTGCTTTGCAACTGAGTTGGCGGTTGAAAACAATTTTAAATACAATTTATGATATCAAATCAACAGAGAAACATTATTGAGAGATTGCAGGGTATCGTTGAAGTTGAAATAAAGTACCTACATATGTTAAATTGGTAAAGGAATATGATTGGGAGATCACGGTGTGATGTTGAAGTTGAATCGTAGGATTTACAGTTGAAGCGAAGGGACTTCGTGCTCCCCTAGTTCTTTTCCTACAGTCCTAGAATTGTTATTGGTTGTGGTGCTATTTTATGATTAAGGTTCAGGTCGAAGGAATTTTACTAACTTTTTACTAGGTTCTTGTCACAGGAAACCTTTCTTTTAGGAGCAGATAATTATTCTAAATATCTGATTTGTATAATCTTTTTCTGAATGGTATTTCATCCTTAACCAATGCTCTGAAGTATTTCATAGTTGAAACTTAAACTATTTGGGCTTATTTTCCGTAGATAACTTTAGAAAAACTAGTTGGATTATGGAAAACACACTCTACCTACCCATTAAGATCAAGGCATTTATTAAATCTAATAAGAACCCGGGTTGAACCACCCCAGAACGAACAAAATAAACCGTAAAACAGTTATTACACAAAGCAGTTCGTTAGGAGAAGAAATAATTTTAAACTAGTTTTACTTATGTACAGAAACACTCCTAGTTGAAGTGGTCTTTCTCCATCTCAGTTGATAATGTCCAGAAATTTGAGAGACTTTCTTTCAAATTCAGATCAAGAATTAAAACCTCTTGACATACATTTTTAAGAATACAATAAAACAATGGACACATGAGATAAAAACAGAAATAGTATCATGATAGAAATAATCAAAACTTACGATTTTTACTTGTCATTGATCGAGTTAGATATCAGAAACATGCAAGATCGATATGGTTAAATTATTGATAAGTCAAGACAAAGGTCGTATGTTTGGCAAATAACTAGAAACCCAAGTTTATTGAAATTTTACCAAACAACGAAGAAATTCAGAGCCTCCGTGAACAAATTTTGAAGTAATTCAGATTATTTTGGAAATAAAAGTTTTCAGGTACATCAACAAAACCTTGAAATAACTGAGATTTTTCAAAATTTTTCGAAAGAACAAGGTTTTATGGACAATAATCTGAATAAAACTACTCGCATGTAAAGTCGATCGGAGCAACGATTTTTTTATAAAAATGCACTTTTATTCGACGACATCCAACCTGGGACGTCCACCATTATTTGAAAAGATTTGTTTTTGATGACAATAGATATAATGGGCAAAATCTTCATTACAAATGTTAATAATGAGACACTTCTAAATTCACAGCGTAAATATCAATCGCAATCCTCAAGAGTAAACAGAATAAAAAAATTCACTACGAAAACTGGTCGATTCGTGACCCCCTTCTCTCTCAATACATTTTTGAAGTATGTGAAGACACCCCCTCTGTACTTGAAATAGGATCGTTTCGTATGGCTTCAAAATGTAATGTTGTTCTATTCAACAAGTTATCTCTTGTGTGGATAGGTGCAGCGTGAACAAGGCTTCTGAGATTCCCCCACAGAAAAAAATCCAATGGGTTCAAATCCGGAGTCCGCGCTTGCCATGAATATGGCCCTCTTCTACCAGTCCATCTATTAGGAAAAATATGGTTCAGGTGGTCCCGCCATCATGCATAAACCACATACATCTTCGAGATTGGAATGGAACATGTTCCAAAAGTCCATCAAATAGTTCTAATAAACTCCAAATAATGTCTCTTTCAATCGTTCATGTAGAACGAATGGTCCTATGATATCGTTTCCCAAGTACCAGCCCAAACATTCACGTTGAGTTTATGTTGGTATTTAGTTTGCAATACACCATGGGGATTTCCTTCGGCCCGTATGTGGAGAGTGTGAGAGTTGATAACTCCAGCTTTACTGAAACCTGCTTCATCAGTAAATAAAACTCGTTTAATAAAAGTCATATCCTCTCTTCGTTGACCCATGAATCAATTGGCATATTCCAGTCGTGTTGGAAAATCTTGGGGTGTCAAGGCCATGTATCTTCTGAATGTGATATGGGTGGAGCAGTAGTTCTCTAATGATTTTGTGAATTGCGAAAAGGGGAAATAGCGTCTGCGAATATATATGAGTAATGCAAAATTGTGGCATTTCATTCTGTGAATAGTGTGATGGGATGTATGGAACTATTCTGATAGATTCCGAATGCTCATGGAAGGATCATCAGCGACAGCGATATTTTCTTCCAATTCAACGGTACGTATAGTCCTAGGGACCACCTATAATATCGAAAAAAATCTACTGAATATGCTCAGATGAATTATCTCTCCCAACTTGCGATCGACATGCTCGAAAGTTTCTCTTGTTGGTAGCCAACCGATTGGGAAACTGCTCGGAATAAAGACTACGGGCCTCTGCAGAATCACAGAATGCTCGTCTAAAAAATACGTGCATATCTAACTGCACATTCGTTAAAAGTATACTGTTCAGCCATTTAGAAAATCTTCAAAATATCCTCTACAATATAATGATAATGCAGTTATATGACAACCAACCAACCATAATATGACAAAAAACAAAATCGCATTTCAGTTTCCCATTTTTCATCAAAACTATTTACTATTTCATTCCTTTTTCATAGATGTTTTTTCAACATCTGCGGAAGAACTGAAACATAATTACTCGCTGGATTTGAAATTTATTCGTTTGCTTTTTATTAGTATACATATTTTTTCGATTTGAGTTTTTTTCAGCTGAATTTATAATTCGTGTTGAAGATTTTCACTCATCAAATATATTCTCAGTAAACATTAACATTTAAGCTGTGAAGAAGTTTAGTTATTGTAATGAAATTGATTTTTAAAAAGCAAGTTTCGTGCCATCGATAGGTAATTCACGTGACGTACTGGGTTCTTTCCACGGACGGAATATTTTTGGACAACACGTAATTAACAACAAATAACTTCTTTTCTAACCGAAAACAAAATGCTAACTGAATTTTAAAACCACAAATTAGCTTGGAAACTTGAGCTTGTCCCAATTAGTAGAAAATTAGTTTATAAGGTTAAAAACTTTCAATTTGTCATAATTATGAAATAACGTTGTCAAATATAATATAATTTGCTCATAAAAGTGTGATATATGAGATATTTTACGTATAGTCCAAGATCCCAGAGCCGGCAAACCTACGTCATTTTAGCAAAGCCAAAATTTATAATGAATAGTGTGATATGTAGTTGAGAACATATGCGTACTTGCTAGCCTGAAAACTAGGCCGTTTTACAGCTAGAAGGTACAAAAGGTACATAAAAACTTTTCTCATCTACGTTGAAGTAGGGTGATATTCTGACACTTAATATACCTAGATAGCCGAGCTGTCTAAGGTACTAGATTTAAGAGAGAGTAGTGGAGGCCTTGGGACCATAACTGAAAGATGAAAAAATCGTGTGCGGTCGGGGGACCCACGTCAGGAACGAAGTTCCTTACGCTTTTTCTCCGAATGTTATTCGATATGGAGGTTTATCTCACGTATCCACCATTTTGTTTTTCCTTTTTCTCAATATTTCTCCTCTTGAAAGTTGACCGTTTTCTATTCCATCACATTTGATTGTCATTATACCTAGGTATATATCCTTTTTTTCTACTCCCGTATTATAATACGCGAATTGAATATCTGCTACCGATTTAACATGGATTTTAATTTCGAAACAGATTTTGGCCAATAAAAAGACGTATTTTTCATTATGAAACCAATTTTTGGTCTATAGAAACACGTACTTATGGATAATCAAGTGGTATGTTTCTACATACTTGTTTGACATTCCATTTTGATCAACATTCAATCACAACGCGTCAAAAGTACCTATAAGTATGTCGAGCAGTTGAGAATGATCTTGTACACCACTAGAAATTCTTGTTTTTATTTTATTATTTATTGGTTGTAGAAAAAATAGTGTATGCAATGATCATGTAATGGCTATTAATACACTCGCACACGGTAACTTACCTCGTGCTCATGTATTAATAGCTACCATTACATGTTCGTTGCATAATATACTATTCCAAAATCCTCCACCACAGTAAAAGGTATTTTATTCCTGATAATACTATTCGTTATATTGATATCAAATTGACGTACCACAAATTCGATGTAAACCATTAATCCAACTTCGGCTCACAAAAAACTAAGAAATTATCACCAAAAAAGGATATAATCATCTAAACACACGTTATATAGAAATATAAAAGAATCTAAAATATCTTCCACGTATTACCACTCAACGATAATATTCGACTTATTAGCATAGATATCCTACCACTCACATATCATTTTAAATTTCCCGCAAGCAGAACAGCAGTTCGGATAGTTTCGAACACCTTCGGAATAGTATGAACAAGGGTTAAACGCTTGTCACACAGACTCGCATGTAATAGAAAGAGACAGAGAGAGAGAAAGTCGCATAGACAACGCTTTTTTCTTACGTGACGATTTCTACTAGTCAACACCTACCGCAAGCCGCGTAAATAAACTTGAACAGTTGGTCGATATCCCAAAGATGACTATAGCATTGGAAAACCTGATTCAGGATCTCCAAAATGCCACAAGCGAACATGGAAAGTTGATGGCTTTCTATAAGAATGCCAAGGGGGGTTGAAAGTGCACCGTAATGCCAGTAAAGGCATGCTTGCTCAAAATTGATGGGATCAACAAGTATTCCCTTTCTTGTTGACTTTATCAATACCCATAGCATAGATATTAAGCATCTGTCCAAAACCAAGCTCGGGCAGGGTCTTGACTTTAGACTTAGGGGTTTTTCGGTAGTCAGGGCAGACAGGCCCAATGCAAACAGGGCGGGGGGTGTAGCCATTATTATCAGAAATGGAATTATTTATACCGAAATCTCCTCAAAAACTCACATTAATCGAATACATAGGTATTGTCGTAGAAGACGGAACAGGTTTATATTCATTTTATAACCAGCCTAGAAATAAATTTAGCGAACTAGATTTAGATGTATTTCTCAATTCAGGTAGTGAAGTGTTATCAGCGTGTGATTTTAATGATCGGCGACCTGAGTGGAACTGCTGGACGCAGACGAACAGAAACGAACCAACCCACTTTCCCAATAACGGGTTAGCACTGAGATGCCTAAAAGCTCTGGTGTATTTACTGATTCGATTTTGTTTAGAATTTTTGGGGGACAACAAATAAATGTAATTAAATGCCGCTTGGTACTTCATCAGTATCAGTAAAATGTTTGTGATCCATGCTGAATGTCAAACTTCAAACGTATGAAAATAATTTTTTTTTTGTCTATATTGCATATTTCTGTGCATGAATTGTGATTTGAAAATTTCACATATTGATCGTTTATTGCAGTTTGTAGTTTAAATTTGTTTCGTTGTTAGTTTTGCCTGGTAAAGTTGTGTTTAGAAATTAACTATCAATTTCTTAAACACAACTTAAATACCAGGTAATCAGTAATGTGCGTAGGAATACTTACTTTTTGTGAAATGGGTTCCTTTTGCATATTGTGTGGACATTCTGTAGCTATAGATCCAAATATTAATCTACATTCAGTACCAAAGTAGGTCAAGTCAGTCACAGTGAAAGCTCGTACAAACTCATCCGAAAAAATAATTTTTTGCGATTTGTAAATCGAAAAAGACCGCCGCATGAACGTTCCATATTATACGGCAAATTTTAATTGATTATGAATCATAACATATGCCATTTTTCAATATTTGATGTTGTCGTTTATATTTATTTTATTTTAAAATATTCCAATCACTTAAACGTAGATTCGGAAGAAGGGCAGGTGATTTAACAAACAGCACTGAGCGAAATCACAGAACTGATCGGACTCAGACAGAAATACACCCTGTGATTGCAGTTTACTGATCCTAACGGTGCCATCTGAAACTCTACATAACTCTCTTTATCGAGTGGGCTGGTTTCCCCCAGTTTGTCCCAATCCTTTACAGGTATAAGTGAATACAACATGGTTTTTAGACATCTTAGTCAGCCCCAACTTCCATTGACTTGGTTGTCAACAAAAATGTTAGAGATTTAGGAGAGCTACAGACAATAAATGCACTGACTTCTGATCACGACCCAGTTATGTTCCTGCTCAAGAGTAAAAGTAACTCTATGATTACAGGAACACTGAATGGGCTGGGTTCAGAAGACTCATGAATATTATTACAATCACGCAATTCACGCATGATTATGGGGCACATAGACAAGGAAATCAGTATTTTTATCAATTATATTGGCAAAGGAAAATATAACCAAGACAGTGGTAGTACAGGTTGATCGGGATCCTCTTCCATTGTCCATTAGGAATATCATTAAACTGAAAAAGTCCGAAAAAAAGAAATGGCAGCAGACGCGAAACCCTGTCCATCGCGAATATTCCAGAGATTTAGCCAATGTAGTGAGAAACGAAATATAAAGATTTGATGATGAAACAAGAGAAAGCTCGAGCAGCTTGATTTGGAGGATGGTAAAACGCATCAAAGAACTCACCCCTACCATAAAGAGCGGTACAACACGAGCGGTGACTGGCCCTGAGAAAGCGGAGTTGTTCGCTGAATACTTTCATAATGTTCATGAAGCAGTCAGGGAATTGCCACGAATCAAAATTATTCCAAGAACGTTTTCAAGTCCAATCACTAACTATGAAGAATAGACATCATGAAGAGATTTCCCTAAAACAAAGCACCCGGGCATGATGGAATAGATGCAGTTCTGCTCAGGAACCTATTAATGTGTGAAGGCACCCATGTCTTTACACATGGTGAACATCTTAGACTCTTATCTCCATCAGCTGGGTTTTAGAGTAAAAATTGAGAACTCAAAATCTGAAGTGTATCCGATTGGAGCAGGTGTCTCACGGGGCTCCAGTCTGTCGCCGCAACTGTACTCTCTATTTACGCACGACTTCCCTAGGTTTGCTCAGACGAATGTAGCCCTACACACAGATGATACTGCCGTGTATGCGCATTAGTTTGCGAGCGAGTCTACCTCAATAGGAGGGTCGTCCCGTATTTAGAGAGAAACAAGATAACATTTAATCCATATATTTATTAACTACCAATATTGATAACACTCCATAAGACCCTTTGTAAACTAAGTGAAGTCACGAAAATCAGTCAGGCTTGAATACTACTGTGCATGCGCAATTTTTGAATTTCGTATCATGACATATACATTTATGATTAGGTTATAAATTTGACATATTGACCAGAATTAGACAATCCAAACCACGTGACCCAATATGGCGGTTGTTGGCCCACAAATTGATAATCGCCATAAGACCATCATTGTCAGTGTGCTCGTTGTTGGAGTCATTGGCTAGTAAAAGTGTATTTTTGGTTATTGAGACACTATTGTTGAAAAGCTGAGATGTTGGTGAACGGTATGCTTAAAAGTACATCCCCATGTTCTTTTTCCATTTTTGTCACTGTATTTGTTACAGGTATAAAATGAAGTTGAGATTCTTCAGTGATTTAGATCATTTTACACTGAATAATTCTGAACTGAATTGTTCAATTGATGGTGCCCCTCCTGTTAGGAATATGGATATTATTTCGTATTTAGTTTTTACCATAACTTTCATTCCCAAATGCAGATGCTATACGTATAGAAATCCATAATAATTTTGAATCTGGCTTCATTGTGAAGCTGAGAACAAAGATTAAGAATCAGTCATTTATTTTAGTTGGACAGGTAAGTCTTCTCCTGAGCAGCAGGCTTTTTCTAATGAAGGATACATGTACACTAGCAAATCTTGAATCTTAAGTCATCGAAGTGATTTTTCATTTCAAACAGGCTATAGGAAATTAATAATAATTCATAAGAGGCAATTATGCTTCTGATCTGATCTATATGTTTATTGCCAACTTTGCTTCTATAAGAACATTTATTTGATATTTCAGAATATTACTTCTCAACTTTCATGATAGTTCTGAATAACATAACTTTTTCTTCAGGTGAAGCATTCACAAAAGGCAAATGAAAAACCCTCAGATGTTTGGTGCATAATTGCAAAAACCGGAAGCATTTGTACAGATCACTATACTTGTATGGCCGTAAACAGTGAAATATATAGTTACGTGCAGCAGAGTATGCAAACACAAAGAGGAAGGCAATGTCACGCACAGATTTGAAAGCTGTGTGGCCAATGCCATCCAGTCAAAAAATGTATTAAACGACTGACGTTCTCTTGCTCCGTTCTTTAGTAAAAAATAAAATAATGTCTCAACTCCAAATGAATATATATATATATATATATATATACTGTTTGTGTTTTATCATTATCAAACACAAACAGTATATATATATATATATATATATATATATATAATTATATTATAGTATTATACTTTTTTTATTTAAATATAGAATTGATTTTATGACAACTTATCTCTTATTATGCATTTTTAGTTGTTTTTTTATAAATAAATGGTTCATTATTCGTTGTTTTACTGATTCGTCAATTACTTTTAATTCAATACCAATCATCAAATCCCATATCAATATTTTCATTTAGTATAATTTCAATGAATATCACGATACTTACGATCCCTGGCATGTAACATGAATTTTGACTTAATAAATTCATACATTATTTTTTAATTTTAAAATTACAACCCCCTTCACAAGACTTGGCCGAGTCTTCACAATCGCTTGAAATATCTATAAAGGAAGGTTAGATTGAAAAACATATTTCAAGTGGTCACCAGAATCCTACGGAAAATTGTATTCCAATAATTCATTAAGAATGTCTGAATGTTTTTTGCGACGGTAGGTACATGAACATTCATTTTGAATTTTCTTTCCTTTGGAAGTTGAAAAAATATCAATTATCTGTATACGAACTTCATTTGAAATAAGATTTCCTGATGTACAATTCAGAGATATGCAAGTAGGCAAAATCATACAAATAATCGTAAGAACGAATACAAAAGTTTGAAGTATATCATGAATGAATGATGGATATTTTATGATGTGCACACATTTATATTGCTGTAGACTCTGATACTTGATTGCAGCTAAGATCATACTTGCTCTTCTCTTCCTCGATAAGTACTTTTTATTAGTCAAAAACCTGTTATTTCACACTGTAGGCACCGAGTAATACCCGATTCTATCTCTGTCCCACAGTCTACTATAATGTAAGTAACTGGCATTTTCCTTCAGTTGAAGCACGAATTATAATCCGGAATTGAAAAAACTACTTACTCAAATTCGCATAGAAAATCACAAAATAAACACTTATAACGAACTACAGTGTTTGCCCTCAGCCGCAATATTGTTTTTGTTTTGACAGATTGCTGGGTACGTGAAAAGAAATGTCACAATTTTGTGGTTATATTACCATAATGAGAATTTGCAACAAATGAAATAAGATTGTCATACTCCAACATTTTTCACGTGAAATAATGAGTACTAGAACGAGTTGGACGAACAAAATCGCTTCTTTGAAAAAAAACGTGTTTTTTTCTTGGCACCTGCGCATTCACTTTTAGCGCCCTATTTTGAAAATCGATATTCAATTGTTTTGGCTTCACATAGGCTATCAATATTTGATGTTGATGAATATATGAATAAATCCTGCAAAAACAGAAGTCATTCATTTTACAAAGAAAAAATTCGTAAACCATAAAATTCATAGAAAACTAAGAGTCAAAGACACAAACGTTGACGAGAAGGAGTTCGTGAGATACCTGGGGGTACTACTGGACAAGCGTTTAACGTTTCACAAGCATATACATCAGTTCAGAGGGCATCGGCCGCTATAAAGCGTATGTGCCTTCTAATTGTCAGAAATTCCAAACTGGCACTGGAAAACAAAATTCTAATTCATAAGCAGGTAATTTGGCCTGCCATGTTATACGCTTACCCAGTGTTTTGCAGGCTTCCCAAATTAACATTGTTGGAACCGGACAGGATCACTAATAGTGATCGATACATCCGGCTGGATGCCCTCCGAGATATTACAAACTTACCAAGTATTTTCGAGTATATTGTTCAAGTATCATACAAATTCTATGAATAAATCTTACTAAAAAGCCCACTGACCAGAGACATCACCGGCATTAGAGACCACAACTCCCCTAGGAAACATGGAGAGTTAATTTATCAGGCTCTGGACCTATTTCACGAAAAAGCAATAGAACCTCCCAGAGCCAATCAGAACACTGCTAAAATTCGTATACATTTTATTTAACCAACTATTTTACCGTTCTTTAATTTTTTCTTTTTCTGTCCTTACATAACGTAATAACCACGCAAAACCTCTGACACTATTCAATATCTGGATTCTAATCTCTCAAGACACGCACTCAGGTGTATATAGGAAGGTGTAAGCAGGCGCGATCCAGGATTTCGTTCAGGGGTGAGGGTAGGGGGAGGGGGAGGGGGATTTTTTGTGTGATAACTTATCTTTCAGAAAATTTGTTCCAAAAGTATAGACACCAAAAGTGCAGTTGCTGTAGAGAAATACAGTTGAATTTGAATTGTGCTCTGTTTTTAGAAATATAAAATGAAAACGCATGGGTGTAGACATTGAAAAAACAATTTGATTTGAAGTATTGTAGGTATATAGATAGATAGATAGATCTTTATTTTCAACAGGTATACACCCAATTACAGGAAAAGTAGTGAAAATTCTTAAAATAACAAAAAACAAATTAAATTAAATCATTTTAGTAGTAGTGAAAATTCTTAAAATAACAAAAAACAAATTAAATTAAATCATATTATCCAGATAACAATAATTCATTTTGTGTTCTATTAATTATACAGGGAAAAATATGCTCGAGAGAACTGCTATTCAAGTCACACAGGTCACAAATCAGATTAAAATTCCAACACATCAAAGACACAGGCGATCTACGCATCACATTGGTTCGAGAAGCCTCGCAATAGAATGTTATTTCATATCTGGAATTCAGACGTGGTATGAGGTAATAAATTTTTTGTAAGAGCAAGGAACAAAGAATATTATTGTGTGTCAAATTATGAAGAAAAGAAATAGTAACAAAAACTCTACGTGTATTCAGGGAAATTACATCAAAACTGTCAAGAAGCACCGAATAGTCAATTCCTCATTCTGGATGATTCCCTGTTACTTTAAATAACAGGAACTTAAGAACAGCTGTACAGCTTCAACTTGATGCGTGTGGCAATCATAAATGAATTATTGTAGGTATATAGATAGATAGATAGATAGATCTTTATTTACAACAGGTATACACCCAATTACAGGAAAAGTAGTGAAAATTCTTAAAATAACAAAAAACAAATTAAATTAAATCATTTTAGTAGTAGTGAAAATTCTTAAAATAACAAAAAACAAATTAAATTAAATCATATTATCCAGATAACAATCATTCATTTTGTGTTCTATTAATTATACAGGGAAAAATATGCTCGAGAGAACTGCTATTCAAGTCACACAGGTCACAAATCAGATTAAAATTCCAACACATCAAAGACACAGGCGATCTACGCATCACATTGGTTCGAGAAGCCTCGCAATAGAATGTTATTTCATATCTGGAATTCAGACGTGGTATGAGGTAATTAATTTTTTGTAAGAGCAAGGAACAAAGAATATTATTGTGTGTCAAATTATGAAGAAAAGAAATAGTAACAAAAACTCTACGTGTATTCAGGGAAATTACATCAAAACTGTCAAGAAGCACCGAATAGTCAATTCCTCGTTCTGGATGATTCCCTGTTACTTTAAATAACAGGAACTTAAGAACAGCTGTACAGCTTCAACTTGATGCGTGTGGCAATCATAAATGGGGTACCATATCAATGCCCCATATTCAAGTTTAGACCTCACATATGCGTAAAAGAGTGTGAGAATTGCGTCTATGTTCTTGAAATCCCTAGTGTTTCTCATTATGAAACCCAACATTCGATTAGTAACTGAGGAGACAACTTGATTTATATGTGGTAAAAAAGTTAACTTTTGGTCGAAAGTAATTCCGAGATCTTTCATCTCATTGATCCTGTCAACAACATTATCATTTATTTCATAGGGAAACTCAATAATTTTCTGTTTTCTAGTGAACGATAAAACATGACATTTTGATATATTTAGTTTTAGATGATTTTTTGAGCACCAATCAAACACTAAGTTGATTGAAGTCTGAAAGTTTTGACAATCTTCACAGTCACTGATGACTTTGAATATCTTTAGGTCATCAGCATAGAGTAGCTTATGTTCTTAGCGAGATCATCGATGAATAGTAGGAATAGAAGTGGTCCTAGATTTGATCTTCGAGGCACTCCGGAACTGGGGGTGTATAGAGCTGACTTATAGCTTTCGTATTCTACAAATTGTTTCCTATCGAACAAGTAATTGGAGAATAGTTCTATCAAGTTTTCGGAGAAGCCGAATGATGATAGTCGCTGAAGAAGTATATAAAAATCAATTTGGTCAAAAGCTTTCTGCAAGTCCGTGTAAATGACATCGACTTGTTGAGCCACATCTAGAGCATCAGACACAAATTGTGAAAAACATGCAAGATTGGTTACGCAAGACTTTTTTTCAACAAAGCCGTGCTGATCGTCGGAGATAATGTTTTTAACAGAGTTATAGATGGTTCTGTACAAAATAATTTCAAACAGTTTGGAAAAATTACACAGTACTGAAATCGGTCTATATTAATATTATTATAATATTATTATAATAGTTGATTTGTTTGATAATATGAACAGGATATTCCTGAAATCAGATATGGAATCATCTGCGACTGAAAGATACACTTTAGTCACTATCTTCCATAGTTCAAGATAACCTCTTTAGAGATGTTGAAAAGGGAAACATTCTCAATAGAATATTGAATAGAAAATTTTTCTGAAAATTGAAAAATCCACGACAGCAATCTAGTTATTTTTTGTAATATCTAACAGAAAACAACTACTTCCCCGGCTAAAGCCACAATGGACATTGAACTACATCTGATAGATATTGAGAATGTTTCCTTTTTCAACATGAACACTTCAAAAGAGGTTATCTTGAACGATGGAAGATGGTGACTAAAGTTTATCCCACCTCCTGAAAGTTTTTTTCATTTTTCCCTTCGAAATTGAGAAATGATTTGTTTTGTTTTTTTTATTGAATATTCGTCCTAAAACAAATCATTCCTCAATTTCGAAGGGAAAATAAGAAAATCGTCAGGTGGTGGGGTTCGAGCCCACGCTCCGTGTCGAGATAAATCTGTTAAATCTGGCGTCAAAATATTACCATAGTTACCTTTATGTAGCTTTTGTACCTGCTACCTGTAAACGGGCCCCGCATTCAAGTACGCATACATTCTTAACTACATATCACACTATTTATACTCAAAATTTCAGCTTTTCTAAAATGACGTAGGTTTGCCGGCTCTGGGATCTTACTCTAGTATTATTCAATCCGTACCTGTGATCTCCAGCCTTGGTAACCGTTTTCTGTTTAATTTCATACCTCGATCAATAGGCCATTATGAGGGTATGTGATTACCATTTATAATGAGTCTGTAAGATCTCTGGTCGAACTATACGGCAAAGTAGCTCGCATAGATCTTTAAATATCAGACATTCAGATTATCAATTATTCAAGAAGTGGCAACACCTAGGTAATGTGATGTCACGCTGTTTTCTAGCCTTCTTTGGTAGTGTTTGGGAATCAAAATTTTTTGGATTTGAGTAAAACCTGGAAATCATTCAACCTTTAGGTCAATTCGTCGAAGTTTTGAAACTAGAGCAAAACATGAATGTACTCAAAGGAATGAATGATGCTGGAAACAGCGTAGAATCTGAAGTCAGCTATAATAACTAACAAATATTTTGTCCATAACATAGTGATATCATAGTGATCCAATGTTCAATTTCTGCAGTATAAATTGGAAACCTTAATTTCAAAGTGATTAAATAATCTGAGCACACCCTCACAAATGGGTTGGGATAGTCAGCTGAAAAATCAGTCGATTGTTCTGGGCAGTTTGCAGTGGTATCAGCGTAATAATTTGATTGAAGTATATTCAATCAATCGGAAACGATGAAAAATGGTAATTTAACCAAATGAGGTTTGAAAAATTGTTGAGACAGAGCAGGTTGTGGATTTCATTCCTTTATTTCTACCAACCAATAATGTCAGAAAGGGTCGCCTTTATAATGACATATCAATAAATAATAACTCCACTCTATCACATTCCCTACAACTTACACTACAGTCTTTGAATTGACTGAATGAACATTTTTCCCCGAGTATGAAAGATTCCGCACCAGCAGCGCTAGTAGTCCGGTAGAGACAAACATTACCTAACTCACATTAAAATACATGTAAAAATAAACATAAACAATAGTTTTTGACAAAAGACGACGTTCCAGGAACCAAATTGAAATTTGCAAATGTGAAGGATAATAATGTAGCAACATTAAAACGGTGGCTTGCTTGTCAAAATCTTAAAATTTCCTGAACAAAATTAATTAATGAGACTTTTTTCTCAAGTGCGAACAATTCCTCACTAGCACCGCTAATAGTCCGGTAGGGACAAGCATTACTTAACTCACATTAAAATACATGTAAAAATAAACATAAATAAAATATTTTTGACAGAAGACGACGTTCTAGGTGCCAAATCAAAATTTGCAAATGTGAAGGATAATAATGTAGCAACATTAAAACGGTGGCTTGTTGGTCGAAATCCCAAAATTTCCTGAAAAAAAAATTAATGAGCCTTTTTTTTCAAGTACAAAAAATTCCCCACTAGCAGCGCTAGTAGTCCGGTAGGGACAAGCATTACTTAACTCACATTGAAATCTTGCCGATATCTTATTAAGATGAAATTTGGCAGGTGTTTATAATTCCGGTGACAATACATTATGAGATTTGTTAGAGAAACGACGAGTTTTGTGATTATGGTACGATTCGATTCAAAATTGGTATGTGGAGGTTTTCGGGGACGAAGATTGTGAAATTTCTGTCAAAATTCAAAAGTTCAAAATGGCGGACAAGTTTTGTGATTATGGTCCTATTCGATTCAAAATTGGTATGTTGGTGTTTTTCGGAGTCGGATATTATGAATTTTTTGTCAAAATTTATAAATGTAAGATGGCGGCTCCAAAATGGCAGAGGAGTTTTGTGATTTTGGTCCGATTCTATTCAAAATTTGTATGTGGGGGGAGAGTCGGAGATTATTAAATTTTTATCAAAATTCACAAATTTAAGATGACGGACGAGTTTTGTAATTATGGCCCGATTCGATTCAAAATTGGTAAGTCGAGGTTTTTGGGGTCGGAGATCAATAATTTGGTCGAAGATTATTTATTTTCGGTTGAAATTCATTAATTGAAGATGGCAACTCCAAGATGGCGGATGAGTTAATCTTCAGATGGTCTCATCATTGAAGGACTAGAAAGCTCAGAACTTACAGAAAAAAGGCCTCATAATAACGATGCCTTAACAAAAATGCATAGATTGAGTCTACTTAAGTACTAAAAAGCACAAAATAAAATAATCAATAAAAAATCTTCATTCAAATGCACTAAAAATTATAAAATAATTGCTTTGGATGTGTGACGTAGGTAGGTTATTCCGTGTGTTGTATTCGAACTGAAAACTTTGCGCGACAAGCTTTTGAATCTCTAATTCACGGAATAACCTACGTCACACATCCAAAGCAATTATTTTTTACTTTCCAGTGCACTTGAATGAAAGCTTGTCTTTAAAAAGGTTTTTAGTTATTGTATCAATCAATGCTCAGATTGTTTTGCTATTTATTTCCCAAACTATCTGCAAAGCCGAATGAGAGGACGAAACTAACAAACTACTGGAGAGTCCAGTTCAGATTTTATTCCAGTTTGGGAACCAAGTTGAGCCCTATAAATCAATATTTGCCGAAATATCAACGGCACGAAGTTATAATAATTTTATTTCTTCTTCTTTCAAGAAGATCGTCACCGAACAGAAGAAAAACCGGCGTATCATGTTATCATTGCAAGCTGCCCAATAAACCCCCAGTCCAAGAATGTCTTCTAAGCAAACCCCGATACTCCTGCATGTGCGATGAAGCAGCGATTCAGCAACAAAGGCGGTGTACATGTTGCTGCGAAAAAGTCTCGAAATACTGCGTTTGCGGAAGGCAGAATCCCTGCAGCTGCAATATCAGTCAGATTAGAGCCCTTTGTTCATCGATATGTGTGAGGTGTGGCAGTAAGGTAGGTCAATGGAGATTTCAATGAAAAAAAAGATGGCGCGGCCAGTCGGAAAGGTAGATACCAGAATATATTTATTAATTCTGCAAAATTGATACCAATCAAGCTAACGAATCATGTGTCGGAGAACATTTTTTTTTATTGGAAACAAAACAGAAGGATCTAAATCTCCCTAAATTCTTCCTAATATTTCTACGTAATCTGACACAAATCAAAAGAGAGAAGTATAACCAGCACACAAGGAGACAGTACTTATTTGGGTTTCATTCTTAATATCACCTAGAAAAATATTATCTGATATATAACTTTGAAATCGAGAAATATCAGAATATAATGTTCTGTTTGTCGACGGAAGAAAAAATCAAATAGTGTCTGATCGATAGGAGCGAAGGAATCTCAAATGAAAGAAGCATACAGGGTGAAAAAAATTATTAATTCTCATGAATGGTAATCACAGCGATTTTTTATTTGTGTGTACATCTTAGAGAAAAGATAAAAGAGAAAGTTGTAGAGCTCATAAAGCTCTAGCAAATGACCTACAGCTTGCCAATATTGGTATATGAAAATGAAAGATTGATATATTTTTTTTATCTCTCAACTGCCGCCATTTTGATACTACTGGACCGATTCGGCCCATCTTCGAACCCATCTGAGGCATTGATGGGAAATATTTTTGTGCTAAATTTCGTTCCATTCGGTTGAAAAATGTAGTCTGCACTTTGTTGACAAATTTCGTTACATCCCATTTATATACATATATATTCAGTGTCCGTCATAAAGTTGGCTACTTATGGAAAAAATATTGTTATTGAAATTTCTGAAAAACTCTAATAGTGGTTTCTTTTCTGCATGTCTGACAACTGAAAAATCCGTTGTGACTTGAATTAAAAAAAAAAACTGTCTGTGGTGCCGAAAAATGGGTCAAATTGACAAGATATCGAAAAAAATTATTATGAAAATGTGTTTGGAACCCAACGATGACCTCATATACCATTTTAAACTAGATTGGAAATAAAAATACCATTTTATTCCTCTACCCTCACTAAGAAACATTATACATTCTTGTTTTATCTGGAAACAGCTTTGATAACCTAAATCACATAAGTTTTGGTCAAAACTAATCAAACATTTGTGGAATAGACATTTTGCCCTGTTTATTGCAAGGATAAATAATGTGATTCGTTGAAAATATGAACAGGATATTCATAAAATCAGATGTGGAATCATCTGCGACTGAAAGATAAACTTAAGTCACTATCTTCAAGATAAATAATGTATTATTGAGTTTCAATTACACATAATAGTTGGTTTAAATTTTATTTACGGGTTGAGAATATTGAATAAGCTCATGTGCATCAATATACAGGGCATGACAACAGCTAGTTTTTCAGAAATTTCAATAACAATTTTTTTTCATATGTATCCAAGTTTATGACGGACACTGTATATAAATATATATCAAATTTTGTTAAAAGTCTTGTTGTGATGACGGTTCTATTGAAATCTATCTAAAAGTTGTTATGTGCGAGTGTGATGTGCAATGTCAAATACCACATTGTGGTATTTGTTCGGTAGAAAAATGCAGATTGAATGTTTGTTCCACCAACACATAAAAAAAATGAAAAATATTTTTCACATAAAATATTTGAATTACTCTTGAAAAAGATATCAAACACTCCCATGCAATAGTTCCGAAAACGAACAGACAGGGAAATATCATAACATTAAAAAATTGTTCTACAAGTTTCCCTATTAGATATTCCAAAAATACATATCAGGGTCCGTTCTTACACCAATCGTGATTTGATAAAAATGAATTTCGGAGAATTCAACTTAGAAGATACAAAAGACACTCACTTCACTAAATGATTTTCACTAAACGGGGTTTACAAAACCACGACACGTGTTTCGCTATACAATTGCTTTCCCAAGTAGAGATAATACTAATCACGATGTATCATGTTAAATAATAAAGGCAGGTAGTAGCAGGTATATATGAAACTAATTAGGAATATTTGGGCGATTAAGAATTATCCATTAGGTGTTTATTAGGAGTGAGGCTAAGTAGAACGGAGATTATATACCTGACCTGTTTAATCTTCAGTGAAACATATTCAACAAAGGAGAATTATTTAAGTTGTTCAAGTTGATCTGGCCATCGAGCAAATATTGCGACTTTTTGCATTTATTAGTTTCTAAACTTTCTAGAAGGTCGAGTTTACAACCTTTCTTTTTTGTATGTAATATTTCGAAATCGTTAACAAAATAATGTTTTTTAGTCAAGAGGTTAGTAGCAAACGTTGAATTTATTTTTCCATTGACGAAACAGTTCCTAAGTTCTGATAATCGTTTTTTAAATGTTTTGCTTGTTTGGTCTATGTGAAAACTAGCACAAGAGCCACAAATTAATTTATATACCCCAGATTTATCAGATTTCTCAGTTTTATCTTTATTGTTTTCAATAAATTTACTTAAATTATTATCTGTTTTATATGCGATATTGAGATTATTTTTACGCAAAAAGGTAGAATTTTTTTCGGTAGGATGGCCTAAATATGAGTAAGTATTATCCACTTGAAAACACTATTATATATTCAGTGGCGTAGCTAGGTAACAAGGGCCCTGGGGCAGATTGAAAAATGGGGCCCCACTGCTATGTAAACTGATTAGGTTTTATCGAATAAAAATATGAAATATACAAATACTTTAAAAATGCTAAGCTACTTAAGCTCTTTTTTGTGCACTGCAGGGCAGGTAATAAAAATATTAAACAGTAACAACATAAATTACAATTAATACTTGGTGTAGGTTTGGCTAATAAAACGAAATAGAGAAGATTCAAGGGTTTATTATATAAAGGTCGGGCCAACCAACTGACTAAATAACAATTATATTTACAATTTTTTCCTAGCTTTAGTTTTCGCAAAAGTATCAATGACTTCGTTTGAATCCAGGCTTGATGCGGTTTTGTTTTCAATTGCTATTAGCGATAAATGTCGGAGTCGAGTTTGGCCCATATTATTTCTTAAATAATTTTTCATTATTTTTAATTTACTAAATGACCTTTCAGCTGCTGCAGAAGTGACAGGAATTGTAAAGAATAATAACATTGCTGTAAATACTTCCGTTAGGTCGCATTATAGCACTCCATATTTGCTCATTATTTCCTTACATAATTGGTGAACAGTCCATGCTTGAGTTAGTTGAGGTAAAACTAGGTGGTAAATATTAATAAATTGAAGTGAAAAACTAGGGCCTATTATATCTGAATATTTTCTTTGGAATTCGTCACACTTTTGTAATAAAGTTGCTTCATCAACATGTAATAAAAATGTTGGTGTTAGAAAATCGAATATATGACAGACTGCACTCATACTAATAAAACGTGTATCTAATTGAGATATTACTGTGTCTAGTACATTATTGAAAATCTCAATTTTAAATAATGTTTCTCGGTTTGGAAATCGGTGATCAGCAGCTAATTCACCAAAATGTTTTTTAACTTTTCTTTGCCTTTTTTCTTGAAAATGGGTATACATACCATATTTTCTTGCAGTTTCACTGGCTTTGCACTTGAATAATTCGAAATCAGTTCTATAAATTTGCAACTTTGCTTTGGTCTCTGCTAAAACTTTACTCGCCTCGCCCAAATTGATGTCGCATTTTTGTAAAGTTTTGGATACATAATTGATGTCGTTCAATACACTGTGCATGAATTCGCAAAGCAACACGAACTCGAAATTTAGCATTTTTGTTTTAATACTCTCTGCTTCACTACGCTCATCTCTTTTAGGACTCTTTAGAACTATTTCTGATAATGCTTTGATAATATCAAAATAACGAAGTTTTATTGCTGATATCGTATTGACCCTAGTTTTTTTAGAGTGGTGTCCGATTCGCCAGTGAATTTTGACAGTAGATCCCAACGTTTGATGCTGTTTCCGAAAAAGTTATACAAATCTTGCAACGTTGCGAAAAAAATCTGTATTTCCACACAACTGCTAACGGCATCATTTATCACCAAATTTAAATTATGAGTGGCACAATGTACGTACTCTGCGTTAGGCTGGATATCCTTAATGTTTTTGTACACCAGTATACACACCACTCATCACACTGGCTCCATCATAGCCTTGCCCCACACATTTTTTAAATCAATATTTTATCGATAAATAATGTTGTCACTTGGTTGACTAAATCTGCTCCGCCATGTTTGATGGCTGCATAAAAGCCTAGAAACACTTCTTTTACTTCTATATCAATTGGCTGTCCATTTTCCGATCTGGTTATTACTGCATACCTCACAACAATGCTTAGCTGATCTACCTTCGATATGTCCTGTGTCGTATCCATTATGATGGCAAAAAACGGTGACGCTCTAATTTGTTCTAGTAGATGGGTTTCGAGTTTGGTCCCCAAGCTCTCAATCATTTCATTTTGAATTGTTGCACTCAGATATCTTGTAGATCCTAAAAACATAAAAAAACACAATTTCAAAAAAGTCCTGATATTAAACAGTTAATAATTATAAACAAAATAAAACGATAAAAAAACTTAGAAATAATTATTATTACCTTTGGGCATATCCAAAACTTGCCGCAAAATGTGATCATATCGGGCGACAAGCTCTACAAAGGACAGAAAATTTCCGTGGTGTCCTTTCTGACTTAAGTCTTCTTGATGTCCTCTCAAAGCCAAAGAACCCTTTACTAGGGTAAGTATGATATCGAATAACCTTTAAAGAACCATTTTCCAAAATGATGCTTCTTTGCGAATTTCATTTTCAAGTTCCTTGTCGATAGTATTAGTATCGTTTTTTTTTCCAAAATTCAAACACAGCACATGCTTCCGAATGGCCACTCGAACAACTGTGTTGTTTCATTCTTTCTGATGAATGCTTCCCGTACACCAAACATTATTCCTTTGTGAAGCAAATACCCAGCAGGGTTGACAATAGGCAGCGTCTAGTATTTTGGAATAACACAACCAAAAACGATTAACTGGCCCATATTTAGAACACGAAACGTAGTACGATTTCGAAAAACACATATTGTTCTGGTTGATGTATGTTGGAAAAGGTCCTGAAGGCTGTAAAGGCCCCATATCAAGAATTTGACGTTTTTCGTTATTACTTAATATTTTGTTCGTGAAGTTTTCCAAGTCATAAGAAGATTTGTCGTACACATTTTCAAAAAATGTAGAGGTCTGTGGTTCCTCCGCTCTTATGTGTGTCATACAAACATCATCCACGTTCACATGATCGGCGGCGGAGGTATCTCCAACTGCAATAATTGTCGAATCTTCTTCAGTAGGCTTCTCAACCAACACTGCAGTTACCACATTATTTGAGTCACTATCAATAGAAATATTTCGGCCAGATGTACTTGCAGAAGGCTGACTAAAAAACTTGTCAATTTTGGGCAATTTTTGTTTACTATCTTCTCTTTCTTGGCGTTGTTTGCGTTTAAATGCACCAGTGTGTTTCTTCTTTTTATCCATAATTTTAGTTTTCTAATTTATTTAAACAATACAATATTAGATTGTGCTCGAGTAGGTAGGTACTCACTGTTCACTGACGACGTTAAAAGTAAAATAAAAGGAAAGAGAAACACAATGATACGCTACAAGCTACAAGTGTCGTTGGGGAATCCCCGGAAAAAAATTACCACCGTTAGTGTTACCACATTTAACGGTGGAGACCATGAACGATCTCCTGCCCGCGGACCTGAATTAATGTACCTACTGCAGGAGACTTGCATTTTTTCACGATACAACCTACAGAAAGGATTTAGGGAAATTCCCTTGGCATAACTTTTGAATTTCTCTCAACTGAGAACTGAGTTGTCATGATTAAAGTGGGGTTGCAACCTGTCATATTTATTTTGAAAATGGGAGAAATTTCCAAAAGTTCAGTTCGATCGAGATTTCTGGTAAGGATTCGAGGGCCCCCTGAGCTTGAGTGCCCCGGGGCACTGCCCCGTCTAGCCCCTTGGTAGCTACGCCACTGTAATATATTTTAAGACAACCAAAATTTCCCTAATATAGTTATGGTAACAGAGCACTGGCTGGAATTGAAAGAACCCTGCACATACCAAATTACATTACTATTGCAAAATACTCAAGGCAGAACAGCCAGCATGGAGGCACACTGATCCTCATACATAGAGATTTCATGAAAAAAAATATTTTATTGAACTTAAAAACTATAATTTTATGTTGGTTGAAGAGGAGTTCGAATTTCTGTGTATATACTGTAAAAATCAAAATTTGTTTCTTATTTGTTTGTACCGCTCGCCATTATCCAGTGAAAAACTTTTTCTAGAAAGAATGGATTCCTTATAATGCGACTGTGATACTCGCTGGAGATTTCAATATAAATGTTAAAGACAAAGCTTCATTGATCACAAAACCGCTTAAAAATCTATTAATTAGCTCCAATTTAAAAATGCATGTTGAATTGCCAACACTACACTCAAAATTTTCTAGTTCGATTATTGATTATGTTTGTTATAACATGGAAAATATCAAATGTAACGTCATAAATAGAGGCCTTTTAGATCATGACGCAATCTTGTGTCATGTACCTCAAATATTTGAAATACTTACAAGTAGAAAACGTACTGGAAGAATAATTGGTAAAAAAAAACTATGATATATTGAAAAATAATTGCATTTTCCTCGACTGGAATGAATCAAGAATGAAGCTAAAATACCTTGGTTAACAGAAGGTATCGAAATATTGGCAAAAAATCTTCGAGCCCTTCATTCTATTAGAAAAATTGCCAGTGACTGTGAAATCTCTTATTCTTTTCACAATATAATATAGGTCCATTTATAGAAAAAACTCAAGAGCTGCTGAACAACTACACTATAGGTACAAAATAGAAAATGCGAGACATAAAGAAAAAGAGCGCTGGGCAATTATAAATGACTTGGCAAGGCCGTACTCAGAGAAAAATTTCGGGGGGAGGGTTTGGTTCTAAAGTAAATAATGCAATGTACATTTTACCAAATTTTATTACTACAACTACAGCTACGACTCAGAAAAAGGAAAGTACTCACCCTTTTCGTGGATAACAAGAGAGCATCCGACTCTGTCAACCACTCTTTGCTATGGCAGAAAGTTTTTAGTCTGGGAATTAGCTCAAAAATTATTTCAGTTAATAGAAACATTCATGACAAAGCCCAGTGACAATCCTTGGTTCTGAAGCATTCACCAACCCTAGTGATGTAATAACTGGAGTGCTCCAAGGTGACCCACCTATTCCTATTCCTATTCCCTATTCACTGCAGATATTGAACAATTTTTCTTAGTGCGAATTTACACGATCCAGTAAAATTGATCAATAAATTGAACAATGAAATTGACCAATATGGGTTATATTTACACCTGCCAATTTATCGGTAAATTATTGCAACAGTTTTTACTCAGGAATACCAACATACTGACAAGAAATGGTTCAACTATAGGAAAAGTTCCGAATATTATTTAATAGCTTATTGAATTGACTCTGATCCATTCTTAAATATCGTTTGAATTGATTAGGATCTCTACTCAGGAATTTTTCGTGAACTAGTGTCAAGTTTCCTTTCTCTCTTTTCTCAATCCAATATCTAATTCACCATCTTCTACATCTCTGTCTTTTATATTCAGCAATGCACATTGCTGCGATGGTAATGCAACGTAATTTTTTTTTTCGCACTATCATTTTCCTCGTGGTTAGGGTAGGAATTGTGAAATCGCGTAAATAATAACATATAACCTGAAAATCTCTATTCTAGCAGGCATCCAATTCATGGCCGAAAGTTAGTGCAAATTGTCACTAAAAATTGATGAAAAATTAGAACCGATTCTAAAGTCATCAATTTATTGGTCAAGTTCAAATTGACGACAATTTTCTGTTCACACCTATCAATAAAATTCAAGGTCACAAAATTGACCAATTTATTGGATCGTGTAAATTTGCACTTAGCAAGGGATGCGAGAGGAATTAATCTAGATAATAAGCGGGAACTGTTGCTTTATGCGGATGACTTGGTTATTCTCTCTGAATCAGAAGTTGAACTTGGTAAAAATCACAGAATTCTCGAAGAATATAGCGACCAACTTCTCCTACAGGTAAACGTTGATAAAACCAAAATAGTATCATTCTCAAGAGAAACAAGATTTGAGAAAAGCAGATTTTTGTACAAGACCGAAGCAATTGATATTGTTGATGAATTCGTCTATCTTGGTGTCACCTTCTCTTCGTCCTCTCTTTTCAATAAAATGTCACGAACAACTGTTGAAAAAGCGAAGCATGCTACTGGCTCAGTGATAGCTCTGATGAGTAAAACCAAAATAGACTGCTGGCCATCGCGTACGCAACTACTCGACTCACTAGTTCTCAGCATTGTAACTAGCTGTATACCAGTATGGTGAACAAGATATATCGATCTCTTGGAACGAATACAAATAATTTTTTTGAAGAGAGTACTTCTTCTTCCTATCAACACCCCAGATTTCATCGTCAGACTAGAGGCCGGACGAGTAAATGTATCTCTTACAATTTTTAAGCACATACTAAATTGGCTCATCAAACTCGATCAAATGGAAGACCATAGACTCCCAAAGATCTGTTTTCTAAGGCAACTGGAAATAACAACCTCCGACCCCAAATACAATTGGACCAAGCAAATAAAAACATTTCTGGAATTTTCAAATTTGCACACAAATTTAGCGACATTGATGCGACAATTCTGAAAAAAAAATAAAAACGATCTCTGGAATAATTCCGACTTGGAGACAGATCTTTGGCAGTACAGTCCTCTTTTCTACATTTCTACCCTATCTGAGCGCTCAAAGGAATATCTCAATATAAGATTGCAAATAAAGGTAACCCGAGTCATAGCACAAATCAGAGTATCAAACGAATACATGTTGATGCGCACCTTCCACGGGAGCACTTACCGTGTTACCATTTGTAACCAACAAAGATATGAGACAATTGGACACCTACTTTTTGAATGCCCTATATACAGTTCCATGATACCACACAATTCAGAATTTCTGTCAAACATTGAGAGCTTCATCGATGCTCTCAATAATATTACGTCTTCGTGTACAACATCTTTAAATTGAGATCTTTCATCTTGAATGAATAATCTATCATTATAAATATCTCTTATAGTTCATAAATCACTGTTTTATATACTGTTGTTATATACTGTTTTCATCCTTATAATATCTGTAAAAAAACTGAATCCTTGTTATAAAACTGTAAAGTTTTGAAAAACAAGATCTATCTATCTATCTTTACCAAATTTTATTATAAATCATTAAACAGACAGATGGAATCAGATTGTACAGTGTGGAAAGTACCACTTTATGGTCGCAAAATATGTTTCTTAGTTGCCATATCAAGTCATCTAGGGTCGGAACAGCAACTTTTATTCGGAAATACTTCTCAGGATCATTATTACGAATAGTTTATATTCAGAAAAACTAGGGGGATTTAAACAAAATTGGAAAATGTGAATTAGTGTATGAGTTGTTCATAAAACTACCTGATTTTCACCTTATTCCAGATATTTTTTCAGATTTCGGGGGAGGGTTTTAATCCCCATAACCCACTCACCCACTCCACGCCGTTAAAAACAAATTCAGAAAGTAATGAATATCATTGCTCAGTTGCTGAAACTATTTCCAAAGAGATTCACTCCTCAATAGATCCAATGTGCTATTCAAATCATATATCTGTCTCTGAATCCTTCTTTTTCACGCCTACGGACATTGTAGAGATGAAACAGATTTTCAGTTGTAATATGACAAGAGAGTGAGAATGAAGTGAAAATAATTTGACAGATTTTCGAAAACGTGTTGCCAGGCAATAGACACGGGAGCCCAAAGGAATCGAGTGGCTATTGCCAAATGGCAAAAAGTTTGAGAAAGAAATCTGGGGAATTATTATCTACTTTATCGAACTCTCGTTTGGTATTCTATAGATTATTTTTTTATGTTACGATCAAAAACACAATTCCTCGCACAATGATACAATGTACTAAACCGGTTTTGATTCATTTCTCACTTTTCATGCGATGATGACAGATGTCAAATTGAAAATATACGTTGTCAGACAATGAAAACAAAATACCTCAAATTATTCCCGCGATAATTTCCTAGGTAGAATATTCCCAGTATAATAATGTTGTGACTGGCCAAACCGTACATAAATGATTTGAATTGAAAGTTTCCATTGGTTTCTAGAAATAAAGAACAAAAATGCGTCTGGGTGGGATGACTTATCTAAAAAATATTTTCACATCTCCCCGGCTCCGCTCTAACGGTACTAGTTGAAGAAATAAGTTATTCATTTGTTACAGGAGGTTTTTCATTATGTTTAAAAACGCAATAGTCATTCCACTACATAAAGGGGGTGATACCGAAAATCCCGCAAACTTCAGACCCATTTCAATGTTACCCACACTTTCAAAAATAATGGAAAAACTTGTGAAAAAAGGACTGATGGCTTGAATTTATGAAAGTCGCTGTCAAAATTGTGACGAAGTGTATTACATGTGGCCCATGCTACCTACCGAAAAGAGAATAAGTCGAATGTAGCGGACCACATGATCGAATCTGGTCACAAAATTAATATTCATAATTTGAAAATGATCGAACCGGTCAACAACAGTAGAAAATAAAATTACTGGAGAGTATAGTTCTGCGCAAAAACCATAATAAAAATCTACTTAATAACGATAAAAGGCCGATGTATTCCACCTTGTTTACTGTAATCCCCATAGAAACATCAAGATCCTGTTAGTGATTTGAGGAACAGTAATTAGTTTAAAATAATCCAATTAGAAATACCAGGTATATATTGGAATAACATTTTATTTAGTGTAGTTTACGTACTTATGATGATAACTTAGTTATCGAAATGCGCATATAGGTGTGAAGTGATTAAGTGTAGTGAAGGAGTTACGTGTGCCATTTTTCATTTTGTGTATATCTTAGAGAAAAACTTTCCGACTGAAAGTTGTGGAACTCACCAAGCTCTATTGAACATCTTGCCAATATTGGTATAAAAATGAAAGATTTATTCATTTTCCAATTTTTCTATAGTAGCCATTTTAAAACTACTCAATTTCGTTCATCTTCGAACTAAGCTATAGTACTGATTTTGTGACAAATTTAGTTCATTCGGTTGGAAAATATGGCCTCAAACATATCTTCTTTTTAGATTAGATTCATGTTCATGAGTTATCATAATTAGAACATGAATCTAAGGAAAGCATAACTTTCCTTGAAATGGCCCAGATTTTTAAAGAAGCAAACTCTATGAATGACAAAACTGAAATTGATAACCTTTTTCTCATTCTATAGACTATTCGCTGTGTGCAAGACTGGTAATGCCCTCTAGTGACTCGATAGCTGAAGTTTTCCTGTTTTATTTCAATACTCACTATGTAACAATTTAATTTTTCAACAATTTCTAAATAATCTACCACGAGCTAACTATTTTGTGCTCGCTACTAGTTCCAGATGAATCGAAGTTTTTTTCTGTCAAAGAGAAAAGTAAGTAATTGATAAAAAATATTTGTATTGATACGATAGTTCACCGCATTTGGAGGTTATCCATGTCAAATTATGATATTTTGAATAACATAAAGTAATCCTACTTCTGTTACTTTTAGGTAGGGTAAGTAATGTGCTTGCTCGTTAGTTCATTAAGATCGCAGGTTCATAAGGTCTTGAGAACATAAAAAAGTGAAGGAGCCAAGTAGTTTGACAAATTAAAAAAAGTACCTATATAACCCTGGCTAGCTTTAACCTGACGGGAAACCACTAAAGAATATCAGAGTCAACGCAAAACTCTTTGATGAAATTCTCAAATAATATAATAATCAGAAAAGGAATGAGGTTCACAATTTTACCTGAATATGGGATCTCACTTCTACCCTACCCGTAAGAACGTTGAACGGTCCCTAAATAATACAAACACGTATAATTATCAACAAAATATTGCGTATTGCTTCTACAGTACAAGTAACGATGTTTACTCTTAGTACTTGAACTGCATTACATTTAACATTAGTTCACATGTAAGGCCAATTGCTTTTGTATCCGAAACCAGTTCAAAAAAATTAAAATAATTTGTCCTGATAGAATGTGCCGTGTATGATAGACAACTCGGAAAGACAACAAAATTATCTCTGTCCGCTGTTCATAAGACAGATTTATCAGTTTACCAGGCGTTCTCGAACTCGCAGTTTGAGTCGCTATTTGCTTTTGATCACCGGTTCAACACCGTCCCACGGAGCTTCGTTAATACTTTTACTATCCACTTCTAGACGATCAAATAGAAAACGGAAAACATTTCAAATATTTATCGGATGATAACCTCACGTCCCGGAATTAGAGGTTTAAATATCCTGGAATAACAGAATACATCTCTCAGCTGAAGTTTATGTGATGGAAATGTATAAAATTTACACGTACTATTTTTGGTACTATTTTTGCAATCGACTACACAGCAATAACGAGGGCTCATTGTTATTATAAGTATGTTGTTATACTACCCAACCGTGACCGTTGCCACTACGATGATAATAATGTTTATTCATCTTAAGTATTGGACAATATTTTCAAGTGATTTGTGAATAAACGGGGAGACCTCAGAAACTGAAAGTTCTCAGCTTGTGCTAACCAGGATCATTACTTACTTCTGCCACCATGGGCGCTGTCATAGTTTCATCTATGCCCTCCAGCCTAATGCACACAATAAATTAATCCAACAAATTCACACAAATTCACTTGGTACCCCTAGTTGGTTGGTAACAGAACTATTCTGATATCACTTCCATATCAATTTTTACAATGGGAGACGCCACTGGTGATTGAACGTGTTAAGTTCAATTTGAGTTTCGCATTGAATATTTTCAAAGTTCTAGTAGAAATACAGTTTAACAAATCATACTTTTTTGACTACACTGTGAACAAAGTGCTGTACACTGGTGATAAACATTTGATAGTTGTGGAACGTGTGAAATCTGCATATAATTACTGTAAGTTGTTGTTGCTTGCACGTTTTGTCCGCTTTGCACTGATAATACATCGAAGACAAACCCACGTTCGTACACTATATAGGCAACCAACAATACAGCTATGCTGTATTCAAGATTGCAGACACTAGGGGTACAAAACTATGATCATTAACATCCCACCTCAACTTGCCTTTGACTACATAGGCAAAAATAGCATCAACAGTCCAAAGAACATGCATACTCCATCGTCTTCATCCAATAATGCTACTTCTCCGCTCCAGCCTCATATGTCGATGCAGCAAAGTCTCAAACATTTCCCAAGAAGGACCAAGCCATACTTTTCCACTCAACTGATGACTGAAACTATTTGATTACGTAAGATCTGTTGGAATATAGTAGGCCCAAAAACATATGCTTCGCCTCCAGAATATCAAATAACAGAATATGTATATACCTGAAAATGTCGAATTTGTCGACGAACTCATACAAAATCATCCTATCATCCGAGTGGGTGAAACTGACCTTCCAGTTAGAAGACTAGTGACACCAGCTAAGGACTGATTATCTCGAATGTCAGCCCCTCCATACCGAATGATTTGATAGAGACATCGCTGAAAGATTATGGCTTACAACTGCCTCTCCTATCACTTTCTTGAAAGCTGGCATTCCAGGTGACGAATACAATCACATCCTATCTTTTCGCCGACAAGTTTATATAATACCTCCTTCAGAAAACTTTGAAATGCAAACATCCCTTTTGATTACATTCGATAGGAACTCACATCGAATATTCCTATCCACGGATAAAATGGGATGCTTTTTATGCAAGGAAAAAGGTCATCTAGCAGCGAACTGTCCAAACATAGCTAATGAATTGCCATCTGACAACACACAAACAGGAAATATCGGCAATGATCCTCCCGTAGCCACTAATATCCAAACCGAGCAAACCCCAGAGTCACCACAACCTGGACAAAAAAGAGGACCAACGGAGTCGGTTGATGACAGCGACTCGCCCGAACCTCACTTCTCCAAACCCCCAAATGATGAAACCCCCTAATGCCGCCTCCCGCAAAGCAGCAGCTCGGAAATCTCGAAACACGCCAGAAAGAAACCAAGAAGAGCTCCTCTGATATCCCAAAAATATAGAGGCTTGAAAAAACCATTAGGACTCTATAGCAATGATCCTAGTAAGTTTCTATCCCAACAACCTCTTAGCATTCCTTGAAAACTCATTCGGTTGCAGTAACCTATGGAAAAAGCTCAACACTTCACTGAGAACATCGAATCACCCTTACCGATATGCATATTATTTACCCACATCTCACAAAACAGATTACTCAAAATAGTCTCTAGAATCACCAAGAAACTGAAAGAAAGAAGAGCCAGATATGGATGAAAGAGTGTCTTGGATCACAATCCGATATCTTAGAGGACGAGTATCAGTCCGACAGCTCACAATCATCAAAAATCCACGTTTTAACATTCAAATTGATTCAGTGGAATTGTGGGTGGGTCTACGCCCATCTTGAACGTATTGAACACCTCATTTCACCACTAAAGAGAAATAATATGCCTACAAGAAACAAATTTAAAGAGCACCAAAAATGCTCCTGAAAGGCTTTAGAAGGGTACCACAGAATAAGGAGTGAGTGCCTGAGAGCAAGTGGAGGGGAAACCCCAGTATTCATATCAAGGATCTCTATTCAACGTATTTACCACTGAACACCGAACTCAGGCCGTTGTGAACAACCTGGTGTCCCAACAAACTTACAATATGCAGCATTTATATCCCCCGAGTCCACACTTACTGAATGTGAATTAGTTGACCTCATTTATCAACTACCTTCACCCTTCATACTCGTTGGAGACTTCAATGCCCACAATGAAATGTGGGGATCTACTAAATCCTTCGGCAAAGGTAACGTAGTCGAAAATGTAATAAACATCACTGGTATATGCCTTCTCAATTCTGCATCAAATACGCACTTTAACATTTCTTCAGGCAGTTTTTCCTCCATAGATCTGAGTCTGTGTGACCCAAGAACGTTTCCCTCGCTTACATGGGAAGTTTCAGATGACCTTTTCGACAGTAACCACTTCCCAATCATGATTTCCGATGACAGTCGAGTAACCTCCAATGATATTACTAAGTGGAGAATCTCCCAAGCTGACTGGGTTGGATTTAGAACAGAAACTGACCATAAACTGAGCCAAGTCCATTTCACCGGAGACATTCACGCTGATGTTATTACATTTGCCAACTGCATCACCTCCGCTGCAGACATGTATATCGGAAAATCTGTCATCTCTGCTTCCCGAAGAAATTCACCTTGGTGGAATGAAAACTGTAGTGCCGCTGTCCGCGAATGTAAAAAAGCATTAAATAAATACCGAAGGATCAGAAGTGAGGAGAATCTCATAATCTTCAAGAAAATGAGGGCTAAAGCTAAACTCGCCCTGAAACAGAGCAAAAAGGCTTCCTGGAGAAATTACACTTCCTCCATAACAAGTGATACTCCCCCCACCCAAATATGGGCAAAAATCAAACAAATGAGTGGAAACAAAACACATTCCAAAATACCTGCATTGACATACCGAAATGATTTAATAACTGATGACCGCAAATAGCAAACCTTTTGGGGAAAGTTTTAGGCGAAGACAAATAACCACTATAACCCTAATCCATCTCCCCTTGATGCCGAAGACACACCAATCCCATCCATAGCTCAGCAATCGGACTCCAACTCTCTGAATCTTCCATTGACTTTCCAAGAACTCTTAACAACTTTACCCACATGCAAAAACTCTGCAGCGGGACCCGACGATATACCTTTCATCTTTCTGAAAAATCTGTCCACTTACAGTCTAACAAAACTCCTCGACCTCTATAATTTCGTTTGGATGAATAAGGAATTTCCTAACTTATGGCGCGATTCGATTGTGCTCCCTATTCGTAAGAACGACAAACCTCCAACCGATCCTTCTTCATATCGTTCAATCTCACTCACATGCACAATGTGCAAGTTGTTGGAAAAAATACTGAACAAAAGACTCCTCTGGTACCTCCAAAAGCATAAAATCTTAGACCCAGCCCAATCAGGTTTCAGATCAAATCGCAGTACGGCAGATAACCTATTACTGTTACAATCGCACATCATCAGCTTTCCAAAATAAACAGGACGTGATCGCAGCTGCTTTTGATATAAAAAACGCTTTTGATACCGTGTACAGACCGAATATCTTAGCAAAACTCAAAGAATGCTACATCACAGGCAACATGTATTCACTTATCGAAAATTTCCTGCAAAACCGAACTTTTAAAGTAACTGCTAATGGAAAAACCTCCTCGATTTATAAACAAGAAAAAGGCGTTCCACAGGGATCCGTCCTGAGCCCTACTTTATTTACCCTCGCTATCAACGATATTGGCAAGAAAATTAATCCTCCTGTAAAATATATGCTGTACGCAGATGACTTAATCATTCACTGTCACGGAAGAGAAACCTTCTCTACTACCAGATTGATACAGGCCGCTGTAGATCAGCTGTCTCAGTGGTCCCTCAAGACAGGCTTCGAATTTTGCGCCGCGAAATCTAAAATAATTAAATTTACTAGACGATCTTCCAGCACTCAGATTCCGAGAGTATTACTAAATGGTACTGACCTCTCAGCCGTGGATCAACATAAGATATTAGGACTTACTTTCGACACCAGACTTAGCTGGAAACAGCATATCAAGAATACCAAGACTGATTGTTTGCGGAGAATGAACGTCCTAAAAACATTATCACACCAACAATGGGGAGCAGAAGAAGATGTCTTGCTCAAAATCTACAGATCTCTTATCCGTTCACGACTGGATTATGGTAGCTTCATATATATGTCAGCGTCTAAATCTGACCTAAAATCCCTCGACACTATTCAAAATACCTCCCTGAGAATCTGTCTTGGAGCTTTTCGATCAAGTCCCTCAATAAGCCTGTGTCTGGAAGCTAATGAAATCCCTATAAGGCTACGGAGACAACAATTGCTTCTGGCATACTCCGCTGGAATTGCAGCAAATCCTGAAAACCCTGCCCATAGCTTACTAAAATCTTCTATGAATCCGACAAGCCACCCCCCTAAATTACAATCTTTCACACATATTGCCCAACCCTACTTTCGAGATATCGATATTTTAGCTACCAATCACTATGCAATATCTCCCTCTCCCCCTTGGACTAAATCATTACCGAAACTTAATCTCTCACTCACGTCATACCGCAAACACGAAACCAACGAACTCCTCCTGAGACAATCATTCCTAGAGTTGATCAATTCGAAGTATTTCGATAATATTCTGTTTACTGATGCTTCTAAAGGCCAACTGGGTGTTGGTTGCTCAGCTACAAAGACTGACAGTGTGGTCAAACAATGTTTACTTCAATCTCCGCCACAGTCCATACAGGCGAACTGTATGCAATTTTTCTTGGCCCTAAATTCTATAACACCGGACTATCGGAACGTTGCAATCTGCACAGACTCCTAGCCTCTATTCCTCCATCAAAAATATATTCACAGATCACCCACTGGTGCAAACTATACATGATATCTCCAGCGAACTCGCTACTATGGGAGTGTCTCTAACATTGATCTGGACCCCCCACGTGGGAATTACTGGGAATGAATTTGCTGACGATGCAGCCAAAGGTGCTTGTCTGCAAGTTAACACTCGAAAACATACAGTTACCAACTGACCTGAAAACATTTTTCAAAAACTCTGTCCAAAAGTCCTGGCAAACCCACTGGAATGAAAACCATACTAAACTTCATGAGATCAGGCCGACAACAGCTCCACTCCAATTACCAAATCTCCAAAGAAAAGAAAAGGTAATCGTGCGCAGACTAAGAATTGGACATACTCGAATAACCCATGGACATTTGATGGCCTCTGAAGACCCTCCTTTTTGTACAACCTGCAATGTCCCAATCACTGTGAAGCATATCCTGATCGAATGCGCACATTTTGCCACGAATCGTAGAAAACATCACATCCATGGAAGCCTAGCAGAAATGCTTACTGATGCATATAAAATAAAAAATACTGTTCTTTTTCTGAAAGATATTGCTTTATATAATAATATCTGATATTACCTCACAATGTATATATCCCATTCAGTGCATTTTAACAAACTGACCTGTATATATTCCATATTGCTGTACTGTTTATGTGTCAATGGCCTTTGTTGTCGAGACACGTTAATTTCAATAAAAAAAAAAAAAAAATTTTACAATGATTTTAATATGATATTTTATAATAGAGAGATATTGCAACTTAGAAAATACTGCATGCTGCGTGTTAATCCTATGCGCTAAATATATAGTCTATGATCTTAACTTTTGTTCCGAATGTACAGGTATTGCCATCATGCCTCAATAACACAGTGTCAGATTGATTGATGGGGTCAGATAGGTGAGGGGAGATTGTTGTATGATAATATGATAAACAAACCCATCATAAACCACTAACGAGAACAGTTTTGAGTTTATGTGTTCATCTCTGCATTAGTTCTTGGATTACTTCAAATGAACAAAAAAAAATTTTTTCCTCAATAGTGTCAGAAGATGGATCAAATGTTCTTTCAGTATTCGTATAATACATTCCTTTCCTGTAAGAGACCTAATAGGTTCCACTTTTCGGTTTTTCGTCCGCACATCAAAGGATAGTGGGCCAGTGATGGCGTTACGCGTCTACAAGTAGCCCATAAACTCAGTATGTGCTAAATGTTGCCGCAGCGGCGAGCACATCCACGTCCATCTTGACTATATTAGAACAGAACGGCGCCAACGTGTAGATGAGGTAGAACCATCGCTAGGCCATCGCTGGGCCATCTGATGGGCTATCTGATGGACCATCCGATGGGCCATCGTGTATAAAGACCTTTTACACTCTAGGTAATTGTGACAATTTTATAGTTAGTTGTGATGTTTTTCCATAAACTACAACGATTTTCATATTTGAATAAACTCACTTTCGTAAGTATTCATTTGATCAACTTGAATGGTAATATAATTATTATTGTTTCCTTGTATTAATTGTAGAGTTCCTGAAGAAGAGCCAATAAAGTATCGAAAGCTTGAACAGGAAAAAGAGTATATGAACAGGAAAAAGAGTATATATATATATATATATATATACAGTGCTTCTCAAAAGTCGCTCCCCCCCTCTTATTTTTGGAACGATTATACATAAACTAGTGAAATTTGGAAACTGAATATTAAAGGTTGCAAACTTCCCTACTAGTGATGATAGATGACGAAATCGTCAAAGATGACGTCACAAGGCCATTGTGACCAATAATTTTAAATGGAACCCTACGGAAAGCGACACCTCTTTTAAAAGGTATCGCAAAAACCTATTCAATGATACTAATTTTGTTTGTGTTTATGGCAGTTTTGGCAACTTGCTTTTAAAAAACGCAAAGCTGTGATGAATTGAATCGGTTAATACTAAAATTCAAATTCAAGCTCCGCCTCTGGATAGTTGTCAAATAAGCTGACGTTTTTTGTTAGTCTCCCTCATTCGACGGTTTTGTAATTGTCCAAGTTTTTTGTACATTTAATCATTTGTGTATTGTTGATCGAACGTTCAACTGTTTCAGCAGCTTTTGGTACTTTCAATATTTTTGTACATTTTAATAATTTGTTAAACTGTTGTGAGCCGAACGTTTAAGTGCTTCAAGAAGCAAAATGGTACGTGCTTTAGGTGATAAAGTAGCAGCGATCCTAATTATTGGTGAAACTGGACAAAATACTCATGCAGCAGAACGCATTTTTAATGAGAGGTTTCCCGATCGCCCCGTTTTAACAGATTGAAATAAATGTATTGACATTTTTGATGGGGGTGGTGTAGGATTAATTTTTGCCCAACAACACATACATCTTGTTATGCATCTCTAGAAAAAATTGATCCACGCGATTTTGCGGAAATAACATAATTTTATGTAAATTTATGACAAGGGTAATAGAGGGTTAATTTTTAATCGAAAAATCGAGTGACATCTCACTAAACATCTCTGGTAGCATACATTTATAAAAAAAAATCTTCAACCACGTGTTTTTTCACGAAAATAGAATAATTCCATAGAAATTCATGATAAGGGTAGTAGAGGGTTGATTTTTGCCCGACAGAATCATGTGACATATACATCTTGTTGAGCTTCTCTGGTAGTATACATTTATTAAAAGAATCTCGATGCACGTGTATTTTTAAGAAAATAGCATAATGTTATAGAAATTAATGTTAAAGATAGTATAGGGTTGATTTTTGCTAAAAAAATCGAGTGACATACATCTTATTAAGCATCTCTGGTAGCATACATTTATAAAAAAATCTATCCACGTGTTTTTTCACGAAAATAGAATAATTTCATAAAAATTTATAAGGGTTCTTTTTTGGCACAAAAATATCGAGTGACATTCATTTTATCAAGCACCTCTGGTAACCATACATTTATAGAAAAACCCGATCCATTTGTATTTTTACGAAAATACAAAAATGTCATAGAAATTCATGATAGGGGTAGTAGAGGGTTAATTTTCGCTCCAAAAAATCGAGTAATATATGCATATTGATAAGCATTTCTGGTAGCATATATTCATGAAAAAAATCTCGATCTACTAGTTTTTTACAAAAATAACATAATTCAATAGAAATACATGATAGGGATTGTAGTGGTTTAATTTTTGCCTGAGCATCTCTGGTAGCATATTTTTATGGTAAACAATCTCGACCCATGTATTTTTTAAGGAAATAGAATAACTTCTTAGAAATTCATGATTGGGGTAGTAGTACTTTGTAACCGACAAAATCGAGTAACATATACATTCTACTATGCATACCTAGACGCATTCATTCATGATAAGAAAACCATGATCGTATTCTTAACAAAAACAGAATAATTTCATGACTGTCCACGAATTCTGACCATCACGACCACCAACCGCCAAGTATAACAAATAAAAATAGATAATTTAGGTATTATTGAAACTTTCAGGTCTACGCTGCTGAAAAAATATCAGTCTCTAGCGGAGCCTACCACACCAGTTGTTTTTCCTGTTTTTGTTGTCATAAATTGTTGGATGTCAAGAACGTATATGAGAACAGCGGAGAAATATATTGCAGAAGTGAGTATTCAGTTAGAAGAGTTATATATGCAGATACTTAATTCATACATTCATTCCAATTTTTTATTCTAATGAGTATTTAATGAGGATATTATATTCGAAACTGCGTTACTGAATTTGGTGAAAAACAATATATGAACCCAGTCTCATTGCTTGAAAGTTTATTTTATGGAGAAGCAATTATTACAAATATTGTACGTCACTGCCTTGTTGTCATTACTCAACTTCGGTTCGCTGACATAACAGTAAGGTTCCAGAAAGTGTCGAAAGAAGGCTCCAAAAGATCTAACGGCTTCAAGAGATCTGAAGTGAAACATCTCGAATAGTTCGTTAAACGGGTGGCTTCCAGCACTTCTGATTTAATGACTATCTATATGTATAAAGAGCGGCGTGTCGCCAATGGAGTCAGTCAGAACGAATAGAGTGACACAATGTTTAGTGGAGTGGTGGAGTGGTGGAGTGGGTGATGTTGAGAAAAAGTAATCGATGAATTGAGTACTAATATCAATGAAGGGGTGTATTGGCTAATTTTTCCAAACATTGATAAAATGATGTAACTGTACTGTGGCCTTCCTTATTGAGCATTGAACTATACCCTGATGTATTGTTACAAGGAAGTGTGATGATTAATGGTACATAGTATTAATAACCCCATGTTCTAATAACCCCATGTTCGGTTGCGCAATGCATTTGTTTCCTTGTTATAAGGCGAATTTTCATTGTGGAAATGATTTCAACATAACATTAATCATGAAATTACGTTATTGTAATCGATATGGTAACCTTATTGTAATGATTTCGTTGATTATTTAATCACAAAAATGCACTGATTTTCATTATGTTTGGTCATTGCCTCAAGGAAAAATACGTTGGGACAATGATTTTGCAGTCAATCATTAGTGGTCATTAATATCAGGTCCAATATTTCTTTCTGTGCACGCCCAGTCGAGGCTGGCCCGATAGCTGTCACTCATTTTCGTTATCATAAGCAGAAAATAAAATAATAAAGATACATTTCATCTCACTAATAATGTATTGCCCACTTCGCCATCCGAATACGACTGCACTGTAGTTTAGCGGTGATTTAATTTGGGTTATTGAATTGTCAGTGCTCATTGTTGTTTCGTGAAGTTGAAATAAAAAGGAGAATAGTCCAGTGAGTTTTTAGCCATGATCCCCGATTCGTAACACTATTTTTCTTAACTATTAGCGTTACTTCATTCCTGACAGCATGCAATCAACGTTATGTTGGGGAAACAGAAACAAAAAAGTCTACCCAAATAGTTACCAAACTCAATAAAAGTTGTCAACAATTCACTAGAGAAAGAGAGTTTATAGTGGTTTTTCTCAAATATATCGTTCTAGCTAAACATGGCATGTAACTTTTTTTATATAACTTTCACTTTTCTATCCAAATGGTCTAAATGGTAAATTGATCAGAAACACGTTCTGGTTTGATTTTCCTCTTTTGTTTGAAAAGTTTTAAAGAAAGCCACTTTTATCATCATCAAATTTTGTAATCTATCAGAAACATATTGATAATTTCCATATCAATAAATTTCTTACATTCACATGATTGAAGTGATTTTATTTTGTTCCAAAATATTCGTGAAATATTGAAAATATTTACAATTCATCAAAACTTTCCAAAATTCACTATTGCTGTGTACAAGACGATTCCAAATCGAATGATGTATCGCTAAGTTACGGTATCTACTCTAACAACGGCGCAGTTACGGAATTCAAAGCAACATAATCAGGTCATAGGTTGAAAATGAGTTCCATACTTGAAATAATAGTTTGAAAACACATGCATATAAGGACTAAAAAGTTGAAAATAATGTTAATAAAGTTATTGACCAAAAATTTTGTTTTTATATAAAAAAGCGTGAGGTGCTTGTTATTCAGTTATCTTAATATCAAAAGTGAGTGAAGACTTTATTCTTATTATTTTCAACTGTTTAGTCCTTATTGCCATATATGTGTTTTCTCAGTTTTTTCAAACTATAATTTTATTTTTAACTTTTCAGTCCATATTGCTAGAGAAAACTAAAAAAGACTACGGCAGAAAAACTCTTCGATTGATTGATGGAAGTTATTAATAACAAAATTTTGGCGAATATGCTGAGAACCAGTGCATTCGCCATATCTTTGAATTGTAAATTATGATGATAACGGCTTCAGTGCATTCACTATATTTTACTGGTAGTCACTATTCACCTCCTGGCTCCATCATCAGATCAGCTTCAAGATTATAGTACTGTCATCCAAACTACATATACATACCAAGTTTCATTTCGTTACGACAATTAGAAGTAGGTTAAAATTGACTTGCAAGATTTGATTACATTGTTAGTTACAAATGAAGCTAATGAAAGCGTGTTAAAAATGATACCAAATATAAATTACTTCCAACTACAACAAAAAATACTGATACACTTCTGTCTGACAACGAATCAATATAATTCCCCTGTTAAATTTCTATTCAACCCAAACAATAACTTCACTATTTGTTCCAAAGTATTTGGACATGCCTGAATCGCCTTCTGATTCGCAAACTAACTGACTCCCAGCGGCGATACGTCGTTGCTTGGACGGATATCCAGAGGGATCTTTCGGCATCACCGACAATACTCAAGCCATATGTCAAAACCTTCTGGAGCCTTCTGCTATATCCGAACTGTATATTTTGGTATCATTCAAATATGGATTAACAATTCTTTTTTTTCAGGTTGTTACAATAATTTTTGTGGTGTCTCCTACTATGGTTATGGTCCATCTCAATACTAACGTTGTCCTGCTCATCAATTTCATTTTTGTGATTTATTTTGTAAAAATTAAACTACATGAGAGTATTCATTTTGATATATGTATTTTGTTCTCTTGCAATCATCAGTTATATCCGGTTCATAAGAATCATAGAAGTCGAATATCGACTTAACTTTCATACCACTATTCATTTTTCAATGGATTAGAACCATGAGAGAAAATAAGGAATACCATTTGAAAAACTTGTTTTTTTTTATTAAGGAGTTCAATTTACGTAATTGCATACCCTGTACTATATTCAATAGAGATGGAAGTGATGCGTATTCCGTCCGACGTTCTTTCGTGGCCTTAGGCCTGATGTGCTCGATATTGTGTTGATCAGGAATGTCACCTGGGAATGGGACATTCGCGCTCTCGCCGAGTGGAGCTCGGATCATAACCCAGTGATGATATCGCTCCCCATACAGATCGTCTGCGTAAAAAATAGACTTGGAGAAATATATTTTGCTCCTGGAGACGGCGTACTGAGCTCCTGAGTGGATTGATTCTCCTCTTGACTTGGATGAGGCCTAAGCACGTTACGAACTCACAATAAAAAATGCACTAGAGAACTCCTCCTTCGGGGAATAGGCTCCAGATTATTATGATGAATTCCCTATGAGTATTCAAAATCTCATAAGTGAAAGACATAGAGCCCGAAGAGCTTTTAAAAGAAGTCTGTTTCCTGGAGACAGAGCACAGGCACATCAACGGAACAGGGAAGTTAGAGATTCTCTTATTGAATTTAGGAACGAACGATTCCGCTAAACTTTAGAAAATTCAGAAAATAACAATCTGCTTTGGAAACTATCCAGAAATTTGAAAACTAAAAAGACAGACCTTCCTCCGATCCATGGTGAGCGCGGAATGTGCTATGACTCTGAGTTCAAAGCTCAAGCTTTTGCAGACAAGATGGAATGACAGTTTCGGCTGAATGAAGGTCGAGACGATGATCTGGATCATGATATTTTGGTGGAAAGTCGAGTTCGTCGAACTTTAAGAGAACCTGGCCGCGATGTTATTCGTCCAGCTTTGTTGGAAGACCTTGAGGCGTATATAGAGGGATTAAATCCCAATAAAGCGTCTGGTTGTGATATAATTTCTAATTTCATCATTAGAAAATTTCCGGACAACCAGGTGAAATCACTTTTGAATATAATGAATAATTCAATTTGTCTTAGGAGATACCCTCTAAGGTGGAGGCATGCCATTGTGGTGATGATTCCGAAAGAAGGGCAGAATCCGACTTTCCCGCAAAATCATCGCCGATCAGTCTGCTCTGTAGTTCAGCCAAATTGGCTGAAAAAATTGTACTGCAGAGGCTTGAGGAAGAAGATAAGGACAGAAATGTCCTATCAGGTGAGAAGTTTGGTACTTTAGACTCTGAGACTAGTCGAAAATTCGATTTCCGCATTGAATAACGGTGAATGTTCTCTCCTTCTTTCATTAGACATAAGCAAGGATTCTGATAGAATCTGGCACGAAGGCTCATAACAAAAATTGATCGATTTCCAACTACCTCTAGGCCTAATGCTGTGGATAGTATTTACTCTTTGGCAGGACATTTGATGAAATACAAATTATCCTAAAAAAATATATACGAACACATATAATGATTTTAACTGTGACATGGATAAAACCAAATGGAACAGATTATTTCAATATCCCTAGTTTTATAAATATTCATCATTGCCGTGAAAATAAGCAAGGGGGTGGAGTTGCTATTTACTTAAAAAATGGTTTGAAATATCGAGAATTACATTCAAATATGCATAGAGAATACAATACAATTGAAATTGGAATTCATAATTTTAATTCAAAATTAAAAATTATTTCCCTCTATAGACCACCAAATTCAAAATTTTGGGGTGAATTCATTGATTATTTGGATGAAATTATGAATTTTAATAAAGAATTTATTATAATAGGTGAATTATTAATATATAGTAAACACTTATAATTTTTATATCATGAACAAAATCGAACCAAATTTTTATACCAGAAAACAAAACAATTCTTCCAGAAAACTTGATCATATTTTGACTAACTGCCATCAAATAGATTTCAATGTGAAATTAGAAGATACTTCAATAACAGATCATCGCGTAATATACAGATCCATTAAAAAATCAGAAATTTCTTTAAAAAATTACAAATAACGCGAAATTATTAAAATTGATTACCCCATATTGAAACAAATACTATCTGATAATTTAAAAAGAACTCAATCTTCTAAGAAAATATATATGAGAATACGTGAAAACAATGACTGGATTATTCATTCATTAATTCGTGAAATAAACGTTAGAAATAAAAAATTCGAAATACATAAACAAAATTTAGAAAATGAAGAATTATTCACTGAATACAAAATTCAGAGAAATAAAGTTAATGTCATAATTGGAAGAACTAAAACATAATATTATAATAAAAAAATTGAAGAATCACAAGTTAATCTAAAAAAACTATGGGATACGATAAATTATTGTATAAAAAATAAATCAAAATTCACAAAAAAACAGATATTGAATCTTTGTTAGTAAATGCCCAAATTATCTATAATGAATTAGAAATAGCAGAGAAAATAATTTTTTAATTGGAAAAAAGAATTGAGATCTTTTAATAAAAACCTAAAAATAATTCAACATTGTAACTCTTTCTTACTGATGACTATGAAATTATAGATATAATTAATACCTTAAAAAACATGTCCTGATCCAGAGGGTTTGATTAAACGAGATATTGTAGAATAAAAATATTTTGGCAGAACCATTAACTAAATTAATTAATAAATCTTTCATAACAGGAGTTTTTCCCAATGAATTGAAACATGCATCAATAAGAGCAATATACAGTGCTTTTCTTTAATGCCCCCCCTTTTATTTTTTGAACTGGTCAACTCAAACAAAAAATTGAAACTTGGGATAATGAAATTGATGCTTGAATACTATATTTTGGAGTAAAATTGATAGATGAAACTTTCAAGATGGCGACTGGGCGCTATCTGGAAAAAAAAGTAATTGAAAGGGGGGTCTTGTTACACATCCTTTTGAAGCTCCTGGCGAATACTTCCCAACCCTGGAATATAAAGTCAATATCTTCACCTACTACAAAATGGCGGAACATTTATTAATTGCCTGAATACATCGACGTTTAACTTCATAATTTGAGGAAAGGAGCTGAGTTCAGTTCAGAAGATGCTCGAAATGGTTGCCTTGAACTGCTTGACATAAGAACAGCCTATCCGATATTTCACGCCGAACATTTTCGAACACAATAACGTCAATATTTCTACAAATATTTATTATTCTCTGCCGTATATCCAATATTGAAGCAGGTCCAGTTTCGTATACCTTTTGCTTCAAATAGCCCCATAAAAGAAGTCTACAGGTGTCAAATCTGGCGAGCGGGCTGGCCATTCCGTAGGACCTCGACGGCCAATCCAACGACCGGGGAAAGTATTATCCAAATAGTTTCTAACTTGTCCGTAGTAATGTGGTGGTGCTTCATCTTGTTGGAATACAATATCCATATCGAATTCATTAGAATTCGCTTCGACGATTTCGGTGATTAGAGGGTCAACAGTATTTTCCAGCATATTAAATACAGTTCCCCTGTTGAATTTTGTTCAATGAATAGAGGTCCTACAATATGGTTTCCTGCCCAGACATAATTTTTTCTGGATATTGAGTATGAGTTTCCCGGAAAATGTGAGGGTTGGTGCCACTCCAATAAGGGCAATTTTGTCTGTGAACCTTGCCGTCGAGATAAAATGTAGATTCGTCACTGAAACAAATATTGTGGAGATAGGTAGGATGCCTCACAATGGTTGCCGTCATAATTCCGCAGAATTCTGTTCTTCGATCAGGGTCATCTTCAGTTAACTGGTGTACCATTTTGATTTTGTATGGATGATACTTATTACTCTTCAAAAGTCTCCACACAGTAGAAGGACACACCTCACAAACATTCGCGACGGAGGAAGTAGACTGTTGAGGATTTACTATCATCTCACCAATTATTTGAACTTGCTGTTCTTGCGGAATGGACGGATGACCTGGGGGCTTTTTGTTCTGTACACTACCGGTAGTTGTAAATTTGGTTATAAGTTCCCTTAAATATTTTCTACAGATAGGACGATTCGGGAAACAATCATTAAAAATTCTTTCGATTTCGTGAAAGTTACGCGTCGCACCGTAAATAAAAATCTCTTCGATTTTTCTTCCAATGGATGAGAATTGATCATTTTAGCCATTTTAGGGATATTTCACGTGGTACCTATTTACTAGTAAAATCGAAACTAAATGAGAATACCTTAACTGAACAATGATGTTCGTTATCGTACTGACATTTCTTGTCATTTTTTGTTTAAACAAAAAATAACCTATCAAACCTTCATCGGGTTGTTGGGATTGCCATATGGCAGAGAAAAACAAATATTGTGTTTGTATGCAGGTAATCATTAAATGTTCCGCCATTTTGTAGTAGGTGAAGATATTGACTTTATATTCCAGGGTTGTGAAGAATTCGTCAGAAGCTTCAAAAGGATTTTTCACAAGACCCCCCTTTCAATTTTTTGTCCAGATGGCGCCCAGTCGCCATCTTGGAAGTTTCATCTGTCAATTTTACTCCAAAATATAGTATTCATGCATCAATTTCATTATCCCAAGTTTCAATTTTTTGAGTTGACCCATTTAAAAAATAAAAGGGGGGGGACATTGAAGAAAAGCACTGTATAAAAGGTGGGGATGCCCAAAATCCAATCAATTACAGGTACATAGATTACTAAGCATATTTTCCAAAATAATTGAAAACATTATTAAAAAAAGAATAGTAAATTTCATAAATAAAAAATATGGATTTGATTTAAATCAATTTGGTTTTCAAGAAAATAGTGGAACAAAAGCAGCAGTACTACAAGTAATTAATTTTATACAAGACATACTTGACAGAGGGAAGTATGTAATAGCAATGTTTATGGACCTCAAGAAAGCTTTTGATACAGTTGACCATATAATTCTTTTGAGAAATCTCGATTTAATGGGAATTAGAAGTATCCCAAATAATCTACTAAAATCTTACTTCAAAAATAGAACCATTAGAACTAAAATAATTAATTTTGAATCAAAAAAATTATATGTGTTAGGTCCGATTTTATATTTATCATATATTTAAAATAGTGAATATACCATATCTCCCATTATTAGTGCATCGAGAAGATATCCCAAACTCAATACATATAGAGCAAATTTAATTCTTCATTCTTATATCCTCAGTCGAATAAACTATTTAATAAATATTTTGGGAATCTTGTTCAAAAAATAATTTCAGCAAACAAAATTTCTGTATTATATAAGAAATCATTAAAACGTTTGTTTGAAGGTTGTAGACGATGTGTTAACTTGATTACTATCGTTTCGGACGTCCATCGTCTTAATGTATTTAAAAGATTTTCACGACGTTTCGAATGCTTGTATCTCCAATCGTCTTCAGGTGCTACTTACCAATTTATATGACTGTCGGTGCAATGATGCGTGTAATTCCGCCAGGTGCAGTGGTGCGTGTAATTTCGCGCGGTGTGGTGGTGCGTGAAGTTTCGCGCCTCTGCAGCCCGCCAGAAAGAGCAATCAGTGGTTTCCATACGTTCTTGATCTCAATGCTTGGTTGACTAATGGCGTTATTGGCTTCGATGTAGGCGGCCTCTTTGAACTTTCGTTTGAACCAATGCTCTTCTCTATGTAGAACACTTGCGTCGTCCCATAGAACTCTATGTTGAAATACAACACTTTTGAACGGGTCAATTATAATTTTTATTTCTTTATAGTATTCTTCTTGTAAAAGGTTTCGGATGGTTTTGGCCGATGCTTCTGTTCTTTTCATGTTCACAGCCCAATCTTTTAAAATCGACGCCAATTCTTCCACCGTACGATTTCCATCTAATTGATACTTTTTAACATTGCAAAAGTCCATAAATGCTTTCCAGACATATTTTTACTGTAAACAGAAGGTATTTTTTGGTATAATCGTGACATTTTGAAATTACTCAATATTTGGAAGGTCAAAATCGAAATAAATATTATAGCAACGTAATAGAGTGAAAACAGTCCATGGAATCTGATTGGTTGTGTTCAATCGGATGGCCTCAAATTAACTAATTTGATTGGATTTCTACTTGAGCAAAACATTTTCGTAGGAACAACAGCTGCTCCTATGTCAAACTCAAGCTAGATTGGAGCTTCACCAATATTGAAAGCTAGCATCATTTTATTGTTATTTCATTTCTTCTGGATTGTAATATCTCAAGGTATTCATATAGTAATGTTTTGTTTCATAATTTTGGTCCAATTGATTTTTTTCAAATGGTTGGAAGTGATTTCGTTTTTTTTGGTTCCTGATAACTTGTTTGATTGGTGATATTCCAAGAATTCTGCGCTGGTGTGAACGAAATTAGTTTCCGATTAAACTGTTTGGCAATAACACTGGGAGATGAGTGCAGATGTTCTTTATGAGGCCAATCAAATCATATTATTTGTTTTTGGAATCATAGTGACTCGTCAAATTGAATAAAAGCTATAGAGTTTTTGTCCCCATGGTATGAATCAACCACTCTTTCTTTTTATCGTCGATTTCTACTGATGCTCCTGTGATTTTTGAATATAATCAGAACCTGTAGTTTGCATTACCTTAGCTGAGGCTTCAATAAGTTCATTGAGTTGTTCCGTATTCATTGTAAATTGTGGATTCGCACATCAGTGGTTTCCATACGTTCTTGATCTCAATGCTTGGTTGACTAAAGGCGTTATTGGCTTCGATGTAGGCGGCCTCTTTCAACTTTTGTTTGAACCAATGCTCCTCTCTATGTAGAACACTTGCGTCGTCCCATAAAACTCGATGGTGCTCAGTCCAGGCGTGGTCAGCGATTCCACGTTGAGTCAATTTCTTGTGCTCATCCAATCTTACCGATAACGGTCTCTTTGTCTCTCCAATGTAGGAATCTCCGCATTCATTCATGGAACTTCACTAAATGCTGAAATTCTTACTGTTTTCATTTTTGTTGTCAGGTTTGGTCTTGGTCAGACAACTCCTGTAAAGTACTGCCGGATTGGAAGCAGCTCTTGATGTTGAACTTGTTTCCGATCCTTCTGATCTTCTCAGAGACACCTCTGATGTACGGAAGGCAGATCACTGTGCTTTATTGTTGCTCTTCAGTTGTCTTCGTTCTCCGGAGTTGTTTCAATACTTCTTCTAGGAGTTTCTTGGGATATCCATTCCGGTGGAGGTCCTCTCTGATGTGGTTTAATTCGGCATCTAGTGACTCCACGTCGTTGCATATATGCGTCGCTCTCTCTACCAATGTTCTTACGATCCCTCTCTTCGTCGAACTCGGATGGTTGGAGCTGTAACTGAGGTACTGCCCCGTATGTGTCTTCTTTTTGTAGATGGAGGTACGGATTTCATTGCCTATTCTCTCAACGTTCACATCGAGGAAGGGTAAGGCACTGTTGGTTTCCATTTCCATCGTGAATTTGATCGAATCCCTGATTCTGTTAATTCCTGAGAAGAAATCCTGGAGATGTTTGTCTCCGTGATTCCATATAATGAAAGTGTCATCCACGTACCTCAACCACAGCTTTGGTTTATATTCTGCCTCCCGTATAGCCAATTCCTCGAACCACTCCATGTATATGTTGGCGATGATTGGAGAAAGTGAAGATCCCATCGGGAGTCCGTCGACTTGAGAGAAGAATCGGTCCTTTTCCTGGAAATATGAGTTCTGTAGGCAGCACTGCAGTAACTCCAATATTGCGTGAGTAGGAAGGTCAGTCCTCTGGTGAAGCTGGTCATCCTCTTCGAGTTTCCTTTCGATGATACTGAGAGATTCCTCTATAGGGACATTGGTGTAAAGGCTCTCCACGTCGAAGCTGATGAAACGATCTTCTGGTCCAAGTTCAACATCTGTGATGGTGTAAACGAAGTGCTTGGAATTCTTGACGTATGAACTGCTATTTCCTCGTGAGGGTTGTAGTATCGGTAGGAGGTATTTTGATAACTTGTAGGTTGGTGAGTTCCGTGAGCTGGTGATCGGTCTCAGTGGCATGTCTGGTTTGTGGATTTTTGGAAGCCCGTAGAGATGCGGTGGTTTGCTGTAGTGTGGCGTTAGATGTGATCGTTCGTTGTCTGGAATGAAGTGTTTAAATTTCCCCAGAGTATTGTAGATCTTCCTTTCTATAGTGGGTGTCGGATCCTTCTTCAAGAGTTCATAGTTCCCTGTGTGGAGTAACGACTCTATCTTGTCATCATATGTTGTGGTGTCCATGATAACCGTTGCGTTTCCTTTATCGGCTGGAAGAATCTTTATGGATGAATCCTTTTGTAGAATTTTTAGGGCCCTCTGTTCCCCTGCAGTGATGTTACTCCAGGGATTCCTCTCCTTCTCGAGTGTCTCTCTCACTTTCCATCTGAACTTTTCTGCCTGGATAGGATTCATTCTGCTGCTGGTTGACTCTACAGAGCTTACAATGTCCAGGATAGGTATTGTTCTAGGTGCAACTGCAAAGTTAAATCCCTTTTCCAGCAGGGACTCCTCTACTCCTGTAAGTGGTTGAGTTGAGATATTAATAATGGTTTTCCCACCTTTTCTGCTGGTTTGTGGAGACACAAACCAGACATGCCACTGAGACCGATCACCAGCTCACGGAACTCACCAACCCACAAGTTATCAAAATACCTCCTACCGATACTACAACCCTTACAAGGAAATAGCAGTTCATACGTCAAGAATTCCAAGCACTTCGTTGACACCATCACAGATGTTGAACTTGGACCAGAAGATCGTTTCATCAGCTTCGACGTGGAGAGCCTTTACACCAATGTCCCTATAGAGGAATCTCTCAGTATCATCAAAAGGAAAGACTGACCGTCCTACTCACGCAATATTGGAATTACTGCAGTGCTGCCTACAGAACTCATATTTCCAGAAAAAGGACCGATTCTTCTCTCAAGTCGACGGACTCCCGATGGGATCTTCCCTTTCTCCAATCATCGCCAACATATACATGGAGTGGTTCGAGGAATTGGCTATACGGGAGGCAGAATACAAACCAAAGCTTTGGTTGAGGTACGTGGATGACACTTTCATTATATGGAATCACGGAGACAAACATCTCCAGGATTTCTTCTCAGGAATCAACAGAATCAGGGATTCGATCAAATTCACGATGGAAATGGAAACCAACAGTGCCTTACCCTTCCTCGATGTGAACGTTGAGAGAATAGGCGATGAAATCCGCACCTCCGTCTACAGAAAAAAGACACATACGGGGCAGTACCTTAGTTACAGCTCAACCATCCGAGTTCGACGAAGAGTGGGATCGTAAGAACATTGGTAGAGAGCGACGCATATATGCAACGACGTGGAGTCACTAGATGCCGAATTAAACCACATCAGAGGACCTCCACCGGAATGGATATCCCAAGAAACTCCTAGAGGAAGTATTGAAACAACTCCGGAGAACGAAGACATCTGGAGAGCAACAATAAAGCACAGTGATCTGCCTTCCGTACATCAGAGGTGTCTCCGAGAAGATCAGAAGGATCGGAAACAAGTTCAACATCAAGAGCTGCTTCCAATCCGGCAGTACTTTACGGAGTTTCCTGACCAAGACCAAACCTGACAACAAAATGAAATCAGTAAGAATTGCATTTATGAAGTTCCATGTGAATGCGGAGATTCCTACATTGGAGAGACGAAGAGACCGTTATCGGTAAGATTGGATGAGCACAAGAAATGGACTCAACGTGGAGAAACATCAAAATCGGGAATCGCTGACCACGCCTGGACTGAGCATCATCGAGTTCTATGGGACGATGCAAGTGTTCTACATAGAGAAGAGCATTGGTTCAAACGAAAGTTCAAAGAGGCCGCCTACATCGAAGCCAATAACGCCATTAGTCAACCAAGCATTGAGATCAAGAACGTATGGAAACCACTGATTGCTCTTTCTGGCGGGCTGCAGAGGCGCGAAACTTCACGCACCACCACACCGCGCGAAATTACACGCACCACTGCACCTGGCGGAATTACGCATCATTGACCGACAGTCATATAGAATTGGTAAGTATCTCCAATCGTCTTCGGTGCTGCTGCAATTTATATGACTGTCGGTGCAATGATGCGTAATTCTGCCAGGTGCGAGTGATGCGTAATTCGCGCGTAATGTGCGATGATTCGCCCTGCACCGCCGAAAAGCAATCAGTGTTTCCATACGTTCTTGATCTCAATGCTGGTTGACTAATGGCGTATGGCTTCGATGTAAGCGGCCTCTTTGAACTTTCGTTTGAACTAATGCTCTCTCTATGTAGAACACTGCGTCGTCCCATAGAACTCGATGATGCTCAGTCCAGGCGTGTCAGCGATTCCCGATTTTGATGTTCTCCACGTTGAGTCCATTTCTTGTGCTCATCAATCTTACCGATAACGGTCTCTTCGTCTCTCAATGTAGGAATCTCCGCATTCACATGGAACTTCATAAATGCAATTCTTACTGATTTCATTTTGTTGTCAGTTTTGGGATCTTGGTCGGAAACTCCGTAAAGTACTGCCGGATTGGAACAGCTCTTGATGTTGAACTTGTTTCGATCCTTCTGATCTTCTCGGAGACACCTCTGATGTACGGAAGGCAGATCACTTGCTTATTGTTGCTCTTCGATGTCTTCGTTCTCCGGAGTTGTTCAATACTTCTTCTAGGAGTTTCTTGGGATATCCATTCCGGTGGAGTCTCTCTGATGTGGTTTAATTCGGCATCTAGTGACTCCACGTCGTTGCATATATGCGTCGCTCTCTCTACCACTGTTCTTACGATCCCTCTCTTCGTGGAACTCGGATGGTTGGAGCTGTAACTGAGGTACTGCCCCGTATGTGTCTTCTTTCTGTAGACGGAGGTGCGGATTTCATCGCCTATTCTCTCAACGTTCACATCGAGGAAGGGTAAGGCAGTGTTGGTTTCCATTTCCATCGTGAATTTGATCGAATCCCTGATTCTGTTGATTCCTGAGAAGAAATCCTGGAGATGTTTGTCTCCGTGATTCCATATAATGAAAGTGTCATCCACGTACCTCAACCAAAGCTTTGGTTTGTATTCTGCCTCCCGTATAGCCAATTCCTCGAACCACTCCATGTATATGTTGGCGATGATTGGAGAAAGGGAAGATCCCATCGGGAGTCCGTCGACTTGAGAGAAGAATCGGTCCTTTTTCTGGAAATATGAGTTCTGTAGGCAGCACTGCAGTAATTCCAATATTGCGTGAGTAGGACGGTCAGTCCTCTCGTGAAGCTGGTCATCCTCTTCGAGTTTCCTTTTGATGATACTGAGAGATTCCTCTATAGGGACATTGGTGTAAAGGCTCTCCACGTCGAAGCTGATGAAACGATCTTCTGGTCCAAGTTCAACATCTGTGATGGTGTAAACGAAGTGCTTGGAATTCTTGACGTATGAACTGCTATTTCCTTGTGGGGGTTGTAGTATCGGTAGGAGGTATTTTGATAACTTGTAGGTTGGTGAGTTCCGTGAGCTGGTGATCGGTCTCAGTGGCATGATTATTGTGAGAGAAGATCCAAAGATTCGTATTTTGTACAGCCTTCTTTATCCCTAATAGGGTCTGTATCTCTTGGGATACTGTTGTGTTGTTGTTATCATTTTGGAATAGATCAAGATTACTGTTGTGTTGTTATCGAGTTGTCATTGAATTGTCAAGTTGATACATTATACCAAATAGAAGTAATTTAGTTTTTCTGAAATATACCTGAAGATATAATAGTGGCGACCAGAATGTGCGAATCCACAATTTACAATGAATACGGAACAACTCAATGAACTTATTGAAGCCTCAGCTAAGGTAATGCAAACTACAGGTTCTGATTATATTCAAAAATCACAGGAGCATCAGTAGAAATCGACGATAAAAAGAAAGAGTGGTTGATTCATACCATGGGGACAAAAACTCTATAGCTTTTATTCAATTTGACGAGTCACTATGATTCCAAAAACAAATAATATGATTTGATTGGCCTCATAAAGAACATCTGCACTCATCTCCCAGTGTTATTGCCAAACAGTTTAATCGGAAACTAATTTCGTTCACACCAGCGCAGAATTCTTGGAATATCACCAATCAAACAAGTTATCAGGAACCAAAAAAAACGAAATCAACTCCAACCATTTGAAAAAAATCAATTGGACCAAAATTATGAAACAAAACATTACTATATGAATACCTTGAGATATTACAATCCAGAAGAAATGAAATAAAATAAAATGATGCTAGCTTTCAATATTGGTGAAGCTCCAATCTAGCTTGAGTTTGACATAGGAGCAGCTGTTGTTCCTACGAAAATGTTTTGCTCAAGTAGAAATCCAATCAAATTAGTTAATTTGAGGCCATCCGATTTATTTCGATTTTGACCTTCCAAATATTGAGTAATTTCAAAATGTCACGATTATACCAAAAAATACCTTCTGTTTACAGTAAAAAAATGTCTGGAAAGCATTTATGGACTTTTGCAATGTTAAAAAGTATCAATTAGATGGAAATCGTACGGTGGAAGAATTGGCGTCGATTTTAAAAGAGTGGGCTGTGAACATGAAAAGAACAGTTCAAAGAAGCATCGGTCAAAACCATCCGAAACCTTTTACAAGAAGAATACTATAAAGAAATAAAAATTATAATTGACCCGTTCAAAAGTGTTGTATTTCAACAAGCGCGAGCTGCCCGCGATTCAAGACGAAAACTGAAACGGATCCCTGTGAAAGAAAACAAGTTCAGCAGCATTAAGTTCAGGAGAAATAACCAAAATGATAATTTGTGGGATGAAAACACCCCTGAAGGGATGCAACGAAAACTCTTGCTTGCCTGACTTTTTTCGTATGGAAACAAATAACGATGGTTCTGAAACAAATCGAGTTGAATATAACCCTGTATTCAGCAAGACTTGCCAATGTGATTCGAGAATGTGTACAGAAAACAAATTTTTAGTAGAAAACAATGACATTAACGTAAGAACAAATGGTCAATGGAAAGCCGAAAATGATCACTGGTATGATAATATGTCCATTGGAAGGAATATGAAAACCACAGGAAAAAAAATTACTAATCACTCCAATAGATCGACTGCGGTCAGTCGATTGGCCAAAAAAGTTGTTCAAAACCAAAAACTTGTGAAAATTATGGGTTATAACAATGCCATCTCCATAAAACCTCACTTAAATATTGACGAAGAACATAAATGCTCAAAAATGCTCGAGCTTGTTGCGTATAGGCAACAGACCTTCGCCTACGGCGTTGGTCTGTTCCCAAGCAAAATGCTTTCGAAATCTGTTATAAATTTTTTTGGAACAAATATCAATGTCCTGACTGAAAACAAATCTATAATTCTTTTCTACCGCTCAAAACATAAACCGGGAAAATGATATCCTATTGGATTTTCGAATGTGCGAGTACAGTATAAAAACCGAATGTGAATTTATATTATCTACTAGGGAAAGTAGACCATATTTTTGGATATATATGATATATTAAAGTTGAATTACCAGAAATGAATCGAATAGATGACAAGATAACAGAAACCCTTGACAGTGATCTTCCCAAAACTTCCCAAGGAATGTACGCTGATGTTCTTCGACAATAAGTGGGAAAAATCACAAACTAGAAGCAAAACTGTTTCTGGAATTGAATTATCCACCCATATATTTCCAATCTCTAAGAATACCACGAGATCAGTGAGGAGATAGACCGACTAGAAAAGGCATGTTTCATCTCAAAATATATAGCGAATGGCGGACGCCCAAAGTACCTATAGTTAAATAAAATAACTAATAAAAAACCTTTTTGAAGACCAGCTTTTATTTAAGCCGTGTACTAAAGCGTATAAAATAAGTTTAAGTCATCGCTGACAATGATTTATTAATTTTTTAATGAAATATTTGTTTCCAAAAACCTTGTTGTGCGAAGTGTTTATAAAAGTAGGCACCAATTCATTTGATTGGGCAGTGATTGATTGGTTGGTGAGTAAGAACTTGTATTACAATTCACGCGACAAGCTTTTTGAAACCAAAAATAATTAAATCCTTTTTTATTAGTTATTTTATTTTTGTTTATTGGTTAGTTTGCCTTAATCTCTTCATTTTCAATAGAGCATCGTTATCAGAAGGTCTTTTCCCTGTGAGTTTTGAGCTGAAAGAAATCATGATCTCCGACCCCAAAAACTCCCTGAATCTGACCATAATCACAAAACTCGTCCGCCATCCTGAGGTCGCCATCTTGAATCATGGATTTTGACAAAAAAATTCATAATCTCCGAACTGAAAACTCATTTTGAATGAAATATGACCATAATCAGGGAACTCGTCCTCCATCCTGGGGCCGCCTTTCCAATTTATGAATTTGACAAAAAATTCATAATCTCCGACCCCGAAAACCCCCGCATACCAATTTTGAATCGAATTGGACCATAATCACAAAACTCGTCCGCAATCTTGGAGCCGCCATCCTAAATTCATGAATTTTTACAAAATATTCATAATCTCCATATACCAATTTTGAATAAAATCGGACCGTAATTACAAATTTCGTCCACCATTTTGTTTTTTATTGCATTGTCACCGGAATTATGAACAACTGCCAAATTTCAAATTAATCGGACGACTAGCAGTGCGTTCCACTAGGCACTCACAATGCTCAAAACGCTCGTGTGAGTCGTTCGACAAACGACGACGGTCGTTGTGGGCGTGCTGAAAACGTCATAAATGACGTCATTGTTCTCGATCACGTCGAGCCCACGGTGACCCATGTCTTGAAGTGGGTTGAAGTGGATGTTTATGAAAGTCCAAAGATGGCGACCGAAACAATAACATTGTACGATTCCCAACAAGATTTACTTCTGGAAGTGGATGTATCTCCAGAAGATGCTAGGCGTGCAGAAAAAGGTAAAGAATAAAATTACAAGTTAAATGTAATTTTTCTGTTCTTATTTTCCTATTTCATTACTTGTCTTGAAAAAACACCATTACCTTTTTAACTCAAAATAATTCTAATTCTTATAGATATAGCTTTTGCTACGGAGCTTTTAAACACTGCTCTACAACAGCGTGGCAGAAGATATAGAGAAAGAGCAGGATGGTGGAAATACAGCTGATACTACTGATCCCGATGAATCTTAAGTTACTGGAGAAAATAGTGAAGATATTTACTATTATGTCATCAATTATTTTTTCAGTTATAGCCTCGGTCATATCTTCCATAAAAAATTATATTATATCTTGTTTCCTTCTTACAGTTCTTTTTTATAGGTGGAGTCACCTTGTGTCTTCCTATTGTTGGAAACATATAGAGCAATGGAAAACACTTTCAACAATGGCAAATTGTCACACGAAAAACTCTGGAAACAAATTTCTCACGAATTAATTGCCAAAGGTTATAATGTCACTGACCTCAATGTGCTTCTAAATTGAGAAGCTTGAAAAAACCTATAAATCAACAAAAGACCATAATAATAAATCTGGCGATGACAGACGCAACTGGCAGTTTTTTTAAGTGAGTAAAAATAAAGCACTCAAATAGGTTATTTATATATACAGTGCTTCTCAAAAGTCCCCTCCACCCCTCTTAATTTTGGAACGATTATACATAAACAAGTGAAATTTGGAAAATGAATATTAAAGGTTGTAAACTTCCCTACTAGTGATGATAGATGACGAAATCGTCAAAGATGACGTCACAAGGCCATTGTGACCAATAATTTTAAATGGAACCCTACGGCAAGCGACACCTCTTTTGAAAGGTATCGAAAAAACCTTTTCAATGATACTAATTTTGTTTGTGTTTATGGCAGTTTTGACAACTCGCTTTTAAAAAACGCAAAACTGTGATGAATTAAATCAGTTATTACTAAAATTCCAAATTCAAGCTCCGCCTCTGGATAGTTGTCAAATAAGCTGACGTTGTTGTTAGTCTCCCTAATTCGACGTTTTTGTAATTGTCCAAGTTTTTGTACATTCAATAATTTGTGTATTGTTGATCGAACGTTTAACTGTTTTAGCAGCTTTTGGTACTTTTAATATTTTTGTACATCTTAATAATTTGTTAAACTGTTGTGAGCCAAACGTTTAAGTGCTTCAATAAGCGAAATGGTACGTGCTTTAGGTGATAAAGTAGCAGCGATCCTAATTCTTGGAGAAACTGGACAAAATATTCATGCAGCAGAACACATTTTTAATGAGAAGTTTCTCGATCGCCCCGTTTCGAGGACTCATTTAAGGGAGCTCCTCCGTAAGTTTGAAACAACGGGTAGTATTAATGATGCGAAACGATCTGGCAGACCACAAATTTCTGATGAGAAAAAAACTGATATACTGGCAGAAGTAATAGTTAATCCTACTTCTTCAACAACTCACGTTGCATCTACCTCTGGAGTCAGTAGAAGTACAGTACACAGGGTGTTGAAAAAAACCAAATTTCATCCATACAAATTGAAAATGGTTCATCAACTCTCAGACGACGACCCAGACCGAAGACTAGAATTTTGTGAAAATATGAAAACTAAAATTAACCAACAGCCAGACAATTTGTTTTAGTGATGAAAGTACTTTCTATCTAAATGGAAATGTAAATAAACAGAATGTGAGGTATTAGAGTGACGCAAATCCTCACCTGTTTCGTGAAACACATACCCAATTTCCCCAGAAGGTGAACGTTTGGGCAGGTATCCTGGGAAACCACATCGTTGGGCCTCTTTTTTTAAATACTTATTTGACTGGTGAGGTTTATCTGGAGCTGTTGCAAAACGCAATAGAACCGTTAATCCTTGAAATTTTGGAAGATAATCCAGATGAATTCGGCAATTTGGAAATAACATTCCAACAGGATGGTGCTCCCCCTCACTATTATGGTGCAGTAAGACAGTATTTGGATGAGGAGTATCGTGGTAGATGGATTGGACGACGAGGTTCAACGGAATGGCCAGCTCGATCACAGGACCTCACACCTTTGGATTTTTTTTCTGTGGGGGTACTTTAAATCATAGATTTACGCCACTGAACCTGACAATATTGACGTTTTAAAACAACGTATTGTTGCAGAATGTGAGGCTGTTTCCGCAGACACATTTGCAAAAGTACGAGAAGAGTTTAAAAATGGGATATTTCACTGTCAGGAAGTAAATGGAGGTCACTTCGAGCAATTTCTTTAAGTAGATACTGTTTCTTAAATCTGTAATTAATATCATACTGAATGGAATTCAAATTTTAATGTTTACTAATGGGTCATTAAAACTGCCATAAACACAAACAAAATTAGTATCATTGAATAGGTTTTTTCGATACCTTCTAAAAGAGGTGTCGCTTGCCGTAGGGTTCCATTTAAAATTATTGGTCACAATGTCCTTGTGACGTCATCTTTGACGATTTCGTCATCTATCATCACTAGTTTCCAACCTTTAATATTCAGTTTCCAAATTTCACTTGTTTATGTATAATCGTTCCAAAAATAAGAGAGGGGGGGAACTTTTGAGAAGCACTATATATATATATATATATATATATATATCATCCATTATCTGCAATGTATGTATATATATATATATATATATATATATATATATATATATCAAATATATTGCCAGAAGTTAAACAGTGTTGAGGGGTCAGATAGTGGATGCTCAACAAGTAGGTTTCAGTTGATGATTTCAACATGTTCTCATATTTGTGATGATAATATAAATTAATTGTAGTGGGATCATCCACATCCAAAGAAACGATTGCATCACTACTGGGAAAACAATTGAAACAGAAGGAGGAGCATGAACACCACAAGGCAAAACGGCACGAAGAAAAAATGGAAATGGATAAAAAGTGGTTAGAAGTTATCCAAAGTATGAGTAGCAAATGAGTTTCATTCATAACAATATTAAGAATTATTATTTATTTTTTAGTATATCATGTTACTACTTTTTATTCAAGTTCAAATCGTTAGAACTAATTGAAACTTAAATAGCAAATTATTTTCATTTTAAACAGTTTCAAGATTAATTATTTATTTTTTATTATGAATTAACGTATTACTTGTTCTGTATCAGTTATACATTTTTCTTCAAATTTAGCTGTGATTAATAAATAAGCAATCTATTTAGATTATTGTTTTATCAACTCTTTCAAACAGTATGTTCATGACTACGTTCATTGTAATTATTATAATTTGAAAGGAAAAAAAAGGTGAATTTAAAACTGTCCATATATTTAAAAAATATGCTACAATTATGAAAACAAATATTTCGCTTCTACAAAATATCCATAATAGCATTTCTTTCATGAATCCCAGCATATTTTCCATCCCTGTGCTGAATATTTATATTTCCTGGATTAACTTCTGCAATACTGATGACTGCTAGTTCATCTTGTTGCAGGATACAAATATTGTGAATAACACAACATGCAACAATAGATTCAGCCATTAAATCTATTCTCGTCATTGGTAAACAATGAAGTAAACTTCTCATACGTCCTTTCAACAAACCAATACATCTCTCTATTGTTACTCTTGCAGATGAATGATAATAGTATAATAGTTATAATTCTTTTGTCTTTCTGTTAAGTGTCTATTATTTCGGAAAGGAATTGATAAATGTTCATGTATTTCATATGCTGCATCACCCAGAATATGGCTATTACCAGGAATTTTTTTATCTTCATTTGAATAGTCATAGATTTCAGACAATCGAAAAACTCGTTGGTCATGTACAGAACCAGGATGTCCAACATGACAATGTGTTATTGAAGTTTTGTGATCACACACCAGCTGTTGAAAAATAAATACAATGAGTTTATATTTTTGTGAAAATTACTAATGTCACAATATAGGTAAGATGAAGGTTATTGTTGAATACCTGTAACTGAATAGAATGAAAGCCTTTGCGATTGATATAATCTGCTGCATTTTCTTTTGACCATCAATATGAATGTGGGTGCCATCAATAGCTCCAATAACTTTTGGAAATCGACTAGCTATTTCAAATCCTTGCATTACATCAATAGCTCGACTCCACAGGCCAAAAATTGGTGAATAAAGCATTAACTCGTCGTACACTCTTACAGCAGTAGCTCTTCCAATATTGAATCTGTCACAAACTGATCTGAAAAAGTGAATAGGTATTTGCACATTCAAAACCTACAATAGATGCATTATTTATTATTAACAATTTATTACCTGTAAGAATCCACAGTAGCCATTTTCCAGAGTGCTACCATCAATTGTTGGCGAGAACAAATAGTAGGGCAACCGGCACTTTTCTAGTTAAATCTTCACATATCAATTTATGAAATAATTGAATGTATCCTTGAAATTATAAAAATGAAATGCACATAACTACATAATTTTCAATTCCAACATTCGTAATCAATCCAAATGATATAGATTTACGTATCTACCTGAAATGAGTTTTAAATTCATCATCTGAATAACGAATGATAACTTCCATATAATTGATAATACGTGGACGACGCTTCCGTTGACCTCTTTCTTGCAATATTGCTTCCCAGCATTCTTCGTCTGAACTAGATGAATTGGAGGATTCAAAAGTATTTCTTCGTCGCATTAGTGCAATAATTGCATTATCATTTGGTTTGAACATTTTTGTTAATGCGTTCTGCTGAAAATATTTTATGAAAAACGTCTTATCACTATTGTGAATTGATATTTTATAAATATTCACAAATCAAAACAAAGATTGTCATGCATTTGTCACCGCTCTTCAACTTCAATCAAATGAAACCCGTTCCACTTGGGTAATATTGAGATGTCTAAAAACCATAGTGTATTCACTTATACCTGTAAAATATTAAGACAAACTGGGGGACACCAGCCCACTTGATAAAGGAAGTTATATAGAGTTTCAAATGGCGCCGACGTCGTTTCGTGTCATAAATCAGTAAACTGAATTAAAGACAACACAGGGTGTTTTTATGATTTGTGTGTTTGTGTCTGTAATTGTGCTTTTGTCGCCTTTAAGGTTATGTCAATTCGTTGTGAGATATTTTGAGGTTGATCGATCGTTGTAACATATTTTAGAACAAACTATTCCATCTACTTATGTCAGTGTTATATAGAATGTTCGAGAGGTGTTCCAAAATAATTCTAATTATGAACAATTGTATGGTTAATTTTCTATAGATACGGCTCCACCGAGTTGGTACTTATGTATTTCTGTCCCATGAACACAAATTCAAAGTCGATGCTTGTTCAAAATGTATGTGGATAGTGGAAAAGGCCTAACAAATATCATAAATTATAATTGAGATGTGTTTTGAACGTTTCTTATTGCTGAAAAAGGCGGAAAAGTGGCTTTTCTTGATCTTTGAACGTCCGAAAGTATTTGGGAATGAAGCGTTTTGACTTCGAATTCGTGTCATGGGGCAAAATACGTACACCCAGCGGCAGGACTCAACTCGACGGAGCCGTATCAACAATTATGAAGTTGAATTTCATATTATTTTCTCTGTTAACGATATTCAGTCGTGTCTCGGGAAAGAACTTACATGTTTTGTATGATTTTTTAAATATTTCTTTTTCAAAATGGACAGATTGATGAATGAAATGTTAGATAATCTTCCTCTATTCAATTTACAGTACCTATTATCAGGAAAAAATGTATTTTTTGTTGTTGTCTTGTGTGGCACTTGTTATTCTATTTTGAGGGTAGCAAATTATTTCTCCTTTATTCTGGAAATAGCAAATCATCAGAAAAACTTCATTTGAATTTTTGACATAGAATTCATTATTGAGTAACAAATCCAATCTCATGGTTTTTATGCTTTTCGCAATGAATGAATGAAGAATGAGAATGAGGAAATGCTTCGGTTATTCTCGTATCTGCAAGATCAATAAAATAATTTTGTTTTTGCGTAGAATTGAATATATTATGAGACTATATTGTCATAATCAGTCAAAACATTCATTCCGAGATTCCTTCGATTGAAACATTTACATGGTATATATTTTTATGGTGATCACTGCATTCGATGTTATCTCATTGACTATCAGTCCATTGTTTATCATTATTGTCCACATTTATTTTGGAATATATGTTGATTGTTAATTATGAATATAGAACAGACGGGAAAATCCTTTCAATAAGTGATGATATCGGATATGTATGTGCTAGTAATTTCAACAAGGAAAATATTTTGGGAAATTTTACATACATGATGGATCCACAATTACAAAGTACATTTGCTCATGATAAAAATCTTATGATGGCGCAGAAAATGCTTTTACGAAGTGCTGTAAATTACATACGATTACTTAATTTAGCTTTCAAACCAGTAAAAGAAAGGGAGATGCAATCACTTTCACTTTCTGAAAAATATATATTCTAGTCTGAAGGAAGTGAGAGCTGCAGTGTTTTGCGACATATCTAAAGCTTTTGACTGTTACGTAAGCTCAATCTTTACAGCTTCAGAAGACGAAGCTCCAATTGGTTCGAATCCTATCTGAGTGAAAAAACCTCTCACTTTTGGGCAAATTAAGAGGTGTTCACTATTTTGGCAAGAACTTAAATTACCTTCTTAGTAAAATGACTCGTTTACCTATGTATAAATTAATTTGTATCTTCTCTGAACTACCATGGCCCATTGTAATAAATTTTTTCAACTTGTGATTGTAATGTATCTAGTATCTAGTAAGTCTAATATTTCTATTGTTAGTTTATTTTTTATATTATATATATTTTGTAGATTTTTTTTCCATGAGATGACATTTAATTCAACAGTGCCTGAGTTTTTGACACATAAAGTACATATCAATCTATGTCGTATAGAGCCTGCTTTAAAACTTAAAAAATGACGGTGTTATAAATTTAAAAAAAACGCAGGTTTTTCCGGTTTTTTCGGTTTTTCTCATCTAGATTGCTTCATTAGTTTTTATGTTACAAGCAAAAAACAAAAAGATTTTCTGCATTTAAATGTTTATAACAAATCAAGCAATGACAATTGCGAGTAGGAAACATAACAGGATATAACTACGGTATGATGGCACAGTCGGTTTCCTGGTAGAATTTTTGTCACGAAAAAATCTCTATTGATTGGTCTACATCGTCGACATCGATACTACAAGTTCTTGTATGAGTAAACTTATACGTTTGAAAAGTGACACGGGCTCTTGGTCTAACATAATACCATGACAACTGATGAATAGAAACCCTCCAAAATCACAAATGTGAAGTTGCTTTATGAACAATCATCATAGCATTTTTGCCACGAAAAAATCTCTATTGATTTGTCTATATTTTGATAGATTTCATTTTCATATTTTGGTAGATTCCTCAATGTGTTCCATGAAAATTTACTCGAAAGAGGAGATACTGGGGATCCCATAGCCATGCCGAACTCTTGTTGATAGTATTAATTTTTGAATTGGAAATTGTTCTATCTTTTAATGATGTGTCATTTACTGACTTGGTTTTCACAAGTTTTATTTATCGAACCATTACTCTTCCAAAAAGACTTACAACATCGAAACTCGCTGAAAAGTCTCCATCTTGGATTTGTAATGTTTCTAGTTTTTCTACAAAATGAGGGGTATTTCTTATGAAACTGTCTGTGTTTCGAGATATAGGTGTTAGGTGCGGAGGAGATATCTGCCTGTTGCTGACAGGGGTATCCAATGGTGTATCGGGTTTGTGGATTCTGATAGACCATAGAAATGTGGAGGTTTACTGTGGTGTGAGAAAAGTTGTGTACGTTCTGTCTTTGAAAGTAAATTTTTGGGTTTGGAGAAGTTCTGTATACTTCTTGTTATATTGATTTTGTGGGTTTCCTTTAAAAAATTTGTAGATTTTGTCGGAGTTTATTATTATCGAAGCAAAGTGATTTCTGGCTTTTATACCCTTGTATAGATTCCCTGATCCATTTAATTCTGTTTTCAGATTGTAGAAGGTTATAATCCCAAAAAAGTGTCAATAATTTGAATGGCTGTTCTATAATTCACCCGTTTCAAGAAGGACATCGTACAAATGAGATAGGATATTGCTAGCTTACCTGTGATTTATGATGGTCAAAACTTCAAAATTGTCTTTTGCACGCTTCACATTTGTGTTACTAATCTGATATATTACTTTGTCGAAGGTTTGATCGGTTTCTTTTCCATAAAATGGACGAAGAAAATAATTTCACGCATATTCTACTAGATATGAGAGAAGCAGCAAAAATCGTTACTTTGAACCTGTTACCACCTACATCGAGAGCTATGTATGAGAAGACATGTAATGTTTTGAAATGATGTGAGGTCAGGGTGGTAAAAGCCATGTATGAGGGCGCTTTGTTGGATATTTTGATGAATAATCTTAAATTTGATGAATGCCATTCCTTTTGCATTAGTAATCGTTTTAACTGTGAAGTAAGGATTACAAGAAAAATTGTATACTTGTACTAATAATATTGTTACAAAACGAATACACTACGCCATTGCATGTTGTCTGGCGACTGTCTCGCGACGCAATTCCGGGAAATTCTTCTAGAATAAATAGCACAGATCGACCGTTATAAGAGCCAGCCGTACCACTGACCGAAGTAGGTATTATTCAGAATAAGTGAAAGTTAATTTTTATTGAGAAACGTGAGTCAACAAGTTCAGTACACGGAACGAAAAATATACCTGAATATAATGAAAAAGGTATTACAACAATGTATCGGACTTAATTTTCAACCCATGTTCGAATTGATTGATATAATGAACATATGCTGATTGCGGGATACTTAAAGCATTACTGGAAATATTACTCACTGAGGACATTACTCACAGTCAGTTCATTCTGAATATAGTTAGAGAGCTGTAATAACAAAAAACGACCTGTATTGCAGGAAGTCTTGCATTATGATAAACATGGTCCTTGAGCCCCCTTCCCCCCCTCTTAACCCCCTGCTACGTATTTGTCTGAACACGTTCAATTTGTCAAATTATGGCCATTGGAGAATACAGGTCGAAATCACCTGTCGTGAAGGACGTCTAGTAATTCGCAAAATTGATAGTCCAAGTAGCCAGGAATCAGGTGGTCTAATTTTTTCGGCGTAAAGTGGACGTAGACAAAATATAGAGCAAACAACCCATTTTATTTTCATTTTCAGGCACCTGTGTTGAAGTAAACGTTAGGTTAGATTGGAAAATCAAAAGTTGTGCAAATTGTAGATTTGGTTATCTATTTTTCCAAATTCTGGAGGAAATCGTCTTACATATTGTTTTCTTATTCTTAGTCATTCAAGGAACAGAGAGAACCAAAGAAAATCCATTTTTAAAATAGGGTTGTGGAGAGGAAAATCCCTTTTATTTAACAAATTTCATTCAATCGACACCCCTTCGGAGGAGTTGTGGAGGGGGGTGGAGATGGAGATGGCGCCACTTTGGTAGATAATTATTCCAGATACCAAGACGTATAATTCACTTAATTGGGTAAAATGGATATTGAAATTAATTGGAACCCTCCAGGACTGAGGGAAGTAGCAGAAAGTGCATTTTTTTAACGGAAGAATCGACAGATTTTTATCTCTCAATAATTCGAAGTGATTTATTGCGACTGACATAATTCAGTTGAAATGAAATCAGCCACTTGTTTTAGAGAAACAATTTCTCGGGATAAAAATTATGTCACTAATGATAATTTCTGATGCAAGTACTGAAAACATATCTTTATCGGATATAGAATAAAAAGATACATCTTTGTCATGAGCTGAAAAAATTTTATAATATCCATATTTATATCATTGAATATTTCAAGGAATGTGAAACATGCGACATTTAAAAATGTTACCTCACTATTGTGCTAAAAATGTATCAACACGCTTTTCAGCCATATGAACATTTTCAATCTTGATATGTTTCATTGTAACGAGCAATAAACAAATAACTTTCGTGCACAGAAAAAACAAATTGTTGAATCAAATAATATTCATTTGAATCAAGTAAATGATTAAAATTATTTCTTGGCTTTGGATCAAATTCAAAGTTTCAATCAACTGAAACTAGTTTGGATAACCAAATATATGATTCGACCTACTCTATTCATCAACTCGTTTTGGCAGAAATTTTGTTTCAACCGAGAAATCATTTTGTTGGATTGAATAACCAGATCTATAAAACTTGCTGATTGCTTTAACAAAAATATTCATTCAAACAAGTATTTACGTCGAATTGATGAATTCAATGGAATGTCAATTCAACAAAATAAGCTGATCTCTTCACTAAAAATATCAAAATCAATCAATCAAATGAGTAATCATTTTGTTGATCCACTGAATTGACAAATATGGCAACCCAGCATGAGATCCTACATCAGACATTCAAGCCCAGACGTCGCAACGATGATAAGTTGGCTTTGCTAATTTGGTAACATTATCTGAGTCAGGGTCAGTTGTGCGAAAGCTGCGCCATCTACCGCATATAATTTAAACAATAATATTCTTTAATCTATTTCCGTTGTTTGATTCAAATGAATATTATATTTGTGTTGAAACAAATAATAATGATGATAATCGCTTTTATTGATAGATGAATGCTGAATAGAAGGAACATGTGACTAAATCAAAACTATCGAAAGGCAGAGTTAGCTCTGGTTCGAACTCAGTGGTGAGTCGTACAACTGCTTTCTTCCACTCAACCTATGGAGTCTAGTATTGAACTAAACTAAATAACCTAAAACTACGTGAATAACTGAATATGAAGTAGTGCAGTACATTATGTATTGATATATCTACTTGGAATTATTATAAATGGGGTATATGAAGTTATAGAATTGAACAGAGAGTATAATAGCATCATAAAGATATTTCCCCTGATAATAGACTATTTTGAGTCTGCTTTTGAAACATGCAGTGGATAATGTTTTGAACCGTTCTAGAATCCTATTATGAAGCCGAGTAATAGTGAACGAAAATTACGATTGAAACTGGTCTGTGGAGTGCAGAGGTGGCGTGAGTCGAGATTTGTGCCGAATATTGATGATGTGCACGTCCGCGCGAAAGGTAATTTTGTCATACAAGTGAGGTGGTTTATGCGAAGTGATTATATTATGAAATAAAGTGCATAGATGAAGTATTTAGCCATCTGAGTTCTTGGAGAGGAGAAGAGATGTGATTTCGTCTGCTGACTCCGCAGATTGAACGTACATAAGAATTCTGGACCAATTGTATTCGCTGAGCGTCCCTTTTGGTGATAGCGGGACCGTAGGTAGCGTCAGCATAATTCAAGTGTGAAAGAACTAGCGACTCACAAAGAGTTTTTCCCTTTTTATCTAGCATTTTTCTGTTGGAATATATCAATTTCAGGTTACAGGAAGCTCTCCGAACGAGAAGACTGACATGGCCACTGAAATTGGGGGAGGAATCAAGAATAACTCCCAGGTTTTTCGAGATATCAGAGGAAGGAATAGAGTTTTTCCCAATATTTATTGTCATTGAATTTTTGCAACGACTACGAGCGACCTTTTTGCCAAAAAGAATAGCGGAAGATTTGGAGGGGTTTATTAATAGGCAGAATATTTCAGATATCGAGATGATACCTTCCAAATCAGAGTCCAATTGAAAATTTGCCAGAGGAAGATTTTTTTCAAAAAATGATAGGTATAACTGGGTGTCATCCGCATAAAAGTGACTACTACGGAATTTTATGTGATTATAGAATTCATGGGTATAGAGTATGAATAACACCGGACCCAATATCGATCCTTGAGGAACTCCGTTTTCCACAACAAGAAAGTCTGAACAGTCACGTTCTAATAAAACCGCTTGCAAACGGTTGTTCAAGTAAGCTCCCAACAAGCAAGTAGCAGCTGCAGAACAGCCAATGTAATGGAGTATGGCCAACAACAACTGGTGCTTGATCCGATCAAAAGCCTTGCTGAAGTCGAGCATAACCAAGGCAGTGAGCTGGTTTCGATGCGTCGCGGTGAAAATGTCGTCTGTGACCTTGATTAATGCGGTGACACAGCTGTGTTGAGATCGGAATTCAGACTGATGAGAGAGAATGATGCTGTTGGATTGTAGGTGGCACTGAATTTAAAAAAAAATTATTTTTTTAAAAGCTATGGATAAGGTACATAGAATGCTGATGGGACGAAGTGATTTGAAGTCCACTCCCAAGCAGTATTATAGTGACAGAAACTGATACTGCAACTTCGACTTGGTGGTTATCACGTAATCACCACTAAATCTACCACTATACACTGAGAATAACTAAATTTCATATGTGTAGTCACGTAATTCACATCTATGGTAGCCACTCCACAGTTCTATAACTTATTAGTGTCATTTGAGGTGTCTGACACATTATGGCCACTGAGCAAATCACTTCAAAGGTTTTCAAACTTAAAAGTGGAAAATAACCGTTGCGGTAACCATCCTGTACCACTTGAATATCACTTAGAAGTCACAGTCACTTTCAAGAGAGTATGATAGTTTCGGTGACATTTTGGTAACTTCCATAAAACCTTCAATGTGGCAGGCACTTGATTGTGATATGTGGTGATGGTTGCCACGTTCTTGCTATCTCCATAAGTGACAACCACAGTTCGCATTTAATAAAAGTCACTACAAATTACAATAACCTTCAAAATTCCCCATTCCGCGCGATGACGAAAGCTAACCTAAGTTTTCTCAAATTATTTTATTGTGGCTTACAGAAAGTTTGTTCAATCTGTTACGTGAAACATGAATGATTTTATTCAATATGAAATGGGTTATGCGTTTTCAATAGACAATTTTCTTTAATTTTGAAGTAACCGTGAATTGGTCAGCGCGATGACGAAAATTCACCTAATTTTTCTCAAATTATTTAATTGTTGCTTACAAAAAGGTCGTCTTACCTAATACGTGAATGATATTCATTCAAAATAAAATTGGTTATGCGTTTTCAATAGACAATTTTTCTTGATTTTGTATAAAAATGTTGATTTAAATAGATCGGATCTCTGACTTGTGCTTCTGCTTAATATTTCTACTTTAATTGTTGATTCTGTTCGCATAAATGCCATCATATTACTTGTCAATTGATAATTGTTACGTGATACTCGATAATTGTTGATTGGAGCCGCATAAATCCACTATACTTGCTATATGTCCTTTTTTAACAATTAATGTACATGTACCCGCAATTTCGAGGTTGAAACTTCGAAGTGGCAGGTCATGATAGCCCGGCGTGTTCGCCCCTTTCAAGGGTATAAGACCTATTGTAATTTTTAGGTTATAACTTTGAAGTGGTGAGTCATGGCCTGCGACGTGGGTGCCACTTTCCAGTGATGGAAAAGTTCATAATTTAGTTCCACTAGGCACTTTATGGTGGAAGGAGCTTCAGAGTGGTATATTTACTCTTTCTGCCACTTTAAAGTTATATTCTCGAAAAGCCGTCATATTTACAGGAATATGCTGGGCCGTTATCATTAGAGAAATGATCGAAATATTCAATAAAGATTTATTTGTCATCAAACGTAGTAATTTGTTACGTAAGAATTTGTTTCAACTAACCAAGATTGATAAAACTATGTTCGAGGGATTTTACAGAATTTCAGAGGCGAGTTATTTCCAAAATTATAATGTTTCTCTTAAATTTAGTGTATTCGGATAGCGCATGCTCACAATCGAGCTACAATACCCATATTTCACATAAAACTTTAAATCGTTTTAATTTTATCCCGATCAGAAGTATCCAAATTTATATGTTATATATTCTTATAGTTGATCGAGTGTTAGAAATGAATCAGTCAAAATGGAAGAATGAGGAACATTTATCATAAAAATATGTTGCTGAACAGAGATCGAGCTACATATTATTTACACAAACGCAGTCAGTTGTTTAACGTGTCTAGTGTCGGCCACTACATATCCACGTTTTTGCCAAATGACCACAACGTGGTTGAAATGTGGCTATCTGAGATCCAGGAACGTAGATCGGAACGTAGCAGCCACCAAAAAAGTGTTTCCCATTTTGGTATCCGCCGCATGATAAAACCGTGTATATTACGTGGCAGTGGTTGTAGTCAAACACTTCAAAGTTTTCCAGAATCGTGGCCGCTACGTTCCGTGCACTTAAAATGCTACTTGGGCTGGATTGGGAGTTTTGGGTCGAAGAATAATGAAAGTTTTTTTCCAGATGGTAAGGAAGACATTGAAGACGTGACAGAGAAAAGGTAGAATTATAGGGCAGCAATACAATAACATGTCAATATTGATCTTGTCAACCCCATATGTCTTAGATTTAATAGATAGTAGGACTTTGTATATTTCTGTCTCAGTTGTTGGACTAAAATTGAAATTGTTCGCGCCAGGTCGAGTGTTTTCTGGGTAATAATTTAAGGTGTCCGCATCTGGAGAGTGGTCACTTATAGAGGAGTTGACGAAATATTTATTGATGGCTTGGTGGTTTTTCAGATGATCCGGAATAACCCTGGTTGCATTTTTAGAGTGGATATTAAAATTCTTCAGCTCCTTCCAAAAGTTTTTATTATTTCCGCTGTTTTTGATTTTAAATTGAAAATATGCCTTTTTTTCTCTATTTATGGCGTTTTTGGATTCGTTTCTCAGATCTTTGTAGTAGATGTTGAATGATTATTCAATATGAGTTGGAGATTGTTTCAATAGATGAAAATATATTCAAATCAAAGAAATGTTTGCATTGCAATGAGAAATCCATTTTATCAATATCGGGGCTTGTGGCTCAGTGGCACGAGCGTTGGTCTTGTGTCCACTGTTTCCACCCGGCGCGGGTTCAACTCCCGCAGCTGGTGAAAATTTTTTCAAATCCCCAAGAGTGGTTTCGGATCCCACTATAAAAGGTTAGGTCCCCGTGATCTTAACTCGTACAAGTTTTCAGTAAGTTGTGAGGGTTGGCCAAACAACTAAGGAAGCGGTGTAAAACAAAAATTCAATTTAATAATTCCATCAATCGAATTCACCTGTGTTTTGGGATGAATGTTACTTAGTCGGGTCAAGCCAATAAGAGCGACCAAATAAATTTGGTTGAAACTGTGTGTGTGAAACTGTGGAATCATTTATAATTATTTTGAAAACTGGAATGTTGATGTCCCCGTATTATATAAACAAGTTCTTATAATAAAAAACACCTCTAATCAAGTGCTGTTTTGGGGCTCTCTCTGGTTCTACCACCAATATATAATAAATAAATAAATGAAAATTCACTACTGCTATGTACACGACGATTCCACATCGAAAATTAAAATTCTGTATTTTGTGTAAAATTTTGTATATTTAAGCAAAGCGCTTTCGGCCTACGGCATTTTAGATAATCACTGAAGATGCTTTGCTTGAATATACAAAATTTTTTGAATATACAAAATTTTGTTTTTCCAGATTTTCATTGAATTTAAAATTCAAATTCTAAGATATGCTAAAGACCTCAAAATGTTTTCAATCCACTTTTCTGCAAGCAAAAGCAGAAAAACTGATATCTCCCAAGTGTTGCACAGTTTTTGAAATAACCAAAGTTTTTCATTTGGGATGGCTCCATAAGAAACACTGAATCATTCCATAAATATATTTTTCATCCTAACCATCAGATAAAAACGCCAAAAAATCTCCCCTCAATATAACCCTTGGTCATACAAAAAACATCGGTTAATGCCTATATTCCAATGATACAGTTAACTTTTATGCCCTTTTGTTAAAAAGGTGGTAAAATATGTACATAATGATGCCGTTATTCCAATTATGTGGGGAAGTGCTCAATTCAATAGGGGTGTATGGTGCAACATTCGCATAATTCATCATTTTCGTGAACGCCCCAATGCAGAATTACACAAAAAGGGAAAAAGTTGATTGAATCTATACCGTCTGCCGTGACAATGGAAATATATGTAACTGAGTATATAAAATTACCGGAAGAGGAACAAAACACATTTTTGGGCAAACTATTGTTTTTGTATACTCCAAACACATTCTGGAAAACAAACATGGAATTGTTTTCCTTCTGAAGGAGTACAAAACCGCAGATCTTTCCGAATAAATCTATTCTAATACAACATGTAACATGTGTTCTCTGTAAGCATTTACTGTTAGGAAACTGATTTAATGCAAGTTTAACCTAAATTAAGATTAAATTGAAAAAATATAGGATTCTATTGAAATCACGATATTTTTTAATCGCGTCTACGAAATTCAAGCACTGATCAAACTAAATTGAGTACGGTTAGTCAGCTTGTTATACAACCAATAATCTGATCAACTTCAGTTATTTAATTTTTCTGTGGGTGTAATCTTGCACACCCGTGAAGACGAGTGTATAATGCCATTTTATAATAAATAACAGTGGTTAAAATATGTTTTTTTTTCGAAAACATGTTTTGTTCTTTGTAAAATATCAGGTGATCTTCTCAGAGGAAAACTTTGGCAATTGCCGAATGCAATGAACATTTAACTCGACATTTGAATAATGTAGAATGTTGAACTGATTGTGCGGTAAATGTATACATTGCAGGTGCCTGATATAGATATTCAATTTCAAATTGAAGAAAATAACTAACCTTGTTATATCCAAACTGGTGATGAAATCAGAACTAGTTGACTTCATATTCTGCTTTGAGGCACTCATCATAACTATCACAGTCACTTGTAAGATTTTTTTTTACATTCCCAACACGTGAACTTAACATTGTTGCCAAGCAAGATTCTCGCATGCACGGTTTACAAAGCTGTCTACGAACGAAAGTTGGCAACTAATCAGAAAACAGTACGCGATGTGCAGGAGAATTAATTTGAACATTATTATCTTTATCTTTAGCTGGTTCTTAAAATTAAACCAGCTGTTCCGTGCGTATTTTGAAGTGTAGAAAACAAGATGAAATACCCGTCGAATTTATGAATGAAGTAGTTAATTTCAATTTTGGTAGATTCTGAGTCACCAATAACTGTGTGGCGTTTTCGAACTACATATAATAATATAATTTCAAATCTTTTTCTCGACCTTTTGAATGATGACTGTGGTGTTGTTATTGGGATTCAGGTCTTCGATTAAAGAAAACAATATTTCTTAAAAGTCAACGTTTCGTTAATTTATTTTGACATCTTCATTAGCTGAATTCACTTCGAGGTATATAACCACTGATATTCTAAAATCTAATTCTTCGACTGACTGTGTGATCGTTTTTTTTAAATCGGTGCAGTTTATCAAATATTCAATATCCAAGTTTTTCAGGACGTGTTTGGATACGTTATCAAAAAACGATGGAATAATCCATGAGTTTTGGGTATTTTTTCAGATGTTTTCAAAGTTACTTCCACCATAAAAAAGGAACTCTTGATACCCCGCATAGGTATTGATACCGACCGATTTCTATTATATCTGAACAAGCCCCATTTTTTGGAATTGCCCCCAAAATATAGGTTACTTGCTTTTTTTCGAGAAAAATATAATTCTATCGGGCAATCATTGCAGTTTGATTTTAGAAAGGGAAAGTTGACGATGAGTCGCGAATCAAGAGGGCATCTGACCCACTCCGTCATGACATTCTGATCTCAAAATTCGAGTGATGGAATCAGAGGAGAAGCTATGAATCTTGTAGCATTCCACCTGAGAAATCGTATGCAGTATGTGAAAACTGGGGATCAAATATTTGTCCGTCATAAGGTCCGTTTTGGTACCCCACAAGGTTCCGTACTAGGACCTCTATTATTTACAATATATTTCAATAACTTGTTATTCGATGGTCATTGTGAGCCGTTGTAAAAAAAACTCAATATATCACCCTCACTGTTATATGTTGTGCTTCTATTATACCAGTGAATAAAATAATCAATAAAAAAACTTTTAAAGGACAAGCTTTTATTTAAATGCACTAAAAAGTAAAAAATAATTGCTTTGGATGTGTGACGTGGGTTATATTCAGTGAGTTATAGATTCAAAAGCTTGTCGCGCTAAGTTTTCAGTTCGAATACAAAAGTGACAAGTTTTTTAATCTATAACTCACGGACTATAACCTACGTCACATCCAAAGCAATTATTTTTCACTCTTTAGTGCATTGAATGAAAGCTTGTCTTCAAAAAGTTTTTTTATTAATTATTGTATTTACTGGTATGATAGAAGCACAACATATAACAGTGAGGGTGATATATTGAGTTTTTTGGACAACGGCTTAGAATGACCATCGAATAACAAGTTATTGAAATATATTGTAAATAATAGAGGTCCTAGTACGGAACCTTGTGGGGTACCAAAACGGACCTTATGACGGACAAATATTTTATCCCCAGTTATTTTATTAATTATTTCATTTTGTGCTTAGTACTTAAGTACGCCTTAATCTATGCATTTCTGTTGAAGAATCGTTATTATGTGGCCTTTTTTTCCTGTAAGTTCTGAGCTATCTAGTCCTTCAATGAGGGGACCATCTGAAGATTAACTCATTCGCCATCTTTGAGTTGACATCTTCAATTTATGAATATTAACTAAAAGTCAATAATCTTTGACTAAATTCATAATCTCCGATCCCAAAAACCCCGACATACCATTTTTTTTAAAAAAATTTTGAATAGAATCGGACCATAAACACAGAGATCATCGAACAGAAAAATTCATTTTCTTCTACCCTGAAAACCCCCACATACCAATTTTAAATCAAATCGGACAATAAACCTAAATCTTGGAGCGCCATTTTCTTTTTAACAAAAATTCCATACCGCAATTCCATCTAATTCAAACAATTCATAACACTCGAAAAAAAATACAAATTTTGAATAGAATCGGACCATAATCACAAAACTCCTCCGCCATTTTGGAGCCGCCATCTTGAGTTTATAAATTTTGATAAAACATTCATTATCTCCGATCCCGAAAACCCCCACATACCAATTTTGAATCGAATCGGACCATAATCACAGACTTGTCCGCCATCTTGAATTTTTAAATTTTTACAAGAAATTCACAATCTCCGTTTCCGAAAACCCCCACATACCAATTTACCAACATCTATGGAACCGGTTGCAAAAAATTAAGAATTCTCAAAATCTGAAATGAAACATTTGACAATGGTTCCATTTGAAAAAATAAAATAAAGTGAGGTCCCTGAAGGGCCCAGAGGCAGGAAAGCAATCGACTTGTCTGAGGATTTGTCTATGTTTTTAATTTTAAAGTTTTTCAGAGTATTACCTTCCATTTGGGATATCCTCTATAGATTAATAACCTTCAATACAATTCATTTTTCTATATAGAAAAACAAGAATAATTTTTGAATTTCTGAAAAAATAATCTGAATCGTGGCGAACTAATCTCTTTTACCTTCTACACCTGAATACCATATTCCTTCTATTTTCAACAAGCTTCAACCAATTGATATTTTTTGTATTGAGAAAGTGAATCTCATCTATCTCCTATTCATACATTTATTATTCTCTCTCCTAAAACACGAGAATCCATCCGGTATGAGCACACACGTTCTCCGACAACCGCAGAGTTTATTCTATTACAAAGCTGTTAATTAATATAGACACAATAAAACTGAGTGAGCTTTTGTGTTGAAATGCAGCGACGGCAGCTCGGCGGTGGCAGTATAGCTTTGGTTTTTCCTCGGTTATAATATCCAATATAATATACATCAACCGCAGAAGCTTGAAGATTAATATCATACTCGTAGTAAGGCGAACACGGTGGATGTGTTCTAATTCTCCGTCAAAACGGAGGAGCCCATTAGAGTTAATGGTGTTCAGGGGATTGTTTTCTGAATACACAGTAATACGAAATACAATTATTGAACATATATTCGTTTTGTTGATAATGGAATCTCAAATTCGAATTATGTGTCAAGGGTTTTGTTAAATCATTTCATCATGTCATCCACTCAAAAAGTTGGCAATATGAAACATATTGGTGTTGGGTCCTTTATTGCATAAATTCTCTATTGATACTCGAGGAATAATATCAAATACCAATCTTTCATTGATATGTAATAGAGTGAATTGATTCATTCAACAGAATTCAAGTCTCTACACCGAATATTTCAAATTATATTCAAAATGACCGTTTCCTGGACCAAAATTTGTGTTTGCTACTGCAGGAACATCTATTATGTATTTATCTTCAATAACATATTGATCGAATTTGTCCCTACGGATTCCACATGATTCCAAAATCGGAAAAGTCATACATAATCCAAGGCGGTACCAAAGGAAATTATTCACTAATGTCTTTCTCTATTATATGTTCAGTAGTCCGCATATCACAGCTCTATCTGAATTCGTATTGTCCCAGCTCCATCTATCGAAGAGGCAGTAAATTAAGTATATTCGTGGTCCGCGAAATAGGGATTGTTAGTTGAATAGAATCATTGTCTAAAGATACATAGTCAATCTCTGCAATAAAAACATTGGATGCAATCGCGAGAGCCCTAATTAAATTTCCAGGAAAACTAAAAGTTAAAAAAAAATTAGTAAAGAATATGCAAAATATAATTTGTGCTAAATTTGTTCCTTCTCACTCGGATATCGGTTATTTAATTTTTTGGGCACCAACGGACTAACGCCATCTATTGATGTGCCCCTGCCATGATAGTGGTGTTTTTGACTTGGTTGATGTAATCCTAACCAAGACTGACAAATTGATGAATTTTTTATCGTCTCATTCGGGTTTGCAGACATAAATGATCGTCTACTTGACCTACCCTGTACCAGATGTACCGAAATCGGTTTACAAGTGGTCAGCCCTCTTCGCAAACAAACATTTGCAAAGTAACCTTGTAGGACTTTGCACGATTATCCATCGGATGTAATCCAATATTCGTTTAGGCATTAGACAGGGGAGTAGTTGTTTTTATGCATATTCGAATCAACATACACTATTTTATGGAAGTAGTAGAGAGCAGCCCTGAGGAATAATACATTTTTCTTGGTCTGTATATGACAATGATATAAATTGCAAATCGCATAAAACCATGAAACTCAGAGATAATGCTATAGTTTTTTATGCATATTCAGGAATATCTCTAGCAAACACAAAATTCTCAAAAAAGTTACCTTATATGGACGGCAACAATGTAAAAATATCTTCGTGTATCAAACTTTCTCCCTCTGAAATTTTCAGCTATTTTTCATATTCTAATTATTCGGAAATATCCGGGCAACATGCTTCATTAACAAGTTGAATGTCAATTTTCTACATTTTAACAGAGATAAAAAGAAATGAGCGACATTTTTTTACCCGACTATCTCCAAAAATAATAAGTGAAGTTATCAGCGTTCATATGTTATTATGTATGCAATTCGAAGATTGAGGGATAGATAAATGGATATAATTTTATTGTTTCTCAGAACTTACAATTTCGTAACAATGAATCCGCTGTGAACAATCAAAGCTATTATCTGAAAAGACAGTGAGATTATAGCCAAAAAAGTAAAATATAAGAGTGACTCTTCCTTGTACTGATTACAAAGACTACACAGTTCTATAGCATTAAAGTTAAAGTTCTAAATATAATAAAAATTAGACATGTTCATACTAAGGAAGTTTGATGGGGTCTAGGTTAGCTTTTACCTACGGAAATAGAGTAAAGGAGGATTATCTAAGTGCCAGGGACCTGGCTTTGTCAATATAGGTATCTTGTCTCACGGTACGGTATATTTGAAACATAAGCGATCTGATAGCATCTACAGGAAGCAAGCTTCCATTCAATGTGCCAAACTGTGTATAGGAAGTTGATATATACCGGCTACTTATTTGATCAGAATAATTTTCTAACGTCCTCAGAAGGGTCAAGCGGTTGTCAACGTTAATTTCATTCATCGAAATAACAATCGCATGGCTATTTTTTTGAAAATATCAAGTAACCCATTGGTTGCCTAGGGCTATAGTATGTAGATCTATCGGCTATGTGCGAAGGGCTTGGTGGGGACAGTCAAATCGATCGCAGCGCACGATGTGGCAGAAATGTGAAACATATCAGGACTGTCAAATTTGTTTTCATTATTCCACGTTGAATTTGCTGCCTTATCAGTTTGCTGTTTATGAGCTTAAGGAGGAAATGGGTCACAATACTTTTTGTGTTTGTTGTGTACTGAACAAATATTGGAAAAAATAGTTTGTGTAAATTTTTCACTTTTCCAAAATCGACCCGGAAATTGGAACAAAGAAAAAAATGGATAGCTGCTGTAAAAATGAAAAAGTGAGTGATATAATAGAGATGTAACTGAAACAATTATATGTTTACGATATTATAAGTATTAATTACTGGTACAGCGCAAAAGTCAAAGTATACTGAACTACTTCACCCAGAAAAAAAGGAACACAGCGAGACTCGAACCTTGGAATCTTCGATCCTCAATATAAGAACGTTTCTCATTAGCTCGCATTGGAACTCGTAATAAATTTGAATCAATACTGGTAATATTATTGATTGCAAATTCGTGCATGGATTTGGTTTATCGTATTTTTGATATTTGACGCAAAAAATATGAAGTTGCTTTGGGCATTTTGCGATCAGGGGAAATCAGATTGGAGTTCAATAATGGTACTTTTATTGATAACTGATTTCGTTTTGCAGTATTCTTGAGAGATTCGAGGAATTTGGTGTGTTTCTTTTGAAAAATAATGCTGAATGAATGCAATTCCACACGGTAGCGGAGAAAATCAATAAACAAGGCACAATTTAGGTTACTTATATTGAAAGATATTTTGTGTGGTGTTAATGTCACTGAATTCTGCATAATAATATTGATTCGTATCAAATAACTTTGGCCGTTAATTCTCGGTTCTTCAACATTTCTCACATGTGTAAAAACTAATTTATTTCCTTTTATCACAGTTTGAGGTTGGAAAGATATATTATGTTTTATGCTTTCTTATTATAATATCATGTGTTTTCTTAAGAATATTATAATTGCACTTGAATATCGACAATTTTACACATCTTTTCAGTTGATTTCAATGGAAATTAACAAAACATGGATTCATCATCTAACTGTCAAATAATTCACTGTTGTTTTTTTTTTTCACATTTCATTCTTCACAATTTTTTTTATTTATACTTATATTATAGAGGAAGTCTGTAGCATATCAGTAGTAAGCTATAATTTCATTAGAAATGAAAAATGTCTCATTCCTCAAGACAGCTAACTACAAATACCTATACAATAGGGTATGTTGCTAGAATATCAAAAAAAAAATAACTACTTTCCTGGCTAATGCCTCGACAGACGTTGGATGACATCTGATGGATAATCGTGCAAAATCATAAAAGGTTACTTTGCAAATGTTTGTTGCAAAATGGATGAATATTAACCACTCCACAGGAGCTGACCACCTGTAGACCGGATTCGGAGAATTTGCCCCTCATCAGTACAGGGTAGGTCAATCAGACAAATGACTGATGTCTGCGAACCCAAATAAATACAACGTCCAAATGTAATCCAACGTCTGTCGAGTCATTAGCCAGGATAGTAGTTGTTATTTTATGGATATTCGAGCAACATACACCTATTGTATAGATATTCGTAGTAAACTGTTTTGTTTTTATTTTTAATGTATTTTTACTTACTCATAAGAGATGATGTCCCGCGTGACTAACTCAACGTAAAGAAAGAAATATTAAAGAAAAAAAAACACAGGATTTATTTTGCTACTCTGGTATGGTTGGTGATTTTTCATTGAACTTTGAAAAAAGAGATATTGGATTGATTTTAGCATTCAGACATTTCGTATCTAGAAATAATTTTCTGGATTTTTCAATATTCATATTTAAACAGTGATTTCATGAAGTTTTTCTTTTTCTTTCTAATAAAAAAATACTTAGGAATTTAGCTGGAAAAAATACTTCAAAATCATTTTTTGGATTAATATTCGATATTCTATGATGTAATTTTCGTAATTTCGAGTTTGCTTGGATTTTGAAAATATTTGCGGTATTTCGCAATCTGAAATCTCTCTTCTGAATGTATCAAAAAAAGTTATTGCCTGTATCTATATAATTCTGCTGATTTTCTCCAAGCAATGTCCCTGTATTCTGCGAGGGAGAAATTCGATAACCGGAGAGTCCATTAAAATGGCGCGAGTTTGTTGGCACACAGCCGCAAACTTTTTTGCAATATAACATTATATATGCATTATAATGCGGTCCAAAGCACTTTATTTGTCGAGTGCTCGGTTATGGAGGGAAAGAATGAGCTGAACAACTGGAAAAGCTCCGGTAAAGTTAAAGCATTCATATTATATAGAGAGTTAACGTTCAAATATGCCACGAACAGAAATTGAAACGATTCGAATATATGTTTTAGTTTTTCTCAGTGCGATTCACTCAAATATCAGAGATGTATTTCGAAAGGGAAGCGGCATCGCAAATCGCAAATGATGCGTTCACCCATTTCAGTTCCTGCTTGCCAGAGATTAAATTGTTTCCTTCGGGTATTTTGGTTTCTGGATGCGTCTGATTTTGAAATCGCATTCGATTCCGACTGGAAATAAATTTAATTATACGGAACAAATTGAAGACGCTGGTCTTGAAATGTTTCCTTTGTTTCTTGTTTTTCTTGAAGGAAAGACTGGTATTGACTTATCCAGATATCGCAAGGCATACAATGCACTTTTGATATATGAACACCACTGTTTCGGTGGCTCTGTATAAATAATAGACTAGGTGTAGCCCGCTACTGCACCCGCCGGATCAACTATTTTTCCATGCATTTTTTTTCTGTAACTTTTTTATACCTCAATGGAAAATAAAGTGAATAAAAATATGAAACCTCGAAAAACGTAGTTCCGCTACTTATGAGTGATATCTGTACAGGCCATTTAAAGTAATGTTTGTAGTTTCAGAAGAAATTGTTCGGCGCTACCGGTAGAGGGGAATTTCTGGTGATATACCCTTGTCTATGCCGCTTCAATCTCTCTGCGATCTCTCTCATAACAAATTGTTATAATACTGATGCTGCAGGTTTAGTCATCATATCCGGGTTCATCTGCTAGTACTAGCAACAGTCATTCTGTTCAACTTTTTTTTAGAATAAGTTACAGTAACAACCAATATTCAATTAATTTGCAATAAAATAGACGAACTCTCCAGATTCTTAGATCAACAAAATCTACCAAATATTGTATTTTAACAGAGCATAGGCTGAAAGCTGACGAACTTCTTTATATTTCTGATTAGCTGACCCGACAGACGTGGTCCTGTGCAAATTTCTATATTTCCTAATTTGTTTTTCCTGAAAACTCTCGTCCGCTTAGAAGTTCTTTTTCCCTTTTGTTTTTTTTTTTTCCAAGTAGGTTATGCCTTTGACTCTGCCCGCTTCCCGTTATCCCGTTTTCCTTTTATTCCCTTTTTTCGATACCCCGTTACGGAGTTATCACGTTTTCCTTTTATCCCGTTTTCCTGTAATCCCATTTTTCCGTTATCCCATTTTCCAGTTATCCCGTTTCTCCGTTATCCCGTTTTCCCAATATCCCGTTTCCCCAATATTCCGTTTTCCCGATATCCCGTTTTCCCGTTATTGCTTTCTCCCGATATTCTGTTTTCCCGTTATCACATTATCCCTTTATCCCATTATTCCGTTTTCCGTCTTCCCTTTTCCGTTTTCCGTTTTCCTGTTATCCCGTTTTCCCGTTATACCATTATCCCGTTTTTCCGTTCGTTATCCCGTTTTACCGAAAAAATTCAGCCAAATCGGTCCAGGCGTTCTCAAGTTATAAGCTCAGCAACACAGACATTCATTTTTATTATCTTTATATATATAATTCTACTGTACGTGTGTTGTCACTGCACTCCTCCTAAACGGCTGGACCGATTTGAATGAATTTTTTTGTATGCGTTTGGGTGGCGCCTTGCATGGTTTAGATTCACAAATCATCCCCCTAAATAATAGGGGTGGTCCACCCCTTAATTCTATTTATTATTTTGAGACAAAATGTTTTGTTTTTTTTATGATACAGCATTCAAAAATTCATACAACCCTGAATTTTCACCCTTCTACGATCAACCCCTATTTTTTTGGCAAGATTTTTATTTTTATTTTGTAATGACTTAGAATAAAAAAATTCATATTACTCTTAATTCACCCTCCTACGATCAACACCTATTTTTCATTTTTCTTAGGGTAACGGGATAACGGGAATAACGGGATAACGAAAAAACGGGAAAACGGGATGACAGGATGAGGGAATAACGGGAAAACGGAATAACGGGATGAATAAAAAACGGGATGACAGGAAAACGGGATAACGGGAATAACGGGATAACGGGATAACGAAAAAACTGGATAACGGGATGACAGGATAAGGATATAAGGGGTAAACGGGATAAAGAAAAAAATGGGATAACAGGAAAACGGGATAACGGGATAACAAAAAAAACGGGATAATGGGATGACAGGATAAGGGGATAACGGGAAAACGGGATAACGGGGTAAAGAGAAAAAGGGGTAACAGGAAAATGGGATAACGGGAAAATGTTCGGGAAAAACATTTTGGGGAACATAGAAATTTGGACAGGACAACGTCTGTCGGGTCCGCTAGTATATTATATATTCCTGAAAACTTTTCCAGGACAAAGAAATGTCCAATAACTTTTCTGAAAATCATTTCTTTCCCTAAAAAATTTATTCGGTGTAGTACGAACATTCATAAAAATAATTACCCAAATCGGCCCAGCCGCTGTTTTTATAAAATTAAAATTACCCTGACCAAGATTCGTTCCTGTGACCTTCTGCTTGGTAGGCGACAGTGTAACCGCTGAGCTATTTTCTCGTTTGGTAATAAATGATTTGATAGTCTCTTTCTTATATACCCGAATTTTCCAATTTCCGGACAAATTTCCTGTTTTCCTGTACCAACCATCCTCGGGCTATTACGAACATTAAAAAAAATCGGTCCAGCCGTTCTCACTTTTGCACTTACAAAGAATCGAGATTCATTTTTACTATATAGAATACGATATAATTTCGAAATATTGTCGAAATAATTCAATACACAATACATGGGGGAACTATGATAATGGGCAGAAAGCAATTTCTAGAATGTTTTTATTCAATATTTGTAAATATGACTTGAACATGATTGTAGAAAAACATTTGGAATTTCCTCAAAGTTAATTTTATATATATATAGATATATTTTATCAATCCTTTTTCATACTATGTATCTATAGACCTCCCTTAGTTGATCTCAAAATCTTTATAGAGCGACTGGAATACTTATTATCACAATTACCCCCACTCGCATGTATTGTAGTGTGCTCTAAACATTCTCAAGCTCATATTCAAGGTCAAAACTGAAGAAACCCAATGTCAAAATCAATGAAAAATTCAACATCAAAACTCAAGGTAAATCTCAAAGTCAAAACTTAATGTTATGAATCTCAAGGTCATATTCAAGGTCAAGTCGAATCCCAAATTCGATGAAACCCCATGTCAAAACTCAATGACAAATCTCAAAGTCAAATCTCAAGGTCAAACACACACACATTGCACACCTGCAACTATTCAAGGTCACACGTGACGTCATAGTGGTGGGGGGAGAGCCAGAACCAGCTTAAATCTCCTACTGGTGTAGTACGAACATTCATAAAAATAATTACCCAAATCGGCCCAGCCGCTGTTTTTATAAAATTAAAATTACCCTGACCGAGATTCGTTCCTGTGACCTTCTGCTTGGTAGGCGACAGTGTAGCCGCTGAGCTATTTTCTCGTTTGGTAATAAATGATTTGATAGTCTCTTTCTTATATACCCGAATTTTCCAATTTCCGGACAAATTTCCTGTTTTCCTGTACCAACCATCCTCGGGCTATTACGAACATTAAAAAAAATCGGTCCAGCCGTTCTCACTTTTGCACTTACAAAGAATCGAGATTCATTTTTACTATATAGAATACGATATAATTTCGAAATATTGTCGAAATAATTCAATACACAATACATGGGGGAACTATGATAATGGGCAGAAAGCAATTTCTAGAATGTTTTTATTCAATATTTGTAAATATGACTTGAACTTGATTGTAGAAAAACATTTGGAATTTCCTCAAAGTTAATTTTATATATATATATATATATATATATATATATATATATATATATATATATATATATATATTTTATCAATCCTTTTTCAAACTATGTATCTATAGACCTCCCTTAGTTGATCTCAAAATCTTTATAGAGCGACTGGAATACTTATTATCACAGTTACCCCCACTCGCATGTATTGTAGTGTGCTCTACTACAAATCCTGGACTATCTGACCATGAAGCGATTACCTGTCTAATCCCAAATAGTTTTGATTATAAATCGCGCTGAAGGGTATTTTCTGCAAAAAAACTACTCTAAATTCCGATTTTTTGGAACGAAGTTCCTTTACGCGGCTTGCGGTAGGTGTTGACTGGTAGAAATCGTCACGTAAGAAAAAAACGATATGACCCCTCCCTGCGACTTTCTCTCTCTCTCTGTCTCTTTCTATTATATACGAGTCAGAGACAAACGTCTAGTCCTTCCTCATACGATTCCGAAGGTAGGATATTTATGCGAATACATGAGATAGAGAGAGATGTTCACGTAGAGTAGACCTATTAGCAGTGCTGCGAATAAATAGTCGAATGTGTGGGAATAAGTGCACGTAAAAGTCTTAAAAGTTTTGTACAAGCAGTGATTATAACAAACGATATATGTTATTAATCTAAATCATATTGAAAAACTACACCGCAACGAATTTGATTAATAAGTTTTTACCTAAAATGGGTCGAGACGGTACACGAAGTCAAAGCCAGAGCAGCAAGGGAGAGGATGAACTGCACTCAGTAATCAGAGAACTCGTTACGAAATTATGTACAGCAGATGATTTCATCAATAAAATAACTGAAACAATAGCTGGTATATTCGAAGAAAAATACAACAAAAAAATCGAGGAATTAGAGGGGGAGAATCGAAAAATAAACGAGAAACTACAGAAGCAGGAAGATATAATCAACACCTTGATGGAACATCAAAAGAAACAAGAACAAATCAGAAGAAACAGAAACCTCAGAATTTATGGAATCCCTGAAGCTATAGGCAATGAGGACTTAACCAATCATATCTTGGATATTTTCACAACAAAAATGAAACTCAGGTTAGATGAATCCAGTATCGAATTTTGCTATAGACTCAACAAAAAGGAACAAAATAAAAACAGGCCGATAATGTTGAGATTCTCGTCAAATTACTTCAAGAATATTGTCTACAATAATAAAAAGCTGTTAAAATTAACGAAAATTGTCATAAGGATCTTACGATTGAACATTTAAAGATTGTGAGCGAAGCTGTAAAGAAAATCGGGACATCTGGCACAGTATGGACTAATTCTGGAAGAATTTACGTCAAATTAAATAATCAACATGGCCCTAACAGAATTAGTAGTCTGGATGGGGTAAAGGAATTACGTCTGAACTCTGATTTTCGCTGAACCTTATAAAAAGTTTTTTTTTGTTCTCTCTTTCTTTTCTTTGAACTTATTTTTTTCCCTGTTTGAACTGTAAGTAGACATTTAGTACTATTTTCTTTTTGGTGCGCATATTATTTTAAGATAGCAGCGCTGTGGGCAGTTGGGTCGTCCCGTTCAGGTTTTGTACCTACTGTTTTATCAGTCCCCAACAAAAAAACCTTTGCATTCACTTCATTGTTTTCTGATATTTCTTATTAGTAACTAGAATTTCCTTATTTATTTTGAAGAATGTTATTAAAAATAGGCTGTTGTAATGCGAGATCATTATTACCCTCATTCCAAAATATTAAACAGATAGTTTTGGATAACTCTTTAGATATAATTTTAATATGCGAAACATGGTTGAAGGATACTATTAGTAATGACCAACTGCAATTTGATTGTTTCAATCTATACAGGGCGGACCGGAATTGCAGAGGAAAGGGATTGTGTATATATGCTAAACAAAAATTTCACTGCGAAATCATTGAGAGTAGACAGGACTATGTGTGGGAACAATATTGGATTAAAATCACTATAAAGAAAAAATCATTTGCCATTGGAGTAATTTATAAGCCACATCAACAAAACACTAGTGATTTTCTAGACGAATTTGAAAATAGCATAATTGACATAGGGCTAACGGTGGATGAAATTAGTTGCATGGGGGATTTCAATTTGGATTTGTTAGATTATGAAAATAATTGTGTGAAAAAATTCCACTCAGTATTAAAAACAACTAGATCTCTGTCAAATAATTGATGTTCCTACAAGAGTCACAGCTACATCAGCAACTTTGTTGGATTATATCATAGTCCAAGAATGCGTTGAGATAGAAAAAGGAATAATTCATAATAGTATATCAGCCATTAATTGTTTACTGTACGTTGGATATAAATGGTAATTCACGAGAACCAAAGATGTGTACATATAGAAATTTCAAAAATTTCAATGAACATTTATTTCAGATAGATTTATTCAATACGTCTTTCTTTAAAATATACGACCAACAAAATGTAGATGAAAAACTATCCTACTTGGTTAATTGTTTGAATCAGCTATTCGATAGGCATATTCCTATAGTTACATCTAGGGTAACGAAAGCAAAAGCTCCATGGTTAACAGATGTTATTAAAATTATGATGAAAGAGCGAGATAAAGATTTAGCGAAATATAAAAAACATAAACTACAGACACACTTGGACTCTTATAGACAAATTCGCAATTATACTGATAAAACCATTCAGAGAGAGAAGAAAGCATACTTTACATACCAATTTAATAATACCTCATCAAAGGAAACGTGGAAGACATTAAGGACCAATAAGTTTATTCCTGATAAAAACAATAATAGCTGAAAATCTGAAAAACCCCCATGAACTAAATGCATTTTTCTTGGAGTCAATCCCGCATAAAGAGCCATCGGAAAATTTATTGAATTTTTATAATAATAATACTGTTAATAATGGAAACTTTAAATTTGAAGAAATAAATGATCTATTTGTATATAAAACGATATCGGATATAAAAACTAATGCGAGAGGTTGTGATGGCATAAACATAAAACTTATTAGACTTTGCTGTCCCCACATTGTACCATATATCACGCACATAATTAATGATGCTTAATAGAAACTGTTTGCTCGGAAATGTGGAGGAGAGCGGTTGTACAGGTTTTACCTAAGAAGAGGAGTCCGACAGAAATGAAGGATTTGAGGGGTATCAGTATATTACCCACAATGTCGAAAATCCTTGAGAGAGCTATGGAGGTACAAATAAAGGCCTATGCACAGCGCTTTTCCTTAATACCAGATGTACAATCGGGATTTCGAAAAGGATATAGTTGTACGGGTGCACTACTCCATATTACTGATGACATAATAAAAGCGATAGATGAAAAGAAGTGCACCATATTAATTTTGTTAGATTTCAGCCGGGCATTTGATACAATTAATTATAATTTGATGATAAGTATCTTGAAATATCTTGGTTTTTCCTTCAATGCGTTGAAGTTAATAGGTGAGTACATGAAAGGTAGGCAACAAAAAGTATGTGTAGGTGATGCTTGTTCAGAATTCCTAAACCTTACTTCTGGAGTACCGCAGGGCTCTATACTTGGTCCTTTATTGTTTTCCTTGTATACATCTCAACTTCTCTCTAAGCTTCAATTGTGTCAAGCCCATTTATATGCTGATGACACCCAGTTGTACTACAGCTTCCCGGTTGAAACAACTGATAATGCAATGGAACTAGTCAATGTAGATTTGAATATATTTGTTGAGGCAGCTACCGAGCACTGTTTATGTATCAATTCAAATAAATCGAATGTTCTGATATTTGGTCCAAAAAAGGACCGAGAAGCGGTTAGTCAATGTATGGATATACATATTCTGGAAGAATCTCTATCAATTGTAGATGAAGCGAAAAATCTAGGTGTAGTGATGGATACCAAATTGAGATTTGAAAAGTATATAAATACATTGATACAACGAGCTTACGCCACTCTTAAAATGATTTATGGTAACAGGCAGTTTCTGCCATTTCAAGTGAAGTGACTCCATCATCTTGTCTGTATTCAATTATGCCGATGTACTCTACAGCCCAAATTCAACGACATACTACAAAAAAAAGATTCAAAAAGTACAAAATTCCTGCTTAAGATTGATTTATGGAATCCGTAGACCGCAAAGAACGTCATATAAACTCCAGGAAATCGGTTGGTTGAATATGGAAAACAGAAGGGTACATCATGCATTATGTTTCTTTCACAACACACTTTTGACAAAAACACCAGCTTATCTCTATAACAAAATCACATATCGTACGGATATACATAATCTGAACATTAGACATAAAGGTAGGCTCACAATCCCTGCTTTTAGAACTGAATTATTCAGACGGTCCTTTAAATATCAAATTTTCGAACTATACAACTGGTTACCAGATAACTTCAAAGCTCTTCATCCAAATAGATACAAATTAACTACTAAAAACTATTTGTTCAATTCTCAGAGTTGAATATATTTACTAAAAACTGTTTGTTTATTTCTCAGAGGAGAATACTTGATTTTGCATTGCTCAGATTGAAATTATTCAAATTTCACAAACAACATGTTGAATTGTAAATGATAGGTTTGTTTATATTTTTTTCTTTTGTCTATCAATCCATTTCTCTCTTTTAGGGGTTAAGTGGTAGAACATTGTCTGCAAGTGTTTGATTTGCAGAAAATGAACTTCGCCCTTTATTTCCTAATATTTCATATCTGTCAATTTTGATGTAATTATACTGTACACATATGGAAATAATAAAGACGATATTATTATTATTATTATTACAAGTCGGATATTATCGTTGAGTGGTAATACGTAGAAAATATTTTTGTTTGTTTTATATTTCTATATAACGTGTGTTTAGATGATTATATCTTTCTTTCGACATAATTTCTTATGTTTTTTGTATGCCAAAGTTGGATTAATGGTTTGATTCCTTACTTTACATTATTTGCATTGAGAAAATTATAGTAAATAAAAAAAATATACAGATTATTGAGACAGAGAGAGAGAGAGAGAGAAAGTCGCATGGAGGAAGCATAACGCTTTTTCCTTACGTGATGATAAATCTCCATATCGAATTACATCGTAGTTGAAGATAAAGCGTAGGGAACTTCGTTCCTGACGGGGGTCCCCCCGACCGCACACAATTTTTGTCAGAAAATAGACTGGAATTCTGAACAGGGGGCTGGAGATCCAGTTAACACCTTTCAGAAATATGTTGTTGGAATATTCAATGAAGCATTTTCATCACAGTTGATAAGGAAAAAGAAATCGAAACCTTGGATCACAGGAAGAGTAAAAAAACTCTTCTTGTAATCTACGTTGTCTCCAACCATTATAAAATTCCATAGCGATAACATTTATTTCATGTCCTACTTCAATACCTACCGCCGTTTCAAATTATCTGAGGATTTTTACTACAGAAATAGATTGGATCTAGCAGTTAAAAAACAAAAAGAAATGATCTGAGGGGAAAAGTAAACAATCTGCGTACAATAGATGTTATTCGAAATGTACAGATGATAGTTGATTCTGGTAAAACTGGAAAGTAAAGGATCTTAAACGGTCTAATCGATTTCATAGCCTCCTACCTATCAGAGTGGACAATAAAATGCTAGAGACAGAAGATACTTCATCATACATGTAAGATGACATACTGAGGATGGAAAAACAAGAAGGCGTCATACTGATCGGCTTTGCAGACTACGTGATCTTGGTAGTTACTGCCAAGAATTAGGAGACCCTAATGAACACTGAGAACAGGGCGCTAAAATGGGTGTCGAATTGGATGGGGAGAAATAAACTGCAACTGGCAGCGCAGAAAATAAATGCAGTACTCGTCACAACAAAATGGAAAAGATAGCTCCTATTCACTTCTAAGGCCAAGGCAGTGTAATAGAACCCAGTAAGGCCATGAAAAACCTAATGGCCCTAAGTTGTCTCATGCCAAACTTTGGAGGGCCTAGAGCATCAAAGAGGCATATGCTTGCTAGAACACAGCGACAGATATGCATCAGGGTTTGTAGTTCATATAGAACTATATCAGCAGGAGCAGCAGGAGTTATTGCTGGAATTCCGCGCATATAACAAATTCACGAGAGACGAGATATCTACGAAGAAACTCCAAGGAGATACGCTTGAGCCAACCTCCTCACCCGATGGCAAGAGATATGGGACCAAGGAAGATATGGTAGTGGGACCTGGAATCTCATCCCCAATATACAGAAGTTGACTATTTTCTCACGCAGGCAATATCCGGACACGGATGCTTCAGGAAATACCTGTTTGAAAAAAATAGGGCAGAATCAAGCGAATGCATCTACTGCTCAGAAGTCGATGATATAGATCATGCACTGTAAGAGGCCAATACTAACAGCCGAAAGATAGGGCGTTCAATGCACAAAACATGATGGCAAGTCTTCTAGAATCGGAAGAGGCCTGGAAACAAACATACAATACCATTAGATTTATCAGAGAAACTGAAGAAAGAGAGAGTCGTAACTAAATAGTCACCCTCTACACTGAAGTAATGCGAAGAGAGCCAAGTGGGGGGGTGTTCAGTCAGTAGAAATTCGACACTAACATCTGTTGTCTTATACAATATTTTCCCTCTCCTCGGCCAAAACAATATTGATTAAACACATTTTACAGTTGTGTGTTATTTAATTGTAATTAAATATAAAGAGTACAATGTAGTATTATATAAATGTATGAAAGTAATTCGAAAGTATTCCACTGAGTATTCTGACGAACTATCTTCGGCTTCTATATTAATAATGATATCTGTGATATTGCGACTAACTACATATTCTCCTCTTCTTTCATTACATGATTCATATATCTGTAATAAGTCTTTCAAGAAATTGGTCCATAACACTTCGCGGTCATGTAACTTGATGCTTATTTATTTAACGTCGGCCTATTTCTGCTACCAGTGCTGAACGCGATGCCTGTGAGCAGACTTCCCCCAACCTGACAATTTTTCCAAATTATTTAGTGTTTTCAGCCAGTTTTACGTGCTTTTCATCAATAAACTCGAGGCCACCATCTTAACATCCCCTCCAAAGGATGACACAGCTCTTGCTATATCTCATACTCGCTTGTGAGCTGTGGATATGCTACTATGCTACAGTTGTACATGATTCAACAGGAGAGTGGCGGGCGGGATGAATATCCAAGTACTAACCACGATCGGCGTTGCTTGATAGACTTTCATCAACTCTGTCATGTGATTTAAGTAATTTTAGTATTATCACCTCTTTCCATAGCACCTACATCCATAGCAACTCGATGGAGTTGAGTTTACAGTGATAGGGTGGCAACCAAAGTACAGTTATTTGGCGATTCTTTGTCATTTAACGTATTTTTTTACCCTTTCTTGAGATCGGCAAGTTCCCTTGTTACCATATTAAATTCAAATTGATTTGTTTTTGCGTATAATCATTCAAATGGATTTGTTTTTGCGTTTTTCATTCGATTAAATCGGCTTGTGGTGGAATTGGTTAGCGCACGCCGATAAAGCAGCCAAACAGCGCTTTTTTTCCCGACTTAATGTACAAACTAAAAACGTATTTATATCGAAATGAATTATACCTTATGTTACTCAGGGATAGTTTAGCTTTTCATCGGTGAAAAAAAGAATCTGTTTCAGAGATTATCCCCTACAAACAAATTTGACCTCTTTATAATATTAGTATAGATGATATTATCGAGATTCTGAATACGGCACTAACTTATCGGGGTACACTTGTATATATATTTCCTGATAAATAATTTCTATCCTTTAGGTGTAACCTAAGAAAAATATTTTTAGAAAATATTTTTGTTGTTAGATTTTACCAATTTTAACGGTGGAACTTATATATATTCTGGAAACATTCCAAGAGTTTTTGTGATATAAGGTAGTGTGGGTAATCAGGCCCACTTAATTTTTGTAATATTTTTATATTAAATATTTTATACAAAAAATTCTGGAACTTGATTAGGTAATTCTTTTTCATGTTTGCCGCTATCAATATTTGTCTCCTTTGAAACCCTGGTGAACAAAATAGGGCAAATATTATAAACTTGCTGTCGAGCCTTATCACCCGCATGGTAGAGTAATAACGCTCATGGTGAGTTATGCATAATTTTGTTTATTCATTGTATATATATATATATATATATATATATATATATATATATATATAATATTTATATCAATCAAAAATGTTAGAAACTTAAAAAAAACTAATAAAAAGACGAAAATAGATAATATTTTCCACTAAACTTTAAAAAATTCCGACAAAAAATTTGATTATTAAAAACTGATTAACAAAAACTTCAAGAACATTCACCGAAGTAAAAATCTACAACATCTTCAGCCGTCAGTCCTAAGCAAGTTTCGTGGAACCAAGCTCCTCATTTTATACACTTTCGCATGCCTAACAGAGCTTCAGTCTCACACACATTGCAAAACCAACTTTAAGATTTTTGGAACTACGCTTTTTTCCCGTTTGCGTTGTAGATCGATGGCTGTGGATTGAAGAGATTCTTGGTCATAGCTTGAGTTTTATAATTCAAAGCTTTTCGCCGATTAGATTTTGATTTGAGTTTCATGTTTGGTAGTAACTCTGTAAAAGACATTGATCGCTCCATTTTCTGACTGTTGTTCATCTTGGGCATCGGGTCTCAATGGCAGTATTGTTTCACCCAGTTCTACAGTTCCATTTCCGGTTGAGTGTTGCTGGCAAGCGAGCTGTTTCAGTGGAATTAATGAATGATTTAAGTTTAGAGATCCTAGCGCAACCATATATTGATCTTCTGCTGGAGCAGATATCTCAGTTGGAATAGAAGGCGCAAAGCATGTTCTGGAATTGCCTCTAGATTGAATGGATACAGACCTATTGCTCTAAATCCGCTGATGATATTCGCTGGTGTCATGCACTTAGGCCAAACTTTGGAGAAAACTTCATTGAATCGTATTTCAGTTAGCATTCAAGGTGCTGATCCCAAAACCGAAGTAGCTCTTGGCCCCAGTGTGATTCGAACGATCGATACACATACTCATCTAGCGGCTGCAATCCATAGGTGTGTTCGAAGGCAAGCAAAACAATTTTATGTTGTGTTCTTCTGCGGCTTTAACAATATCATAGTCGAGATGACATGTTGCCCCATCAAACACATGTAAAATAGCGTTTGAGCCTTTATACCGCCCGAGATCTCGCAGAAACTCGGTGAACAACTCTGTCGTCATACTTCCTTTTGGCGCCATTCTAACGATACTCCCAGGTGGTAACTTGTCCGAAAATTCTGGCTTTGAGCGTTTGCCTTTGAAGATATTCATTGGAGGAATCGTGTTTACGATAGCATTACAGCATCCAACGATAGTAACGCTTTCCGCATATTCTGGGGCGACCAGGTGCACACGCTTTGTGTCTTTTTTGAGCAAGGACACTCTGCTGATGATGTAAAGTCAATCGGCATTCTTCTTCATCCATGTTGAACGAGTGTTTTGTGGGTTTGATTTCATGTCCAGTTCATTGATGATTTGTTCCACCTTCTCAAAATAATCATCAATAATTGTTTCATTTAATTTTCGCGCTCTGGAAGGATTCATTGCCTGAGCTTTCCGTTTTGAAATGTTTGGATTCCGTTTGAGGAATCGGTAAAACCAATCCTTCCCCGTCATTTGTTTTCGCATGTCAAAACTGTGTTTAATATTGTTGAGTTCACAAAATCTGAACTTTTGATGGCGTACTATTGAAGGGGTAAGTGGCATACCAATATTGCAATTTCGAATTATTCTCGATGCAAATTCTGTTTGCTGATCTCGGGTCAGCACTCCGGTCCGGCCCAAACGTTCTGCTATTTTTCCCGATCGCAAATGGTTCCTTAGAGTTCATCTTGGAATGCCAAACCTCTGTGCTACATTTCGCTGAGATTCTTTGTTTCGTAAGGCTGTTAAAGCCTCTTGCAACTGCTCTTCAGACTATTTTGCACAAACATTCTGGGAAGTATTTCCCATTTCAAGTCCTGCACGAAATAAGGTGATTTGTGTTATTCTTAAACATGCATTCTCCAGGAAAATGAACAATGTTTTTATTTTTCTCTTAGTGCTAAAGGTAGTACCAATGTTATAGTAAATGATGGAACACTTTCTATTTTTTCAAGTAAAATGATTTGAATTGGAAAATACTTCTTACCTTATTACGAACTTACAATCTGCGCAGCCTAAAACTACATATGCACCTCGTGTTGTTAATGGAGAAATGAAGTCAACAATCTTTTCGTATAGCTTCACCTCTAGGATGATGCAACTAAACATGTTGCCAGATTTGGAAAAAATCACCAACCCTCAGGAAAAAAGACTACCCCAACACTACCTTTTTCCATTTTATTAAATTGAGAAAATATTCTTGAACCCGTTGTTCTAGGTAACCCTGAGGTCGAGCACAAATTTGTAAATTGTTTTGTCTATAATATTCCATTTTTTAAATCATACAAAAACCAGAACCTCATAATATATATATATATATATATATATATATATATATATATATATAATGTACTCGATTATGGATATAGTAATATTCAATTATAGAAAACAAAGAAAATTGACAAAGGATATCCAGAGTCACATCGTTTATGTCCGCCATCCATTCCAAAAGTTCTGATGTTGTCTTCAACCATCTCCTTGCTAATTCAATTTTTCTTCTAATCTTTAATGGAAAGATTTCCAGTTTTTATTGTCAGCAACAGAATATTCCACTCCAAATTAAATCACGAAAAAATTGTCCCTCATTTAATATACCCTTGAAAGTGAAGGAGAACCGAATGATTAAGATAAGCAGGCAAGGCGTATGTTTTGAATAGCAGGACGGAATTACGAAAAGAGTCAGATCGAGAACCCCAGGCTCGGTGAAAAACGGTTTAAAAATTTAATTATCTTGACATCAACTGCGGAAAAATCAGAGAGTGGAAAAGTTCCTTTCAGAACCAATTAACTCAAAAATACGACGATCGTTCTGACAGATTTACTCCGTTTAGATCACGCTGTTATTGCAGCTTTAAATTAAAGTTTTTCTACTGGCGACTTCACGATTATCACTAGTTGATTATGAAACTTTTTACCCCGAATTATCGATATGGAAATTACGGGACCTCATACATACGCAGAATTATGTCTTGATTTCCAGATAATCCAGACAAGACAAGAAATTTGATTTCAAATATATTTTTTTATAAGAAAGTAAACAAACAACTTCACTCATCCCCAACCCTTGATCACCATTACATTATGAGGATCCATCATTATATATTTCTAGCCTCAGATACCTACTGTGTGTGATTCCGATTCATTTTGAAGGTAGTTCAAGATATTTCATGACGTAAACCTAGAACACATATACAGTTCTAGTTCATGGAAAGATGTGTTAGATGAATCTTGAACCAAATAGTTGAATGCCTTTTTCTTGGTTTGTTCCGATCTCTAGACTTTTCCTCCATCTATTACCGCGACTTCGCCGGTAGAATTTGTATTTTTTCCTATGCCTTTCTTTGTGCTGTTCCACCTAGCTTATGCCTGTCGCTTTGCCCGCTTCCCGTTTTTCCTTTATCCCGTTTCCCATTATCCCGTTATCCCATTTCCCGTTATCTCGTTTGGATGGATTTGACATCGAGAATAATGCTTTGTGACGACTATTACGAATTCACTAACCCCCTTCTACCCCCTAGAATCACCGTTCATCAGTTCATTAGTGCGTATAGTATTCCTAAAGTCAGTTGAATGAGCTGAAAAGACACAATAGAATTTGTCGCTTTGATCTTACATGCCGTCCATAGGTGGAGGTAATTTCTTTCACTTGGAATGCAACTTTGCGCATTTTTGTTTAAATATATTTTTCCGAAGTTATTTGAATGGGCCGAAAAAATCGAAAGAAACGTAATGGAACTGAATTTTCAATAATTTGTTGTTTTGATTTCGCATCGAATTCTTCAGAACTGCATACATATGCGACCCTCCTGTTTTTTGAGCTTGCGACCGGCAGATGTTATAACTGAGCAAAATGAAAAATAAAAAGCATCACTGTTTATGTTCTAAAGAATATAAAATAATATTTAATACTTCAGATGAAACTAATCTTCACTGCATGAGGAAAGAAAATAAGAATGGAAATTGAAAAGAGAGAGAAAGAGAAACAAAAACAAGAAAATCCAATATGCGTGGAACATGAAACGCATTTCTACCCTTGATCATCATAGGCACAATCTTCCGAATCAGGCGCATCATTCAACTTTATGAAATCACATATGAAATATATCCTGTCCGAAGATCTTTTTATTCCTCACTTGAGGTTCTCCTAACGTTTTCTACTACTTCTCTTAGATTTGGACATTGATTAGATTTTCTTTATTTGTTTTTTATAAATGCCCAAACTAATTCTATGGGATAAAAAATACAATAATAAGGAGCTAACCTCAGCATGTATGACCAGAGTTTTTCGAAAGTTCGTCATTAACATTATTCTTTTTTTAAATTTAGATTTTCAATTATTTGTAGTAATACCTCCTTCGTGGCATTCTGGGAAATATTCAGATTTGTAGAAGACATAAATTTCAAAATGTCCTGTTTTTTTGTCACTTTTGGCGACATTTTCACCTTTTAACGTGAGTGGTACGACCCATTATCCATTACAATCACAAAATTTGGTGTTATATTTGGTAACAATTGTTAATTGAACCAACTTTCGAATGAAGGTGCAGTTATGTCCTCATTATAATCTGCTGACTTTTTTTATTTATTTAGCTGACGAAAGCAACGTGTGTACGATATTTATCCGTTTTCCTCTAGAATTTTTTGGCTTGGAGACAACAGTGTGTATGTTTTAGTTTGTTTACAATAATATAGTTTTTGATGGAGAACAGTTCGCTATAATGTTTTTTTTATAATAATTTTTTATCTTTTCTAGCATTAGGAATCACCACAATTTATATAGTATTCAATCGTTTTTCCAGAGCTTGTTATAAAAATAAATCCATTATTGACCAAGATCAATAATAAAAAACATAGCAAATCGTACGGTTGATTACTATCAATTTCAAAGTTATTAGGAAAGGAGGAATTGTATATATGAATAGAAGAAAATACATTTTAACCGAATTTGAAGGACTTTGATGAAATGGAAAGTAACAAATTTAAATAACACTTTGAATTGTTTATTGTGTTTATCTGATTGATAGTTTGTGGAAAAGGCTACAGGATTTTTTGTAATCAAATTCACCTCACGCGTCAGTGGTAAAACAAAAATAGTATACACACCATGGTTAGTTCAGAAGAGTATTATAGCCCAAACACCAAGTTCAAATTCTGGAAAGCCAATTTTGAAAAAAAAAATCGACCATCTTCATCGATATGACCCCAGCCTAATAGAACAATGAAAAAGAAATGAAAGAAAAAATAATTAAAACTATTCTACTGGTCTGGGCACAGACCCACACACTTTTTCCTATAGTCGAAATTACAATAAATTCAATCTAACATTGAATTTTTTATTTTCTTATTTTCAGTTATTTTCTATAATTAGACTAAATCTTTCGAAGTCATCTCAATTATAATTTATCAAATAACTCTCTGAATGCCTTTCAATCTAATGTCAGAAAAAAGCGACACTTTTCACATATCAAAAGTCATTGATGGGGTACAATAAGCATTTATCTCAAATATAATTTTTCAAATCACTCTCTAAATGCCTTTCAATCGAAAGTCAGAAAAAAGCGACACTTCTCACATATCTTTTCATTAAAAAAAAATAATATCGAGAAAACTCAATAGTGCAGTATGCATAGTACATAATATGTTATTATTATACATACTACATAATATAATGTTATTTTTTGTACGCATTTGCTAGAAAAATTACCATATTTTTATTCAACATGCAATCAAGGACTCCAGGCATGCTCAACCAACACAACTCGTTTAAGTTATAAACGCATGAAAGTTTCAAGCGCAAATTAAAACCAGTCCCACAATGTTTTCCAAAAATAAAACCAGGGTGGGCAAATTCCAGCAATCCCGCTCATGTTACATCATACGAGTATCGTTTATTCTTCGAATCAATCGGAGTGTGAAATTGAACTGAAAACACAAAGGATGAAAGGGTTCGAGGGCTCTAATTGATGATAAATTGACGAATCTTTTATGTAAATCATGCGTGGCCATAAATTCAACGTTAAAAGGAGACATAAGGCTCTGCTAATGTAGCAGATGACAAAGGATTTTGTTGTCGGAGATGAATTCAAAGTCGACTGGATAGATATTAAAACTGTTTATTATGCAGGACATAAGTTTTCGAGTGAATTATTGAGCGCAAATAAAAGTTAACATACAGTTAATTGCTTAATTGCTCAATGTGGAGATTAGGGATTGTTCAATTAGCATACCTAGGTAGCACGTTTCGTTGAAATGAGACTAGATGATTTTTCAGATATGAAAAGTTCGCATGGAATATGATCCAATGAAGTTTTGCAAGGCTTTCACATATGCGAAAGGATGCATAAAACAAGGAAACTTGATTCTCAACACGTACTACCCAAGGAAAAATTTGGGTTTTGATGACAGCTACGATAATAGTTATTTATGTATCAAGGGCGTAAAATAGGCTTTTATGGACCGCAGCGTGTAAGTAATAGCCCGAGCGATAGCGAGGGCTATTAACACGCCTAGGTCCATAAAAGCAAATTACGCCCGAAATACATACAAAATATTATGCACGACCGGTATATTTGATGTCATGTAGATATATACCTCTTTATATCTAGAACATGATGAAAATACATCAAGGCTGCCGTGAGGATGTATATTCATATCATATCGGAAACAGCATGAATCAAGAAATGATGGAATGACTGTTACCATGGCAACTCAGTCAATTTTTCGAAATTAGGTTATATAGGCTAGTAGCCATATTTGCTGTCAATTTTTGTGATCACAGATAATTTATTACTGATTTTGAAATGGATTCAAGCGACGAAGAAAGTGTGAATTGTACTCCACCAGAAATAAGTAAAGCAGCTGAGGATGCGAAATTGAGTTTATTGCCAAGTAAATCCAAGAAAATATACGACGAGGTGTATGAAGTATTCGTGAGGTGGTGCAACGGGAAAAATGTAAAAAATAAGAAATACACAGAGACTGTACTTCTTGCCTATTTTCTGGAAAAATCTAAATATTGTAAGCCTTCTACCATGTGGTCATATTATTCCATGCTGAAAGCTACTTCAAATGTACATGATAATATAGATATCAGTAGATACACAAGGTTGATAGCTTTTTTGGAACGAAAATTTATAAACCAAAGAAATCGAAGATTCTAAGCAGAGAAGAACTCAAGTTATTTTTGAGGGGAGCACCAGACGATTTGTATCTTATGATGAAAGTAAGTTCTAATTTTATGTTTTCTCAATGTTCAGTATGTTAATCTGAGAATTTATGGTAGGCAGCACTGATTTTTGGTATTTGTGGAGCATGTCGCCGCGAAGAATTGGCAAATATCACAGTGGACGACATTCAAGATTTCGGGACATTCTTACTCATAACTATACGAGAAACCAAAACGAAGATAGATCGAGTATTTACTGTAATCGATAAAGAACAGAAATCGCCAAGTTATTTGGATATTTACAGAAAATATTCTTCTTTGCGAGATCAGAATGATCAAAAGCGGTTTTTTTTATATTATAAAAATGGCAAGTGTACGAGACAGGTTATCGGAAAAAATACATTCGGTCAAATACCATTCAGAATAGCCACTTACCTAGGTATTTCTAATGCGGAAGAATATACTGGTCACTGCTTCAGACGTTCCTCAGCAACTATGTAAGCAGATGCAGGCGAGGATATAATCAATATTAAAAGACATGCTGGGTGGAAGTCGACGACTGTTGCGGAAGGTTATATTGAAAATTCAGTTGCAAATAAGCTGGAGATTGCTAAGAAAATTGTAGAAAATGATGAGCCTTCTACTAGCCATTGCAGACAATCTGAAAATATTGCTCACTACTCTGAAACACCAGATAATAACATGCATTCACTTCAGACTTCTAGTAATGAGGAATCAGTTGAAATCAGTAACTATCTGCAACAACAGAAAACAACAAATCCAAATATTTCCATAAATAACTGTTCCAATTGTATTGTCAATATTAAGTTATAATTCATTTTTTAAATTTATTTATGTCCATTGTTTTCGTTATATTATTGTTAATAATGTTTTGGGTTTGATTATATGATCCATCGGAATATAGATTTCTATCGATATGAGATTCAAATTCACTTCAGCGCCTGTTCAAAGATTTTATCGCCCGCCGGGCGATAAAGTAGTCCGCGGGCGCTAAAGTGCTACTTTACGCCCGCAATTCCGGGCGCTAAAGTGCTACTTTACGCCCGATCGTGCATAAATGTCTTTTACTATAACGAAATCCATAAGACATTCATAAAGCTGCCAAAGAAGGATCTGGAGAATATTTTCAAATCACAAAACCGTTTTGCTATGAATTGTAATGTTTGTTTAGCAATAAGAATGCGGAATAGAATAATATATAAGTTTATTCGAGGTAGGCAGGTGTACAGGAGAATTGCTAAGTAAATAAATGAAGACCAAGGGGGAATAATGGTTTAAGTCACGCAAAATTCGTTTTGAGAAAAATCTTTCTGAAAGTTACAAAACGTATAGAAGTAAGGGTATGACTGAAATTGTAAAAATAAAGATAGAAACCAATTTGAAAAATCTTTATTAACTGAGATATATTTCAAAAAAATCAAAATTCTCAATTTTGTTCGTGTAACAAAAATGTGAAGGAAAGCTTGACATATATAATTTTTCCCTTCAAAAGTTGTCATAACCAACGAATACCTCACCACTGACGTCTCCGTCTTCCTCTTCTTTATGCTCTCTTTTGTTAAGCTGGGCATTGGTTCGTCCTCTTGTGTTTTCTGGTACCTGCAAAGCTGTGAGTTCATCGTAAATTACACGTGATTCTGGCTTCATCAAAAATTGTTTCAAAATCTGTAGATCTCCATGCTTGGCTGCATTTATGGGGATACTGGCGAAATAGAGTTTTTAAGGGCTAATTTGTCTTGGTTTTCCCACAGGCGTTTTAACTTGAGGTTTTCGATCATTTTTACAACTTCTGCATCTCCAGGAACACTTGGTTGGGGGCCCTTGGTAGGGTACTTAGCTGGGCCTTGATTGTCCTTGGGTATATTCCTCTTGTTTGTCGTCAATCATTTTATACCCTTATCACCACATTAACAATAATCTAAGGAAAAACACGTTCATCGAAGCAAAAGTGAAATCAATACGAGAGAGACTGAGTAGAGTTTCCGTGAAACACAAAAAGAATGATGCAATCGTATGATTGGCGAGCACCACGGCAGCGGCTTTTAGAAATTTACATGAACCATTCTTTCCAGGCCGCTTGGAATCGAACCGTCCTTCCCCAGCACTACTAAACTTTTATGTGTAATATCTATAAGAATGAACCATGTTCCCCCTTGGTGGATACGGCATTGGTATGTAGCGCTAAAACGCCAACAGATAGCGTTCGTATCTCAATTTTTCACAAAAATGTAGTTAAACCACTCTTTCCCCTGGGTCTTCAAACAATATTAATGTACATACTCGATCACGGAAGCTGCTAATAACAAATAATTAACATGAACGAGATATGATTGAGTGAACGGGGAAATTGGGATTCTTTTCTTTTATATAGCTCCTACAAAATGATGAACATGGATTCTTCATCTGTATGTATTCAAAAACTCAAGTGAAAAACAAAATTCTATTGAAAAATTATTTTGTATTAGTAACGATAAAGGTTATTCTTCAATATTTCACAATTGCGGTAATCTTCAAAGAAAAACAAAAAATGCCAACATGAACTTGATCGACATATGGTATGGCTATAGTATTATCTGTACCACTAGTCAAAAATCAAGTTTCATTTCTTCGTTTATAGAAACAAGCCGACGGAAGTCTATACTGCAAATAAATTGTGAAACTGGAAAATAATTTTAATCTATACTTGAATGAACTGACTATTGTGTCGGTTGTTACTGTTTCTCGTTCGATAGAGGGCATCAAAGAGGAAAATTCAACACCAAAATGAGGAATGAAGGCCGGGAAAAAAATGTCATAGCTGAAAATACGAAATACACAAGGCCAACACTTTTACTTATTTTGATCGAGAATGACATTCTAAATCCAACAACACCTCACTTGTCAGTATTTGACAAATATAGACATTTTTATTCCAATTTTTATTTTTTTATCTAGAATGCCAGGGATCGTGTAAATCGCTTCAATCTTGATCAAGTAACATGGGAAAAATACGACTTTGATGCTTATAAGTTCACAGTCTTTTTAAGAATTATTTAAAAGTCGCAAATATGATTTTTTCCAGTTAACATGATTTTTTTCAAATAGAAAGGGAGTGGCTCGTCGCCTTTTTGTGAAAGATCATTTTCTTACGAATAATTTGATACCACTCACTTTCACTTTATTTTCAATATTTTTCTGAATGATTGCAATAAGCGATCATACCTAATAACAAATAATACGTATTCGGTATACTTATGCACTAACAGGTCTATTCCGTAACTCATAGCGATGTCGTTATCCAACGATTATCGTTATATTAACGATATTTGTGTCGAATCGTATTCCGTAAAAATATAAAGTCGTTACGATATCGGTAGTGAACGACAGAGTCTAACGTTTGCTAACGGGAATAGAATGGGTGCAGTTTGTTAACGACTTGAACTAGTTTTGTGGAAATTGTGGAATTATATTTTGATATGGAAATTTAATCAACATTTTAGGTGGAGAATTGTATAGAAGGCAAGTTGTATTGATATTTTTCATATGCAGTTTAATGAATTCTGGAGGAAAATAAATAAATTCATTCGTTCGAAAGTGTTCATTATTTTCGAGGGTTTGTTTCTAAATACAACATATATTGCGTTCTGGTGGTCTTCGAAGAACGTTTTCTGTTAACTTTGGTATTTTCCATGATTTTTTAATAAAATCCAAACTACCCCGATCTTCGAATACGTGATCATAGACAAGACTTCTATACTGACATTTGATTATGAAATAACAGTTGTTAAGTTAGCAACATTCAGCACGGAACGAAAAATTATCATTAACCATCCTGAAAACATTCATTGGATCTCTTTACTGAAATTGCCAAGTTCATTTCTAGCGACACCTTTTAAGGAATAAGTATTTTTGACATATTGTTCACAGGCATCGTTAAGAGCCGGCTACCGACAGTCGTTTGATAACGGATCGTTCAATAACGGCTTTTTACGGAATAGACCTGTAAGTCCTGTTTATTTTTGTTATCCGTGACGAACAATTGAAGCTGTTGCTGGGACTGCCTAAACAAATAGGCTAATGAATATGATGTCATTTAAAAAAATGTACTCCTAGCGCCTCTGATGGACGTATGCATCGTTACTTCACACAGTTCAAATTTTTACCGCTAGTTGCTTCGAACTATCAACTATAACTTCGTTTATATATTGTACAAATATTGTTATTATCATAGTATTTCCAATTGTTACATAAACATCACATTGAAAGTAACCATGAATTAATGTTTGGGTTCTAAGAAATAGTATTGTCTATCAATATTCCTAATATTGGCGCTAGTGTTTGGGGGAAGTTATTCAAGTGAAGGTTGAATCGAGTTTCATTTGAGAAGCACCTTTAAATTTGGAAATTTCGACAAAATTTTGAAATTTGAGAAATTACTATCGCAAAATGTAATTTTTGGGGACCGAGCTGATGCAAAGAAAAAATGGAATACAATGATGCGTGTTCCCCATTGTGGAGTAAGCTGTGTAGGAAGACATTTCGCACACACCGAAAATACATAAAAAAATGAAAAAAACACGCTTTCATAGCAATATGGACAGAAAAGTTAAAAATAATACGTAAATAGTCATTGACCGAAAAATATAAAAAAAGCGTCAGGTTCTTGATATCAGCTGTCTTAAATTTTTTATCGCTAGCTATTCGTAAAGGCAGCGTCATTATGAGAAGTAAGTGGGGAGTACATTGAAGTTAATTTTTGGTCAATGACTTTATTCTTATTATTTTCAAAATGTTAGTTCATATTGCTACAATGGCGCGTTTTTTAGTTTTTAACTTTTTAGTCCATAGGTAATGCTATAAAAGTGTGTTTTTAAACTTTCCAAGTACGGGAGAAAACTCATCGATTAATTCATCTACATTAGAAGTTTTTACCTACTTTTACTGAAAGTAGATTGTAGGTGAGGTCGATATGGTTCTTCAGCCTCTCCGTACCTCAACCTATAAGGTATTTTGTACATATTGGTAAAAGTACTAAAACCATACCAGTGAATTCACCAAATCTTTGAAATTTAAATCAGGCATTTTTTTTCTGACGATATTGCTGATAATACCAGGTCATAGTTATGAAATTATTGTATTATATTGGCTCAAAATTTCAAATGATTTGGATGTCTGGATGTGGGTAAAAATGTATTGAAAAGATTCCGTTACATACATTCAAACATACATACAGGTGAAGCTGATGAAAAGTGTGTAAAAAAACATAATTTTTGATTTGTCATCTCAGTGTTTTTCAGGTTTCAAATGATGATTGTTTTTATCCGTAATCTACTGAACGAGTCTGATTGTAGTAAGTATTATAAAAAGCGAGTTCAAAGACTTAGCTGTAATCCCATTCATACATGGACGTCCCATCCAGACCGTCATTCCAGACAATCTAACCTATAAATCGGCTTGTAATCCATTACATCCAGACTCACAACTCTGCAAACTCTTATTTGGAGAGAAACCAACAGCCACGTGTCACTCCGATTGCGGTAGTTGTACATATTATACATAAATGTCACTTACATGTCTTGGTCGAGAGGGTCGAGCTGTAATAGGGTATTTAAACGCCGCCTTGGGGTAATTGCTATTAATAGTGCGTGTGTTGGACAGCCTGGCTGCCTTTGCATGTTATGGACACGATAATGAGACACAAGACTCTCTACTCTAGAACGGAGACATTTTATTATGCATCGTCGAGTTCACAAGGCCCACGAATATCGAGGCTTTCCTTCTGCTAAAGATCAGATCTCTATTTAGGACCATTGCCGGGTTTCAAATGGTATGAGTTCTGTGATGCATTGTGACATATTATGGAATCACTTTCCGAATTATTCTCCGCCGTAATTGATTTTGAGTAATTAATAATTCAAGAGCAATTGAAGGAAATTTTCCGTGATTTCGGACTGATATTGAGACATTGGTGATTGATCTTAAAAATATTTTTGAGTTTTGATATTTTGATATACAGAATCTTTCAAAACAGAGAGTTCTATTAGGTGACAGATTCTTTACACTTTTCCGAAAATCGAATTAATGCAACATCGGTAGAGAGGCTCAATGAAAATATGAAGGTTTTCTGATCGAGTCCCTTTCAAAGTGGCAATTTCAAGCCCCCATCTTTAATAAACATTTTTCAGAAAACTAATCTTCCCGAAATGAGGTTGAAAGATGTTTTCTGGTACCATTGTAAACAAATTTAATAAAATACGGTGTACACAACATATTCAGCTGAAATATTTTAGGAAAACATCGAACTCTTCAAATGAGCATATCTCTCGATTGGGGGGGTTCGAATTCCTTCATTAGATATTATTATTTACTCAGTTATAATAATCCAAACGGACAATATATGCCTTATTACTTGGATAGGAAAAAAATAACTTAAGTATAATTCATAAGTAGTATAGGACACAAAAACATGAGGTAAGCTACATTACTAGGTGAATGGTAAAATTCTATGATATATGGTTTTACAGGGGAGAAGATGATAGGAGGTATTCATTAGATGGAAGTCTGATAACAATAATCTGTTCATTTTGCGGAAACTTGCAATTGGGGTATTACAGGCGTGAATCATCATCAATCCAATACTTTTTTTAAATTAAATTCAACTCGCATCGACCTCACAGGGTCATTAGCGGTGGTACAATTTTATTATATCAGGTTCATTACATTGATCTGTTGGATATACTGGAATACACTTTTCGAGTCACTGTTTAAAATCACTGATATGTCACTGGTTAGCTCGAGGTTGTTCCTTTCCTGGTGGTATTGTGGGCAGACGAATAGGTGCTCAACAGATAGTGGTGTGTTACATCGTTCACAGCGTCTTGGTGTCTCTCTCTTCAAAATATGCTGGTGTGTGAGTTTGGTGTATCCAATTCTCAGGCGTGTTAGGATCGTCTGGTGTTTTCGACTGAGTACAGAGTAGTTTGGGTTTTTCATGTGAGGGTTTATTTTGTACAATTTATTTGTAGTCATTGTCTGCCATCTCTCTTTCCATAAATTGTTTATATCAATTTTTATTTGGCTGTATAAATCTCGATATGGTGTTTTTTTGACTGTTTTTGCTCCTGGATCAATCCAATACTGTTTGCTAATTTTAATATTATTACTAGAGGATCACGTGGGTTGTTGAGATTAGAAGGGATACGAAACAATAAATGTGTGCGAGAATTTCAATGAGAGAATTTGTGGAGAATTAATTTGGTTATTGTGTTCTGTTTTTTCTTGTTCTCCAAGGATACTAATGAAAATTCTTCTCAGAGTTCACTTGATCTTACAGAAAGATAGTCGGGCCTCCTATGATGTTTTTCAAATACAGAAATCTGAGAAATGTATTTTGTATTCTTTCAATTATGTCCAAATAAGTTCACGGTTCTGCACACCAAATCATAGCTTAGGACGAATCAAAGTATTATACAGTATTTTCATAGTTTGTATATCTGTGAAATTCGATGATTGTCTCATAATGAAATCAAACATACGGTTGGCAGATTTTGCAACATTTGCAATATGCTCACTGAATGATAACTTATCACTATATGTTATGCTCAAGTCTTTCACAACATTTTGTCGTCTCGAAAAATCTGCCATCATATAGTCAAAGATTATGGGGTTCTTTGAGCGAGCTATTGATATTCCACTGCACTTTATTGAATTGAAGTGAAGTTCATTTTCTTGGCTCCAATGGAATACATTTATCATATCTTTTGTAGTGCTACACAATCTCTAACTGTATAATTTTTTTTGTATATTTTAAAATCATCTGCGAATACAGAACATTTAGAGGCTCGAACTACTAGCGGTAGATCATTCATGAAGAGAACCTGGAATTAACAAGGTGTTTTTCAGACATGTACCCGTTATACTTGACAAGAAAATCTCTATTTTTCAGATAGCTACTGAATAACTCTAAATAATCCTTCAGTAATCCATAGTTGTTCATTTTCTCAAAAAGAAGATCATGATTAAGTACATAAAAACTGTATCAGTTTGTAATTTCTTCCCCATGCTGTCGTTGGCATCTACTGATTTTTTGTTGTAACTACTGATTTTTTGTTGACGAAGCCGTGTTGACAATCCGTCAGAGAAGTTTCGATATGTGCGTGAAGAGAGAGAAATATACTTTATTGTCAAAGAAAAAACTGTTCTTATTGACAAAGTTAAAAAAAAAATTAACAATAATTGTAGGTAAATTATATAAAAATCAATTATAGTAACTACACATTAATGAAGTAGTATGTCAGATGCGCTTAAAAACTTATTTGTCATCATTACACAAGAGTATAAAACATTTTTAAATAAATATTCACATAAGATACAAACACATTAACATATAAGAACACACATATATAGCTGTACAATTATACGAAACGAATAGTACTCTTCCAAATTATAGTAAGCTCCCTCAAGTAATACATCTTTAACCGACTTCCGACATTTTTTAAAAGAGTTAATACACTTTATGTGTAAGGGAGGTGATTATATATTTTTATGCCTTCATATATAAAGTCGAGGAGGGTATAGGCAGAGGTAGATTTAGATTATTTGTCCTACTAAGCCAGTAGATATAGACAATCAATTAACATTGATTCCAGAAGTTTTTAAACTTCAATGGTATGTTAGTGCATTAATGAAAACAAACTAAAAATTTTTGCAGAAGTCTGTGAACATTGTTTTAATTGCAAAAACGTTTTCATGCTTTATTATTGCACTGAAAATTGCAAAAGTTCTGCAAACTAGACATACTCATAGGAATGTTGTTTTACAACATGCATTAAGTTTGCAACCTTGTAAAAGTTACGGAACCTTGTTTTTTGTCATTTTAAAAAAAAAAAATTGGTAAGTGAACGGAAAAAAGTTTAAAATATTCCTACATTGTATCGACGCTCCCATTTTCAATCAACAAGCATTGAAATAATTACAAAAGTTTTTTACTGTGGTTGCAAATAAAGAGAATATCGGTTTCAGTGGATATGTACCTTTGCAACCTCATACGAAAAACAGAACCTATTAACCCAACAAAATATTATTTTTGCATTTTTACAACTTCTTGAATAATTGCAAAAGTTCTGCAAATTGCAATTGAAATTACGACTGATATTTCACGTGACGCAAGAGATTTGTAACCATCATTGTTCAACGGAATTTTTTTTGAGTAATTGATTTGTTTTTTAAAATAATTTGTCATAAATTTTAAACATTGTGCAAATAGGTTTAAGATATATATTAGACCGTTATATGTCTACAGTGGTCCTGTTAAATACTTGATTATCCATCGCGTATATCTGTTATATTTTGTACTGGTTGATTGAAATTGCCTCCGAAGAGTAATACGGTTAGGTAGGTACCCATTAAAGAGTTCGAAACTAATTATTGATCTCTCGAACAATCACTTTTTTCGACTAATCTGCGACAAACATTTAATCTAATATTTTCGAATGCAACAATCGAAAGAGTACAAAATTCTGCTAAAAGACTATTGGAAGACATACATTTTTCATCGCATTAGAAACGAAATGCAATCATTCTTCATTTGAAATTTTCACTTGTCACAACATGACTTTAAAGCAATCGACGAGATTTCAAAATGAATAATCGATGCTCTATGGAAGAAAGGATATCAAAACGTTATCGATTGTATATCTCGCAAGTACATGATTTTCATCATCAAACAGAAACGTTTCTGAAAAATAAAAATTCGTGACCTCGAATTACATCTCAAATTTAATTTTTTCAGGTAGTTATGTATTTCTTGAATTGAATGAAATTATAATTTACCTTTCCACTCGACTTTCTTACTGCAATTGTGGTTTTCCATGAAAAATTCTATTGAATCCGAATGGAGGACTGAAATAAAGAGGGAAAAACATGTTGGTAGGCAATTCTATTTCAGTTGTAGCTCCAGGACTATTACATGAATGTGCATTGTTTTTGGTTAGTTATAAAGTTGTGTGTCATAAAAATACAATAGACAGTCTTTTTGTTATTCTGGTAATAAAATCATGTTACTAAACTGCTATGCATTCATTAATCTGTCAACAAAACACTGTCACGTAACACAGTTGTAGGTTAATCGTACTAAAGTAAATCTCAATATTTCCTCCATTTTTTAATAACTCAAGAAAATTATGAAAATGTGTTGAAAGATTCTCGATCCTCCATCAAACGTACCCACAGTATTTTTTATGCAAATTTCTAATTGTAATATGATGTTTTGAATTCATATCGTAAACATTAGCTTTCAACATTGAATGATTTCACCTACCGTTGACGAGCTTCTTCTTGGTCGATAGTTAACTTGGTAATGAATGTCATTTATTAGGTATATGAAAATCTTTATTATTCAGATAACACAGGTGTTGCAAAAATAAATATTTTTTTTATTCCTAATGTTCCGCATTGTAACATAGTTTGCAAATTATTATACTGCCACCAATTGGTAAAATGAGTTGTCTGTTCGATTCGCCAAAACTTTTTTTTTTTTGGTAGAGTACAAATACGAAAATATGTTTCTTCTGATTTTACCCTCATTTCCGTGTTGTAGACGAGGTTGCAAATTAAGGAAAACATTGTACGTCAGGACATCTCCACTTGCAACCATTATTGGAAACTTTTGCAATAATTCCGATACTTATTTCAATAAAAAAAAACAATTTATGAAAAAATATGTTTTCCGTTTGACGCAAGATATTGCAAATTAAAACTTTTTTCGAGAACATTATTTCAGTTATTTTTTCGAGTTTGCAGATCTTTTGAAATTTTCATCGAAAAATTAGGACTAACAACAATTTGTTTTCGATAAAACAGACATTTTCGTTTTGTTTGATTGGTTGCAAATTTATCAGAGGATGTAAATTGCTATTTATCAAAACTTCGAAAGTTTGCAGAACTTTTGCAAATTTTTCCGCGCTAATAATGTGAAAATTCATGAAATCCTGATTTTCAACATCTTCCGTTCAGAAAAAGGGTTGCAAAATCAGACTACATATCATATGAAAGTCCTCTTCACTCTACTGAAGTTTTGAAACTTTTGTAATTATTATTAAATTACGGGAAAATCACGTCTATCTCTACTGGCCTATACGTGTTCTGTGATGTATCTGATTACTTGCTAAATTATCACGGTTTTTAAAAACTAAGCACACGCTTTCTTATATAAATAAAGAAGATAGAGTGAGTATTCTCTCAGAGACAAATAGCGGTTTGCACAAATGTTTGGGAGATACCCTACAGATGTATCTTAACGCTCGCTTCTGTAAAATGAATATGTTATTGAGCCTTTGTTGGCTGCACTTGCCCCAGAAGGCCCGTATCTGAGGTGGGACTCCACGAGGCCGTAATAAACTGTTTTTGCTGTTTCAGAACCAATCTCGCTTGTGGCCATTTTTACGGCCTGACATCCTGAGGGCAGTTTTTTACTAAGAGACAAAATGTGTTCTTGGATTTTCAGCTCGTTGACAATTATTAAGCCAAGAAATTAGGTGTTGTGTTCACGATCTAGTGTATCATGGCCAATAGTTATACCTTCAATGTCACACTTGAAGGAAAGCAATTTGGTCTTGTAGATATTCAATGCCAGCAAATTACAGTCGCGCCATTCCTTAACTTTTTCTAAATCGTTCTGGATGGTTTTCTTCAATGCTGAATAATCTTTTCCGTGCCACAAGATAGTGGTATCATCAGCAAAGAGAGTGAACTTGCCTTGAACATTAAAAAGCGCTAGATCATGTAGGTATTACAAAAAGAGTACTGATCCCAAAACTGACCCCTGTGGAACACCATAGTTAATGTTTCGGCATAAAGTTTACTATATAGAATTTGTTCGAATAATTTAGATGGTGCGCATAATAGAACAAACAATACCCCGATAATTCTCAATTTTATTTTTGGAGCTGGACTTGTGTATTGGAGTACATATAGATGTCTTTCATTCAATAGGAAAGCAGGATGTTTTCACAATAAGATTGAATATTTGTAATAACGGCTTTCTTAGAAATTCCTCGTAGCCTTTCAGAATATACTGTGGGATATTGTCTATACTAGCAGATTTCTTAGGTTTCATTTTTTTTAACTCGTCGTTATAGTCGTTTTCAGTAATTGCTTTCGATATGAAGGTATTATTGGTAAGATCTTATCTTCGCATTTCACAATATAGGATGATTTTTCATCAGTATATGTTGTTAGAAAATATTCGGCAAGTCTCTCAACTGTTTCGCCCTCCTTGAATGATTGATTATTGAGGTTGAGTTTTCCCACGCTAATATGATTGGTTCTTTTTTTTGCTACGAAATTTCAAAAACTATTCAAATCTGATTTTATATTAGTTTCCAGTTCCCCTATATAGTTTCTATTGTCCCTTCTGATAAGATTTTTCAATTGTTTTCTTATTATTCTGTATTGGTTTTCATTAAACTCGAAAATAAATCTCATTTTCTCAAGGTTATTCTGTAGCTCTGCAGGCAGAAGTCATTCCCGGGGCTGGAAGCGGGGGCGGGCGGTCAAAGATTTTTTCAGAGCGTCGCCCGGCGCTCAGATAACCCCAAACACTTTGTTAATTCAACAAGGCCTGGAACCCCATCTGGATGAATGCTCGCTTTCAGTGTGCAAGGACCTGGGTTGGATCCCGAGCTGGGTCACGTATTTTTTTTATTTTCTATTCAACTCAAGTCAATTACGAAACTTCTATAAGTCACCAAAATATTTTACCTCAGAAAATTCACCCTCATAACCCCTCAAGACACAAAACAGCATTTTCACAGAGCATGACTTGCTCCTCAGCGGCCGAAGGCTGCTGAAAATTTCTTTGTACCTGGTTTTTTGGCATACTTTTACCAGGAAATAGGACTAATTTGTTCAACGAAAGTATTATCCGTGAATTTAAATTGTTCTAGCATGATCAAATTACAGATCTTTCTCATGAGAGAATAGCAGGAAGGGTTATAAAGCTTTATTTGTCTTGAAATAATTTATTTTTACATAGAGTATCTTCACAGGGGCATTTCCTCATGTTATCCTTGAAATACAGAATTAAATGCATTTGTAAATAATAAATTAAAGTATTAGTTACATGATACATTGCGTTCGTTTTTATGAAAATGTTAAGTTATGTTTTAGATGATGACACAGATATTGATTATACCAGCGACGAGGATGAAGATAATCAGTCAGATTATTAATGTTGATCAAAATCAGATTTCTCTATTAATAAATGAAAACAATTTAACACAAGATTGTAATTGATGTATTTATTCTCTGTTATCTATACTCATCCTCCGTTTTGTCTACCCGTTAATAATTAATACTTCATTGAAAATTTGAATGATACACAAAAAAATGCAAATGCATTTTGTATATACTCAGCCATCATTTTGTCCTCTAGCAAATTATTATATTCTTAAGCCGTAAATAATATAAAAAGGAAATCGCCAGAACTGCACATTGTCATTGAAATTTGAACAATGTTATTACAACTTCACCGACTTCTGGCAACGTTTAATCTGCGACCTAGACTTCTGACAATAATTTTACGAAATTTCTACAATTCAAATCTATAACTACACATAATTTCAGGACTGCACTAAAATATTTTATTTTTATTAAAAATTAACGCGTTTGACCAAATTCAAATTATATATTTATTATCTACTCAGTACGGTACATCTCGTAATTTATTATTTACAATGCATTTAATTCTGTATTTCAAGGATAAAATGATGAAATGCCCCTGTGAAGAGGCCTATGCCTAATGCCTAAGTAAAAATAAATTATTCCAAGTCAAATAAAGCTTCATATCCCTTCCTGCTTCGCAGAAACATCTGTAATTTGATCATGCTAGAACAATTGAAATTTACGGATAATACTTTCGTTGAACGAATTAGAGCTATCTCCTAGAAAAAGTACGACAAAAAACTAGGTTCAAAGAAATTTTCAGCAGCCTTCGGCAGCTGCGGAGCAAGTCATGCTCTGTAAAAATGTTGTTTTGTGTTTCGAGGGGTTGTGAGGGTGAATGTTCTGATATATTTTGGCGACTTGTTGAAGTTTTGTAGGTGATTTGAGTGTAATAGAAAATAAAAAAAAATCGTTATCCAGCTCGGGATCAAACCCAGGTCCTTGCACTTTGGAAGCGAGCATTCATCCAGGAGGGCTACCAGGCCTTGTTGAATTAATAAAGTGTTTCGAGTTATCTGAGCGCCGGGCGGCGCTCTGGAAGAATCTTTGACCACCCGCCCCCGCTTTCAGCCCTGGGACTGACTTCTGCCTGCAGAGCTACACACTTGTCAGCTAGTAAGGAAGGTTTCTATGTAAACATTTCCCTTGTACCCTATCATTTTTAATTTACGTAGCCAGCTCTTAGACTTTTCTCTCAAAACTTGGCAATCTTCATTATATCCCTCGTAGACTATTACTAAATCTAATATTCTACCTCGTGAATTCCTTATATTTTTTTCATTTAGATAAATCGCATCAACTTTGAGGTTATTAGCGACAGTAATTTGATAGATTACATTTCATTATGATTTCGGTTACAGATTTTTGGTAATATTTATAGTGTTTATAAATAGTGTGATGTCATTGAATACACATTTTGGGCCGAGTATGGAATTCAATGAGCCTGAAATATTGAAGGTGTTTATTTGTGAGGCGAGTAGAGGGCATCCAACGGGAATATGTTTGATGGTGATCTTCACGTTGCAAGATTCACATGTTGGTTCGGGACTTTTATCAGGTTGACGAGAGTCTTATCGATATCTAAAGTCAAGCATCGTCGGGCGTGGTTAGTACTTGAATGGGTGACCACCGGACAAGGAAGTTCCACGTTAAACGTCCTAACAACTGTAGCGTAGTAGCATATTATCAATGAGCACGAGATAAGACGATAGATATGCCGTCCTTCGGAGGAGACGTTAATATGTCGGTCCCGAGATCATGGATGTTGAGCTCGCTAAAGAACCCTACCTCTGAAACAACAGAGGATTCGGCAAAATTTCCGGGTGGGAGTAGTGTGCTCACCGGCCTTGGCCTTGGTAGCAGAAATAAGCCGACGTTAAATAAAACAGGAAAAAAAACTTGGTCTTTTCTGTTTCTGTTTCTGGGTAGAGATTTCTACGGTTGCACTGAATTTTTCACTTCGCGGTAGTGGCATGCCATTTTTCCTGCCATGCTGTTTCTAAGGAGTTCTTCGTCTGATTGTATTTCGAATGTCACTTATCACTGTTCCTTATATTATTCACGAGTGAAAAAGATCTTGATGCACATGTCCTTACGCGCACCTCGGCAAGCCCTACATCTGAAGTAAGAATATTTATCACAACTTTGATTCGCTGGAATCAAGATGATTTCCCTGAAAGATACGAAGGAGTTCTCTGTATCTCCCTTCAGTACATTTTGCCCGTGACCTTGTTTTCATTACTATTACTGTGATTATGTCGTTTTCATTTTGTATAGTGCTATCAAATAAGGCAGCATGTAACTCGCAGGAATACTGTGATATGATTATGACACATAGTGCAGTGAATGAAAGTCTTGCACGGTATGTATGGGATTACGCATTCGAATATGGCAATTCGTGAAACCGGATCATGTTTACTAGGGCACACAGCACGTGCAGTAAATCATCCTGTCGCAATTGACGAATACGTCTTAAATCATTCAAACCATCTTCATTGGTACTATGACACAAAAATTATTATATGAGTCAATGTATGGCAAAGTAATTGGTACATAAATTTTAAATGTAAATATGTTAAAGTAGATACACAAAATACAGATTAAAAGTGTAGCCACATGGCTCTTATAAAATACAAAAGGTACGTAACACACTAGATGATGCGGTTGGAAAATCTCAGAGGAAATATTTTTTCGTACCTATTTATAAATAGCAGTGTCGAGTAGTAATTTTTTATGTATCGCCTAAATGAGGTATGATTTTGTTTCCTGAAGAATGATATTCGATGAGAATATTTCCCAAATGACATTTAAAATTGAATAAAACTACCAGAATTCATGTTATATTCGAATTTTCAACGTGGAAAGTTACAACAATTCTTCTCGAACTAAAATCGAAGAAATCGTTTTACAGTCAATCATTAACTGCTCTTAAACTCGCTCAAAAACTTAAAATATATATAATTTTTTCCCTATGAAATAAAATATTGATGTAGCTGGAACTGATTTTGACAAAAAAAAAAGATCCACTGCTAGGAATCGAATGCGAGCCTATCGCGTGACAGTCTAAAAAAAAGGTATCTTTGACGGACATTGCTTGGCTTCGCGTAACGACAACTGGTTACATAACGACTATTCCGCAACATTGCTTGGCTCACTTGGCTCATTTAACAGTCTGAAAAATGTATATATTTGAATCCCAATATCAAATCACTGTATGTAGTGAGCTCAAAATCCCTTATTTATTCAATTTTGCATTTCCTGTTTCCTTACAAGTAATTGAATTATATATAATATATGAATTGAATGCGTTGACATATAATGACAGGGCATAGTGTGATTTTATCGAAAAACAATATCGAATCTACTAGTGGTTTAATCACTATAAAACTGATCTGATTGGTTCTCTGTTTGAAATTTCGGCCATTTGATTGGCTCAAAAATAATGAGGGAAATAATCATTGAAAAACAGAAAAGACGATTGCTATAAGTAACTTCGTATTATCAGGTAAATATACCTTTTTTTTACTGTTTTGAAAATTATTTCTGCCAATTCGAAACCGTGCTGTGAAGAGTTATTGGACTTATGCAAATGATTTTTTAAATCTCGAGTAGTCATTATTAGAATTATTTGTTCGTTTTACGATGTATTGCTCTCTGAAAGTAATAAATTCCTTTTTATCTTTGTAGACCGTAATATGAGTTGGGAAAGAATTATAAACGCTATTAGCAAAAAGTTGAGCAGTGGCTCTTACGCTATTCTTTAACTGAAAATATTTTCAATACAACTCAACTAATAAATATTTATTATGCAATAATCTATTCTCATATATCTTGTAATATCAACATTTGGGGTTGTTCCAGCAATTCCAACAGGATATTTGTGTTACAGAAAAGAGTATTCAGACTAATTTCCAATTTGAGAATCAGATATTGTAAAATTGTTTTATAACCGCTTTCTTAGTTATTTGACCAACCCTCCTAAGTTAATGAAAACTTGTACTTGTACGAGTTAGGATCACGGGGCCTTACCTCTTATAGTGGGATCCGAAACCACTCTTGGGGCCTTGAAAAATTTTTCGCCAGCTGCGGGAGTCGAACCCGGGCCGGGTGGAAACAGTGAACACAAGACTTACGCTCGTACCACTGAGCCACAAGCCCCACTAATTTCTACTGATTCCTCTTAAGGATATTCTAAGAAATATAACATTTTAACTTTTCCTTGCAGGTATATATATTTTAAAGTACATAATGTTATTCCTGAAATTCGAGCTGAAACGTAAATATGTACGACACAGTTTCTCAGCATCACAATTATTCTACTAGAAATGGAGATCTCTTATCAGAATTCTAATCATAACTCAACATTTTTCAAAAAAAGTCCATGTGTATGAGTTACATTTTCAACCATCTTCCTATTTTCATTCTGGTAGCGCATTGTAAAAATTTTGTGCATGATAAGATACAATATCTCTAGTTCTCAGCAATCCCGAATGTGCTATGTATGTTAGTAGAAATCCTTGTGTTGTATTTGAGATTATGCATATTAGTACTAAATATATTAGAAACAGTAATTATTTTGAGATTCACTAATGTTTGTTTGCAGTCTTCTTTATGTGCGAGTCCTGCTATTCCCTAATCGCTCTCCGTTGAATTTTAAATACCCGCCTCGACATGACAGTATTGTCCCAATGCGATAATTGCGTTAGATACAAGTGAATGGATAAGAGCGTTTTTTGAGATACTACAATCTAGAGGTTTCTCAATAGGAAAATATTACTGGAAGATTTTCTGCCAACTTTCATACAATGTTCTTGTCAGGTCAATTTCAGTCGATTGTTACACCTAGGAAATTAACTGCGTTCGAGGATGCTACTTAATGAAGTCAAGGCGGAATTTTGTTTTTCTGATTTGGACGAGTTGAGTTTCAATTTATTAGCCAAAAACCAGTGTTCAATGTATCTGTTTTCAGATGTAGTTCAATTTCCAGCGTGGTTGTTGCCCGGAAAGTAATAGTTTCCTGTTAGATATTACAAAAAATTACTTCATTTTTGTCAAATATTTTTCAATTTTCAGAAAAATATTTCTGTTTAATATTCAATTGAGAATGTTTCCCTCTTCGATCTGTTTTTGTTGTTAATATTTTTTTCAAGTGGTATGGATATGTCATTATTGGCGTGAATAACTGAAGAATAAAGGATAAAAATTAAGGCTGTTAGAAGGTCATTTATAAATAATAGAAACAACAATAGGTCCCATAACCGACGATTGCAATATGAATAACTCTTTCTAATTTAAACAACTGACTTCGGTTTGTGAGGTACGAATCAATGATTTCAATAGCTTCAACACCAATACTGAAGATATTCAGTTTTTTCGGAAGGATATTATGAGTAATGGAGTCAAACGCTTTCATAAAATCTAGAAAAGTAATACAGGTGTTATCACTATTTTCGAAACCATGGTTCTGGATCAGAATGTGACATTTTAAAAAGTTTTTACGCTTACTTAATTCTTTTAAAGTCACTTTCAATATTGCATCTAGGAGGCCTTGATCGGACGTTAACTGATCTGAGGACCTCAGGTGATGTCAGAAAATTACAATCGCAAAGTTTCAGTGACTAGTAAGATAGATAGGAATAAGACAAGTTGGCAAAATTACATTTTCGTGTCTAACTATCATTTTTCAAATGGCGACCATTTTTTGATAAGCACTTTCCGAAAAAGGTTTTTTTGAGGAATCTAACGATACTAATTTATTTGCCATTGGATTAAAAATAAGAACATACATTGAGTATTACTAAGAAAAATACTGGATAATAATCTATTTACGTTTGTTAAGTGTGCCATTTGTAATTTTCTGACAAGTTATTTTCCTTTTCCGAAACTCGTTTTTGGATGGTCACTGGTAAATTAGGTGGAAAAATCGTACCTATACGGGTACAAGCTAGCGTCTCATCCATAAATATTAAAAATCCAGTTAAAATTGATATAAATTGTGGAAATGGATAAATAAAGGAATCCGCGAATGAAGCGTATAAGTTTCTCAAACCGCAAATGTTCAACGAAACGGTCATTTTGCCTTTTTTTCGAAAAATCGTAAATTGTAAATAGGATACATTTTTTAAAGAGGCTTCTGATGAAGTGCATTTATTAATTGCCCCATCTTGAAATTATAAATGCTTCAATAAGGAGTTCCACATGAACTCTGGCAAAAATGGAATAATAATCAATATGTTTTATTCTCAAAAACCGTGATGTCATCCAATGCTCTGCAGGTAAATTGGTGAGTCAATTGAATTAATAGAAACTCACATCATGAGATCAGGCACAACGAAAACGATCCGAGGACTAGACACCCATCTTACCTTGAAACCCCATGAGGTTATAATTTACCGCGGCGGCTGAAAAATTTGGCATCTAATAATATCTTCGAAGCTGTAAAAGTATAAAAAAAAAAGTATTGATGTTACTACCCTGATTAAAAACGTATTATATATGCATGCAATATGATTACCAAAAATAAATAGTGTCAATTGCTTGTTATCGAGCGAAAGTTGGATGAATATTCGTAATTAATGAAGTGTCAAAATGCCGGGAAAAGGATACACTTTCCGTTCTTGACATACAAAAAGTCATTGCTTTCAGTTGTCATAAATGCATTACGTTTTATCTTTGAAGATTGAACTAATCTTTCTCTATTCCATCGAATTCGAAAGCCACTACTTGACTCAAAATCTAATATGATTAGAAAAATGTTATAGCAGTTTCGTAGTAATCTTCTTAAATAGTAATAAAATATTTCGAATGGCAAAAAGACAAGGATGAGATGAGTTTAAACTATTTGATAAACTGAAACCTACAAAACCAACCCAATCATAATATAAATGGACACATTATGGATCTAACTTCGCAACTTTCCACTTCGATTTATTTTATTGTATAATCTTACAAACACCAGATATTATCATTACAATTCAAACCTATTTCAATGGTTCAAAACATATTAGGATACATTTAAAATGAAATAAATAATAGTTTGAAAACTAAAGAACACGCTTTAATATAAAACTAAACTAAAAAGTAGAAAATAATTTTGAATGAGTTTGAAATAAGAATACAGTGATTACCAACAAATTCATTTCATCGTAAAAAAGCGTGGGGTGCTTGATGTCAATTGTTGTTAATATTTCATGGACAGATATTGCGATGAAATAAATTTGTTGTTAATCACTGTATTCTTATTTCAAACTCATTTAAAATTATTTTCTACTTCTTAGTTTAGTTTTCTATGAAAGCGTGTTTTTCAGTTTTTCAAACTATTATTATTATTATCTAATTTTTTTTAACTATTATTCTTCAATTTTGAATAGAATCGGACCATAATCACAAAACTCGTCCGCCATTTTGGAGCCGCCATCTTGAATCCTTCAATTTTGACAAAATAATCATAATCTACGACTCCAAAAACCCCCACATACCAATTTTGAATAGAATTGGACCATAATCACAAAACTCGTCCGCCATTTTGGATCCGCCATCTTGAATTTTTCAGTTTTGACAAAAGAATCATAATCTCTGACCACGAAAATCCTCTGATACCAATTTTGAACACAACTCGTAAGCCATATTGGAGCCGCCATTTTTTTTTCAAACAAAAATTTCTTAATGCATTGTCACCAGAATTATGTACACCTGCCAAATTTCAAATCATTCGTACGTCTGGAAGTGGGTCAAAATCTGCCCAAAGGAGTCGGTTAAAAACATACGGTTACAAACATACAAGTGAAGCTAATATAAAGCGTGTTAAAAGGTAGGTTATGACAAAAGGTGATTAGAATTGTTTCTATAACAAAAAAAAATAAAAAATTACAGTGAAACCAAAGAAGATTTCAAATTTAAATGCTTAAGATAAGTTGAACGAAACATTTTGGTGAATTCGTAGTTTTGGTTTGAGTTTCAACTTCCACTTTCAACAAGAGGGTTGTTGATTCTTCTTCAAGAATGATTGTGGGAAATAATTAACGAATATTATTCCATTGTTTATTGAGTTTCTACCCTACAACTTACAAAAGTCCCAAACTATCTTTCATTTTTTATAGTAGCAACGTATTCGAATGATATTTTTCCGCAATTAGTTCTGGTCCGCATATCTGTCCCAATAAATAATAGAGCACCATTAATAATTACACTAACAGACACTGAAAAATTTAACGCAGTATCACGATATAACCATAACAAATAGGTTTAAATTAATAAATATGAAACATTTAGGTAGGTTATGAAAGGGGCACGCTTCCATCGGACGCATATGTCTTTTTATTCTTTTGTATGAGCTTTTTATTCCATTTTCCACGGGTACATCCCTTTATTCGCACCCCTTCTGTTCGATACGATTTTAATGGATTGAAAAGGCAATTGGTTACAGTCGAAAAATTATTTTCGGTTTCGGAATCGTTTTCAAATTGGCATAGATGCATATTGTAAAGGACCCTCATGTTATGAAACTGTTTCCCAGCTAGTCTTGAATAATTGTAGACAGTAATCAATCCACATTATTCGCTATGTTATGAACATTTGAGAATCTTCAGAAACTTTCAATCTCCTTGTCATTCCCATGTCGTACATCAGTTTTTCTATACCTGGTGAAGCATCTTTTGCTTCAGAAAAAATATTTGATATTAATTTAAATTAATATAATAATAATAATTTCATTCAACATTCTAGATAAACTTGGTATATATGATATATTAGTTGAAAAATAAAACAAATATATAAAAAACGAAATGTACAAAGTATATGGAAACGCAAAGATTAAATGACACCACATTCACAATTGATACTTAAATAAAATTGAGAACAGTGTGGTGGAAATGAGTTTGTCATTTAAGAATTCTTGGTAACTATAATTAGCATTTATCAATAAGAAATTCAATCTATCATGGAATATTTTATTACTTCTGACTCGTTTGACACCATTCAGTAGCTTACTGTAGCAAGTAATAGCATTGCAGTGGGAGTAGTTTTAATAATTTGTCTTTTGGTGTAAGATTCGGAAAAGTTTTTTGTGACTTTATCAATGAATTCATGAAGTCTCGAAATATCACTGATTTCGTTTTTGTAGACACAAAAAACTTATGTTTTCAGTTAGCTGATTGTTTTGACCATGATGACTGTGATGACTGTGACTGTGATGACTGTGAATCCCTAATAGTCGGATACTCCCGGAACTAGACTAATTAGATGGCCACCCAGATCGCCCGATTTAACTTTACTCAATTTTTTCCTATGGGGCTTTCTCACAAAAAAGTTCACAAATCGAGCAGAACTGTGCCCAAGAGTTCCTCAAGCTTTTGCAGGTATTACTCCACAATAATTACGGAATACTTTGAAAGATATGGAGATTTGGTGGAAACCACAAAAATTCAAATCACACACACACATCATATATATGATAATAATAATAATAATATAATAAAAAAGTTTATTCACTAAGGAACTAAGAAACAACAAGAGTGTTTATATAATAAAGGTGGTTATAGCAAATAAACATGGGGTACCACAGAAGCTTTAGTTCCGGAGGACTATCGCTTGTACGTGGTTTTGTATGTATACAACGTAATTATGACAAAGATAATAATAATAAAGTAGTGTTAGTTATGACAAAAGTAATGTAATAAATAAATGATATAATATAAATACACATAAACATGCAATATGTAAACGCATTCATATACTAGTAGGGCAAATATATAATTAACGGTAGGGTTTTATGTTAAGACAAACGGGACATATAGTAGATATCAGATTTATATACACACACATATACACCCACATATACACACACATATTTATATACAAAAATATATATACATATATACATATATATATATATATACATAAATTTATATACATATATACACACACACATACATAAATACACACACACATATATATAAAATCATAGCATCTATTATGGAGCCATTTATACCGTTTTATATTTGAGATTATTATGGTAGTATGAAGTTGGTGTTTTTTTTTTAGTATTGATATCAGAAATATTAACAAAATCGTGTATATTATTTCTTTCAATACTAGAGATCCAGTTATTATTTTTTTTATATAAGTTTAAATTGATTATGTCTTTTGTCGGGCTAGGTATCAAGCTGTTATAGTTTGGTAATTTTTCTTTTACCCTTGTATATTTAGAGTTTCAATTTTCTTGTTGTTTTTTTATCAACATTTCGGTAGGAAACTCATGCCTTTCCCAAAATATCACTCTAAAAATTGTTGGCGTTAGGAAAATACATGTTTGTGGAAGAAATAAAATTAGACTTACCCTGAAGCGTAGAATTAATTTTTTTCAACTATTGTTGGTGATTTTCCTCCCGGTTGAGATAAAAAAAGGGGGGGAATATTTAACATTTTTTGTTTAAAAAACGGGACGTGGTACGAAACAAAGAGTTGAGAAGGTTTGTATGAATTGAAATGGCCAGCAAACTTATCAGATGTCGGCTCGTGGTATGTGTTTTTGTGTGTTGGATTTGGTGTAAAACATTAAAAAATATTCATCAGATTTGTACGTGGGTGTATTTTGATTTACAGGTGGTGTTCAAAAGATTATAGCAGGTTGTGATATAGTTTGTTGATCAAATTGGTATATTTTCTGTCATTAATTGAATTTGTGTTTTTTTATTTCTATGGCCTCATAACCTCGTATATTTCGCGTTTACGTTTTTGTAATCCTGTTTTTGAAATTTTGTCCTACACCTGTAATTTCACATGGAATTTCTAATTACGTGATTTTCTTTTGGAAGTTGGTTTAGTTTGCTGAAATTGTTGTTGAGTAGGTTGTGACCCTTGAAGGCGATTGAAATGTTATATTTTGCTAAGAGATGTTTTAGTTGTTCTGATAAACCTTGTATATAAGAAACGGTTAGGAACTTTTTTTTAGGATCGTTTTTATTTGCTTGCCGTTAGGAAAAAGATCGATTTTATTTTTGAAAATTGAGTTCGTTAATTTGAGAGGTAAGTTGTTTTTTAAAAGTGCATTTTTGGCTTTGACGATTTTTTTTATCTGTATTCTGGGTCTGATAATTTGATGGCTCTACCGGCCAACCCTATTATTACGGATTTTTTTTTGGGATAAAGGATGATTGGCCATTTCCATTTATACATAGCCTCACAACTGTTAATTTCGTACCACGTCCCGTTTTTTCACACAAAATATGTTAAATGTTCCCCCCCTTTTTATACCTCAACCGGGAGGAAAATTGTTTTGAACAAATCACCAACAAAAAAAAAACTAATTCTACGCTTTAGGGTAAGTCTAATTTAATTTGTTCCACAATCATATATTTTCCTAACGGCAACAATTTTTATAGTGATCAAAAATATTTTGAGAAAGGCATGGTCTCCTGCCGCAACGTATGTCGTAATGACAATGGACAATGTCTCATTTGGACCTATCCCAAGAAAATTTAAATTATATATATATATATATATATATATATATATATATATATATATTTGTGAATACTCATTTTAATATAATAAACGATGGTAATTATTATTTCTAACTGTTTGGGCGATTGTTGAAACTCACAACGGAAACGAATTCATCCAAGAATACATGAAAACTTACTCCTATGTATCAAACATGTCAAACTCATACAGAGAACCTCCGTTAGCCACTTCTACAAATATTGGCATGAACTATACAAATCCATTGGCTATAAATTTCACTGCAATATCTTAGAGCCGTTTCGTTTTCACATAAGGGACGATCATAACTCAAAAAACGTAAGCAACATACACTTGCGAACGCCAATATATCATTCAGTTGTAACTTTTGTTGTGCCGTAAAAATTTTTGAGTCCCTTCATTGCTACCCCTTTCTGAACGAATCAATTCCGTATCAATAAATATTGATTTACGAAGTAATAGCTGTGAAAAAGTGTTTTATTTTGCTATAATGTGTCACATAAATTAGAGGGTACAATAACGTTATCGGTGTTCGGGGTTGGTGACTAATTGTCGACCAATGTGAAAATTATATTTATAACGGAAGGTTTTTTATGACGACTAGGGTTGCATTTTTCGTCTGAAAATAATGAGAAATCACACTTTGAATCAATTACGAATCAATTTTTACCATATAACATAAAAAAATTCCTTGTGACTCTCACATTAGGGGTTTCGAACAAATATAACCAAACAAGCTGTTTTTTAGAAAATTACTTCATTGAAAGTCTTTGGTGTAGCGATAATCAACGACCTGTGTTTCGAGGACAGAGAAGAGGGGAAGGTACTGTAATTTTTTAAAAAAACGTGGGCACCAAACCTTAAAACAGTTATCAAATCCAATAAATTGATACTTGATCAGAATATATACAAGGCAAGTGAATTGAAAGAATTCAAAAAAGTTTTTTTAATAATTATTTTATTTTGTACTTTTTTGTAGTTAAGTACGCCTTAATTTATGCATTTTTGTTGAAGCATCGTTATTATGAGGTTTTTTTTTCCTGTATCTAGTCCGTCAATGAGGATACCATCTCAAGATTAACTCATCCGCCATCTTGGAGTTTCCATCTTCAATTTATGAATTTTAACCAAAAATCAAAATTCTTCGACTAAATTCATAATCTCCGACCCCAAAAACCAGGACATACCAATTTTGAATCGAATCAGACCATAATTACAAAACTCGTCCTGCATCTTAAATTTGTGAATTTTGATAACAAATTCATAATCTCCAACCCCGAAAACCCCCACAAACCAATTTTGAATAGAATCGGACCATAAAGAGATCATCGGCCATCTTGGGGCCGCCATTTTAATTTCATGAATTTTGGAGAAAAAAACATAATCTTCGGCCCTGAAAACCCCCACATGGGTACCAATTATGAATCGAATCGGACCATAAGCCTAAATCTCGCCCGCTATCTTGGAGCGCCATTTTGTTTTTTTCTATAACCAAAATTCCATGAGCCGCCATTTCAATTTCATAATCTCCGACCCCGAAAACCTACACATATCAATTTTGAATCGAATCGGACCATAATCACAAAACTTGTCCGTCATCTTGAATTTATGAATTTTGACGCCAAATTTCAGCTCAATCGGATGTCGGCAAGTGCTCCAAAAATGGATTACAAATTTTGTACCGGAAATAATGACAACGAATGACAGAATGACAGTCGAACGAAGCAAGTTAAATGGAAGCTTGTGAAAAATACGGTTGATCAGAATTCAAGCACAGGGCGAATTAGATAAAACTGAAGAATTTCCCAAAAATCCGTTCGGAATAATGAACGTAAGCGAAAACGTTTCAACCACAGTCCAAAAACAATCGCTGGCGAAACAGTTCTACCTGAAATCGGAAAAAGTTGCAAGAAGATAACGGTTAAATTCTCGTCTGTGTCACACACGCCAACTTATTTTTCTACTCTTCCATCAGAAATCATTTGACTCTCAATCTTCCTTACTTTTCTGAATTGTCTACAAAAATTATGGTATCTTTTGCAAATTATTATTAACAGAAATCGATAATGTATAACAATTATTATCAGATAAAATAAAATATATTTTAGGTACATGCCAAACACATATTGTAGATTCATTATTGAATATTGAAGGGTACCAACTTTTCAGAAATGGGGAGGTGGCATTGCTCTCTATGTAAAGAATAATATGAATGTCGCTGTTTTATTAACTGAAAACATAGAATATGTTGAGAATTTGTGATTGGAAATAATAATTATTAAGCAGAAATATGCAATCATATATATTTATACATTGAAAATTGATTTCTTCACAAGCAATATCATGAAATTAGTTCATCTTCACGTACCGTTATAAAAAAAACACGCTTAACATTAACTAATGCAGAAACTTAGGAACAAAGGTTTCCAAAAATATTAAAACCAAACTTGACCTTCATATCAAGTATTTTAAAGACTTGCGTTACTATATTAACAAGTCCATTACATCTTCGTGATGTAAATAAAATCAATAACTTCTTGTTGAATGTTAATGAAGAAAATGAGCCTTCCCCTAATATAATTCTATAATTATATAATAACAATTTGAAAATATCATTACTGAATTAGGATTTCGACCGGTCGACAAAAATTTCGTGATGGAAAATAATATTAAATAGAAGGCATTTGGTCATGACGACTTGAATATACCAATAATAATAATCTGTTGTACATTCATAGGAATTTTTCTCACTCACATCGTCAAAGATTGCATTACTCATTCTTATTTTCCCAATTCCTGGAAACGTGCTTTTATCAAAAGTAATCCACTCTAATTTCGATCAGCTGTAAGGCGTAAGCATTTTACAAACTTCATCCAAGGTCTAAGAAAACTCAATAGAACATCAAATTCTAAGACATTATCGAGAGCAACATCCTTCCTAGACATCCATTAGCGAAAGTTACTAATGCAGAAGATATGAGAAAGCTTTCGAAAAGATATTGAATGCTCAGATGCGTATATACTTGAATGAATTTGACATATTACCATCCTGCCAATCAGGCTTTATCTGACCATAGTTGTACCACGGCTCTTCTGAAAGTGATAGATGATATACACATCTCTATTGATAACAATGAACTGTGTCTACTAGTATTGCTCGACTATTCTAAGGCTTTTGATCGAATCAGTCACCAACTTCTTTTATCAATTCTGAGTTACCTGGGGTTCACTATGAATGCAATATCTCTACTCAAAAATTACCTTTTCAACCGATCTCGAAGCGTTATCATAATTAATGAAAAATCTAAATCTCTAGAAATAAAGAATGGTGTTCCCCAGGGATCAATTTTGGGCTCTTCTTTTGTTCTCTACACTTCACAATTCTCAAAGTCCTTACGTTACGCTTCAATGCACTGTTATGCTGATGACACGCAGATGTATTTGAATGTCGAAGAAAACTCCTACAACTTGGCACTTGACCAAATGAATCATGATTTGAATACTCTCATAACCGTATCAAATAAATACTGCCTTACTGTGAATAAATCTAAATCATACGTTATGCTATTCGGGAGGACAGCAGCAAGAAATCGTTGCTTGAATTTATTGAATATACGTGTTGACGGAGTCCCCCTACCCACCGCAGATACAACAAAAAATTTGGGATTGTACCTTGATAATGCATCACGCTTCACTACACATGTATCTCATATTTTAAAACAGGGTTATATGAATCTAAGAACGATCTATTCAAACAGAAATATTTTGAACAAAAAAAGTAAAATGATACTATGTGATGCTGATGCAGGGCTGATGAAATCTGACAGAATGAGACTTCAAAAATTGCAGAACTCATGTGTGAGACTTATTACAGGCACAAGAAAGCGGGAACATGTTAAGCAACATTTAAGGAATCTTGGTTGGCTGAACATGGAGGCTAGGCGTACACTACACTCTAGTACGATTTTTCATAAAATAATAACAACTGGGAAACCTCCTTATCTATTCAAGAAACTGACTTTCAGAACTGACATTCATAATCTCAACAAGAGAAAACAACAGGCAAGACACAGTGGGTCAAAGGCCCAAGTGTCATCGGAGATTACGACCTGACGAGAGTATAGGATGGGTAAATTTGAGGTGCAGGAGCACGGACTCCAGGACTCAGGTACCCCACACTACGGAAAGGTGCCCATAAAGCATTTTCTCCACTTTCCACTTTCTCTAAAAAAAAATTGTATGTACCTGGAAGTTGTCGATAAAAAACATTTTATATTGTTTGAAATTTATGGGCGTGGTTCCTCATCGGTGTTATCAAATTTCCATTTCATCTAAATATTTCTTAGATAGAAATGTGGATCTGAAAGCAGTAACATTCAAAACGGATTTCCTACTCTAATTTTTTCTAAACCATTTTATCTAAAATATACAAGAAATCTTCTGGAAAATTCTAACTTGTTGCTCAAAAAAAGTTAACGATTGATTTTCAGATAAACTCATATTCAATTTGGTTCAACATAGGTCACCCTAATTTACATTGATTTATATTGATTACAGCAATAAAATTCCATAGTTGCGAAAAAAAACTAATTTTATTCCAGTATAAGTTGTGAAACCAACAAACTAAGAAATGGTTGCTTGAATCAATAATAAATGTATTGAAAATTGTTCAGGCAGTAGTTGTTATCATGTATGTGCATCGGTGAAAACGTTGAATTGCAATATTTATCTCATTCGGCGTTAGGTTCCATGCTTCTGTACCAAAATAGGTAATGGTGACCTTCATCAATCTTCAAGCCATCAACACCTGCAACTCAATAATTTACATGTAGTATATATTTCGAAAAAATTAAAGACAAGTGCCACACTATACTTTACGTAAAATAAAATTCAATAAACATTTTTTTAAATATTCACTACTCTGAAAGATATTCTTATATTCATATTATTCCTCTCTCTGATTTCGTCACTTGTTCGATATAATTTATGTAATTTTTCACTCTCTCTCTAGAAGTTGTCTTATCCCTACTACAAATAAATGTTTCTGGGGTGAATAAAGTTTTCGTTATTATTATTAAACATGGGGTACCGGCCAGCTGGTATGGTTGACAAGAGTCTCATCGATATCTGAAGCCATCACAATACAGACCTATTCAACGAAATGGGCCCAGGTTGAACAAATGAATAGAAAAATAAAAATGTACATGTACCACAACCTTAGGTGTTCCCAAGTGAGTATACAAGCACCAGCCCGACAAATCCAAGTACTAAAAAGTAATAGGTAACACATAACGGCCAAAGGCCAACAAACGATTTTTTGCCCCTCACTTTTTCCGGGATATAAACAAAATTCAAAGAAATCAAAATTTTAAATACCAGTCAACTTCCCACCCCATTGAAATCAAACCAATACCTACATAAGCACCCAGCGCAGGAAGTAAGAAAAACCTTTTTAAATAACTTAAACATTTCTCAAACTTACAGGAAACAACGCCTACATCAGCGTGGCGCCTTCTCACAACCCTCTTACGGGGGAGTACGAATCGATTGGAACGATGAAAATCTTCTCCCCACACTCAATCCAAAACCCCATTTCCTGTCCCGTAACCAACGCGACAACGAAATGAAGAAATGTATTTTTTGAAAAGTTTATACAAAATCCGTTTTAAAAGTGGATAAAATTATTTGAATTTGAAATTGTGTTGATATCTGAAGCCAAGCACGACTATGCGCGATCAGTACTTGGATGGGTGACCTATGCCTGCCGAAAAACATTCGCGTTATTGAGCATCGTATAACTGCAGCTTAGTAGCATACTGGCGGCTGCAGGCGATATATCAATGAGCCCGAGATATATCGAGAGATATGCCGTCCATCGGAGGGGACGTTAAGATGGCGGTCCTAGGTTCATAGATAGTGATCTCGTTAAAGAACCCTAACTCGGGTTGGAAACACCAGAGGATTCAGCGAAGTTTCTGGTTGGGGAAAGTATGCTCACCGGTATTAAGCCTAGTTGCAGAATCAGATCGACGTTAAATAAATGATAATTTTTTTTTATTAAATATACGGCGGCGCCCACTACTGAACGTACATTATATATGGTGGGTGCCCCTATACTGCTCATGGGTGTATTTCTCGTGATAAGATGACCGACATTATTTCTAGATTTATTCTTCGTCTATATGTTTTATTATTATACTTGGCAAAGTAAGCCAAAATTTGTTCGGGATATATTTCTTTTTTTTCGTGTGATGCGAATTTTATCTGCCGTCAACAATGCGAGGGGCGTAAAAGTTTCAAGTCAATGAAAATGCATTCTCAGCTATATGGAAAAATTTGAATCTGTGAGCACTTTCAATGGGGAATATAGAAGCCGGTAATTTAAATAATCTCAATATATATAAAAGAATAACTGACTGACTGAGGTATCAACGCACAGCTCAAACTCCTGCATGTGGGTTTATTCGACACTGTAGGTCAGCAATTTAGGCAGGATTTTTGGAAAATTAACTCCTAAGGTGGTGAAAAAGGGGATGAAAGTTTGTATGAAAATCCGTCATTTTTGAATCACTAAATCGGACAAACTGTCAAATTAATGTTCGAAGCTAGATGGAATCACAGAAAGAAAACCAGGAAAAATACAAATTCTACGCGGAAGAAGTCACGGGCACCAGCCAGTGTTTGTATAGGTGGGCTAGAAGTTTACACTTGTCAAGAATGTCAGAGAAAAAATAATAATAATTATTATTATTAGTGATATTGAAGGCAAGGCAAAATTATGGAAATTCCGCAAAGTTTGATTATATTATACCAGTCTTTTATGTAATTGTACATGCATTAGTTGTCATTATATTGTTGAATTAGTTTGAAAACCAATAAAATATAGGACTTCGGAATGAAAATGTATGCGTTTTGGATTGGTTCAACTGAAAAAAAAACGGATTGAGTATATAGTGAAGATGAAATATTATTTGTTATGATCGCGCAAAAAGATCAAAACTTTCCACGTTGTTTTCAATAGTTTTTTAATAACTATTTGAATTTTATCATCATTTTCAATATTCATGGATGATTCAGCGAAAATTACTTACCAACTGGTGAGAGAAAATTGTCAGATGGTGGATTTTTAGGATCTGGAATTTTTTCCAAATTGTATAACCACCAAAAGATACCTTCTGCTACACCCTCTGTATGACCTGCTATAGTTGTTATATAATGCCCAAATTGAGTGTGTGTAGCTTCAAAAGTGAAATAGGAATCCTTTTCCATAGCCAAAACCATCACATCATAGAAAGACGTCTTCGTTGGAGCTGTTATGTTTATGGTTGCGCTTTCTTCGATATCGGGAGCCACCCACAGTGTGTATGTTACATTAATATTGTTGTCTGCTTGTGCTTCAAAAAAACATCAAAAATGATTTCATATACATTTTAATCACTGCGCTATATAATCACCCAGTATATATTACACCCCTTTTTAAGCATAACTTTCATTTGACTCTTCTTGAGATAAAGTTTATACGGGGAGTTCCAAATACAAGCCTATGCGTGAGATTTCGGAAAGGTAAACAGATTAAAAACCGATTTGATTGGGGCAAGGTCATGTTACAACTGCTTCCACTTATTTTTATCAATCTCTCAGGCCTGTTTTTTAACGTTAGTCATCTCATAAAAACATACCATCACCCTTGAGATTTCTAGTTTATTTCAGTATAAGTTTTGTTTTTACTTCAAAAAAATTGTTGAAAAAATGCGTTCCGTCAATGCCAGATCCAAGATGTTGGTAAATGTAACCCATTTACCAAAGGGGTTAGAAATAATTGAATTTTGCTTTGAATAGTATTTGTTTGCAAAGCTACGACATGGACAAAAGTGTTCAATCACAATCAGAAATTATATTTGCTATTATCAAAATAACATAACAAAATGAATTTCATAAAGAAAACATTTGGCCGACTTTCCTTTCAAATATAAATGTAATAAACCTTCTACGATAAAAAAATTCAAATTGAGAATAAATGTCAATCAGAATGACATTCAAAAATTGATTTGTATATACCTATTTGACTGTTTTAATTTGCCTTTTTACATCACTTGATTTAAAATTCCATCTATTATTCTCACGCCAAATTTAACAATAATGATACTTTGTGCCATCCGATATACAAAAAAACGAATTAAAAAAACTAAATCACTGAAATATATTATTCATGTTGCAACCGGTCTATATCTTAACAGTATTTTTTTATTCTTAATATTCATGGTTTTATACTTATAGCTTTGAAATCTGCTCTCAAGTTGGTAATTCATTACTACGTTTTCAAAACTTACATATATTAGCATAATTGTCGTTTTTAATACTTTTCTCATTAATTTCTGAAATACTTTCAGTAAATGAACTAGGATGAAATATTTTGTCAAACTATGAGGCTGTTCATAATACAACTCCACATTTGTAATTTACGAAGGTTCCTTTCATCAGTTTTCATGGTATTATGTTTGTCTATCTTTCTAATTATCTATAATAGTTTACTGAAATCTGAACCATTCCACATATAAAGTTGAAATTTGTTGTTTAATAACACAAAATAATTTTAGGAATAAAAATTATATTTTCTCTCTGAAGGTTGATTTCATGTGTTGACCTATTCAAAATGCCGACGTGTGGGCTATCAGATGAAAACTAATGTGATGTAGAATTAATCAATGTTTAGCATCACTCTCCAAAAACCACAACGTTTCTATTTATAATGTTTGTATTTTTTATTTGTAAGTGGCAATCAACTCATTGAAAATATGTGAACATTGGAAGCATATAATTTATTCTCATTTCAATAAGTTTTCAGGTGATCAAATGATAAGAGTCGAAACTTACAGTTAATTGAGTCCCCGTTAGTGTGAAAAATAATTAGTAGTAATGTCAAACAGAGCGCGAACATGATGTATGATGCACAGATAATCATTCAATACATTGCTATGAGAGGGCAATATGAATGAATAAATATGGCAATATACGGTAATTTTGATCTTATCAGCTTTTCATTTATTTACAAAATACTCGGTGATGGAAAAATGATTTACCTTCAGGATTTACATAGATAGAGGTATATATTTTATCTTATATTTTTCAATATGCCTATTATACCAATGTATAATCAATAAATACACAGTAATATCAGTGTCTTGAACGAATTTATGAATGAAGATATGGGCACCAGAGGCTGGTCAGGTTGGCCAAGCAACGTCGGGCGAGTTTAGTACTTGAATGGGTGACCACCTGACACGGAAAGTGCACATAAAATGCCCTAACAACTGTATAGTAGTAGCATATTCGCAGCTGCAGGCGTCTTATCAATGAGCACGAGGTAAGACGATAGATATGCCGTCCTTCGGAGGGGACGTTGAGATGGCGGTCCCGAGTACATAGATGTTAAGCTCGTTAAAAAAACCCTACAGAGGAAACAACAGAGGATTTGGCAAAATTTACGGTTGGGGGAGTGTGCTCACCGGCGTCGGTGTTTAGCCTTGGTCGCAAAAATAGGCCCGCGTTAAATAAAGCAATTAAAAAAAATGCATGACTTCAACCTAAGATGAATGGATCCGCAAGTACTATTTGTTGTGGACGTTGGCCGACACATGCAGAAACAATATTCTACGTCTATTTATGTGTGACGGTCATTTGAATAGTCATCATTATTCTGAATTTTGGAGATCATACTTCATATATTTAGGTATTTATATATTCTCGCTCTACATACAGGTATATATGTATGTGTGTATATGTGTATCCTGATATAGATACTATACCTCGTAGATTAGGCTCTATTTCATTCACACATTACCTCTATACAATTTGTAATTCTTTATCTTCTATCCTGTGAATAAAAATTATTATTATAAACAATTATTATTGAAGAGATAAGAGGAATCTCAATTAAACAGCTATCGATTTCATCGTGACACACCACCGAAAATATTTGAATAAGCCCATGTTTCAATTTTTTTTTGTCCTGTTGAGAGATAGGATATCAATCTATTTAGAGCTTGATATTGAAAGGGCTATCAAGAGGAGGAACAAACATGTGAAGATTCCCAAGATTAATGTTTTTGAATACTTTTAAAAAATTCAACTTTTGTTCCATCCTAGGGCTACGTTAGATTCTATGAACCATGTCATTTATCCTCTTCTTCCCCTTGTACGGTCCTTCCCAAAACAGCGCTAGTTTGGGGATACACCTTTCTTCTTACATGGATTGTTCAGCCAAACATGATCACATTCTTTGAATCCTGAATTAGCTTTCAAATCATAATGAGCTTCCATCTTGTCACTTATGGACAGCTGCTCTGTATGACCTCAGAAATAGTGGAAGTTTTCCTTTTGATATTTTTTCACAACCATTTTTTTCCATAGTTTGGTTGAATTTTTCAACCATGCCATCCAACTGCGAGTAGAGCGCAGTTGTTCTAGTTTTGCTGATACACATCAGTCAACAATCTTTCTTGAGTAACTTCGACTCGGAATGGCTTCCTTGGTCAGAATGTAAATCTGGAATGGAATAGGCTCCTACCCATAATGGCTGAAATAGTCTATGGCAGACCATGATCGGTCACAGGAAATGGTCCAGCAACATGAATGACAATCTGTTCGAATGGAGCACCTACGTTGTATTTCTCCAATTCACCCCTGGAACTCGTCTTGGGACCTTCAGGTACTCCGCATTATGCACTAGCACCAGCTCTGTAAACCGTATCGGCAATGTCTTGTCCAAAGTCTTATTGACTCTCAGATGTCCTCCCATCAGCTGACTTCTATACCCGTTTCAGTAGTATATTTTTCACAAACAGGGAATTCCATTGTGCCCACATTGTCATGAAGATGGGGTATTTTTCCGAAATATATCACCAGGAGAGTCTACCAGCTTCGTAGTCATTCCAATGTGAAAGTGGGGAATTATTGTCCGAGAGAAATTATGAAAAAGGAATTTGTGGCATAATGGACAGATTATTGAATTAAAGAAAAAAAGCATCCTCAAGCGGGACTCGAACCCACAACCTTGTCCTTTCCGGACATACGCTCGTAACCACTGAGCTATCGAGGCTATAAGAATCGACACACACTCGCGAACACTTTACTTCCTTGATTTAATGTGAATATTGGAATGAATCGAAAATCGAACGTACTCATCAATGGCCGTCGAGACCCGTTACCTATTTACCCAACATGTTCGTCGAATTGACGATTTCAGTAGAAGATCTAGGAAGATGATCTCCAACCACTGATAAGATTTAGCCAAATATATAATGTGAAAGTGGAAAATTATTGTCCGAGAGAAATTATGAAAAAGGAATGTGTGGCATAATGGACAGATTATTAAATTAAAGAATGTTTGAAGTACCCAATGGTTGGGGTATACAATGCCTAATTTCCTTAGGTAACAGTATCGCTCGGCAACTCCTTCGAGGGATCTTGTTCTCTGACTTTGCTCGGATGCTCTAGGAAGCGGTCTACCAGAAAAGGGGAGCGGGTCATTTACTCTTGCACAATATCCTCCCGATCATTTTGTCCTCCCAATATCGCCTTGGGCAACATGCTCTCCGGTTATTTGCACTCAGACAAGTTTCTCTCAGAGTATTTGCTCTCATGTAATTTCCTTTCACTCACAGGCTCTTGACATCATTCACTTTTAATTTATGTAGTGGATTGTACCTGATGAATGAAGAAATTGTCTCGTTGGTATGACTGCACACAAAAAAAAGTGGACTGAATTATTTGGATAGTTACCCTGAATTCAACATTATATTGAAGAGAAGTAATTGACGATGCCATTGATATTCACGAAGAGACAGAAATCTTTGAAACAATTGATAAACGAGGGATATATCTATCACTTGTATCGTGAGAATTAAAATAATGTTGTATGGCGTTGTATATTTTATAAAAGTCAATCCTGTAGGGAAATATGTCACACCACAAGTGCAACTTCTGCAGATAGGTAGTTGAAACTTTTTCATAATGTGTTGGCATTTCCAATTGTAGGTTTACCTGTTTTTTTTTCTATGAGGAGTGAAATCACAAACATCCCATAATCACAGCCCAGATATAGCAAGTATCGAAGCGGAAGTTACACGAAAGGGCACTTTTTACTCAGGAACCACCTTCGATGATCGTAACTAAGAAAATACATCTCCATTACTATTTGGTCGTTCTAGGTGATGTTCGGTATTGTAATGGTACTGATTCATATTTCTTCTGATAGATGGATTTTCAGTAGTTCTCCTAGTCCTGTTGATTCGGATGGCTCTGGAAGCTTCGCTTTTATTAGAGTAGGAACGTGGGGGTGTTTTCCAAGGTGATAACGAAGGTAGTGGCAACTCCTCCTTGCAATTTCTCTGGAAATGTCCACTTCTATCATATCTGCAACAGTTTTCTCTTATCTCACCCGATGATCCTGACCTCGTAGGTAAGTGGTAACATTGAGGTATCCTCCAAGGTGATGACGAACGTAGTGGCAACCTCAGCCCGCAATCTCTCTGTTTCTACCACATCTGAAACAGTTTCCTCTGGCGATCCTGTCCTCGTCAGTAAGTAGGGAGGTATAGGTACCCTTAAAGGTGATGACGAATGTGGTGGCAATCTCACTCTACGATCTCTTTGGAAATATCCTCTCCTACTACGACTGAAGCACCTTTCGAGTGATTGTTTACGTTGTTATTCTGGGGTTCCAGTTTATCCAGTATTCTGGTGAGTATCCGTTCCATGCTGCCACTTTGTGTCTCTTCCTGAGGTAGTTCTCTGATCGATACCGCTCTTACGTTAATTTCGAAGTAATGAAGGCTGCTTCCACTTCTTAGGAACGATACAAATCTCCACTGCATTTCTCGAAAGGTGCTGATCTCAGAGTCCGTTGCATTTTAATATTTCGCAATCTGTTTATGAATACCTGCAACGCCTACCATTGAAATCCGCCGGGACCACTGGGTAGGGCATCAAACTCCTGAAGACTTTCTCCCAATTCTTGCACTCGTGTTTTAATTGTGCTTGATGCAGTAATTCGCGATGTTGATGTCCGTACCTTGATTCTAGGACAGCAATCAAGTATCCCACTCTCTCAGTTTTTGGACTCCTGTAATGGTCTGTAACATTATTAAAGCAGATCTCCTCAAGGTCACTACAAGTAGCCTTCTCTTCATCATTCCATCCATTTTCTGTTGTCACAGCAAACTGTATTCGATATAGAGACCATGGTAACCAACCATCAAAAGTCGGAGGTTCTACGAAATTGTTCGATGTGGCAAGCCTATCGTGGTGGTCTGGGATCTTAAATGATGCAATTTCCATTTCTAGTTCTTCCAAATGCTGCATTATTTTCTCATGCATCACTAACACTTTTCTCTTTGCTCCTTCTAGTTCTGCAGTAACTTCTTTTCTTTTTCTCATACCACATTCTTGCATTCAGTTTTCTGGAACATCTGCTCAGAAGATAATTTATGTTGCTCTCGTTGTTTCTTCTCCTCCTGTTCTTCTTTTTTTCTTCGTTTTTCCTCCTTCTGCCGACGTTCCTCCTCCTCCTGTTTTTCTCTCAGTCAATGTTTCTCTTCCTTTTGTTATTTTTTTCAGTCGATGTTCCTCTTCTCTTACTTTCCTTTCTACCGTCTTCACGTCTCCTTTTGTCAACGAACTACCTCCTCTGTTTTTCTTTCTGCTGTCGTTTCTCCTCAACTTGTTTTTCTTCCAGCAATCGTTCCTCTTATTCGGCAAACTGCTGTGATCATTTCCATTATAGCCTCCATAACGTCGTATGATGGATTCCTCGTATGCACCATGAATTTTCCACAAATGAGCTACTGATATTCTCACTTCTGAAACCAACTGTAACGAAACTGGGGTCCGTGCTATTTAAAATACGGGACCAATTATTGTCCGTTTATTTACATATCACAAAAAACAACACCATACTATACTCTGACAAAAAATCAATTACAGTTCATCAGTAAAGTATTGCACACGACATTGTATCTTAATCACGTTTTATATTCCCCATGAATACCTCTACTGTACTGACTTCGCCGGTTAGACTTGTTCTTATAGCGGCTTTTTATCCCCCCTATTAACTTTTGAACGGTTCGACATAGAACAATGTGCCAAAAACCATTTTGAATTATATCACAAATACTAATTTTTGAAATTAAATATATTGTGATTGCTCGATAGTTGGCGCGGGGGGCACACCAACTTACAAATTTCAAATAGCATGGAGGGTCAAGTGGCACATCGTTGAAAAGATAATTCAATTCTCTTTTCAACAATCCTATTTTTTTTCTAATTTTGTTCAGAAATTTTTCCACAATATGCATTTTATACGTCAAGTATAAGTGCGGATCTGAATGGTACCCTTACCTCGATAACTTTTGAACGGTTTGATGTGAAACAATCAGACATGAAATATATTGATAGGTATTACCGGTCCTACTTTTTGAGAGAAGATACATTAAAATTACTCGACAGAGGGCGCTGGGGGCACATCGGAAGGCATAGAGATCAAGTTTCTCATCGTTGAAAAGGTAATTCAATTTTTCTCTCAACTATGGTTGTTCCAAGGAATCACAATTGCGAGTGCGGCTATTTATATTCCCCCTCCCTGTAAATTTTTGAACGGTTCATTATAGATTTTCCCAAAATGTTTATGACAAGTCTTTTCACACTGATAGTAATCGAAAATTTTCCAATCATGTTTTTCATACCAGAGTTTTAAACCTTTCTTCTTTCAATGATTTTTGTGAAAATGAAATGTATTTTCTCAATTATGGACTTAAATATAACATTAATAAATACAACAATAAACAAAGTTATAAACTTTTGGCAGTTAAATGTGAAAGGGTTATTGGAACATACAATCTCCCTGATAAAGATTTTATTAGAAGTGATATTTCTAGATCTCTCAACAACAACTTCTCACTTCTCAATTCCGGTTCTAATTTTAATTCTGACATTCAAGTTGGCAAAATCATTTCCAAAAAAATTTTCTGGGAATCAACTAGTGGTCACTAAGGCCGATAAAGGTAATTGTATTGTTATTTCAGATAGAATTGATCATAATAACAAAGTTACACTAATTTTAAGTACATATAGTTTTTCCAAATCAACATTAGACCACACCAATAGATTTTTCAATAACATGAAGGTTACTTTGAATGTCTGTATCGATTTTACAATTCTTCCAAGTTCAAACTTACCCTTATGAACCCCGCCACTCCATTGCTTTACGGTTTACCCAAAATACATTCCATTCACAGGATGATATTCCTATCAGACCGGTCGTTTCATACTGCACCTCTCCGGTTTCTGAGTTAGTTTCTTGGTTAAATTCCCTCATTAAAGATATCACCCATTTCAATAATCCTCGTTCATTATTAAATTCATTTGATCTCACTCAAAGAATCAAAGATGTGGTGGTGCCACCAAACTCTATTTTGTTGTCTTTCGACGGGGTTAATTTGTTTCCTAGTGTCCCTCCAGAAGATTGTATCTGGTTAGTAAGAGAGCTATTATTTAAGGCAGATGTTCTTTCTTTTCATGTCCTCAATTTATGCAGTTTGTTGAATATTGTTTTACAACAAAACTTCTTCCAGTTCAATAATTAATATTCCACACAAAATTCTGGCCTAGCTATGGGTAGTAACTTGTCCCCCCTTCTGGCAGAGATTTTTATGTCTGATTTAGAACATAACCTCAAATTCTTTCCTTTATTTAATCAAATATGTTTTTGGTACAGATATGTTGATGATTGCATCGTTCTTTTCAATGAGAATCTTCAAGAAGTAAATATTTTATTAGAATTTTTTAATTCCTTACACCCCTCTATACAATTTACAATGGAAATAGCAAAAAACAATTATCTTCCTTTCTTAGATTTATTGATAAACACTAACGATTCTAAATTTGATTTTTCGATTTATAGGAAACCTACTCATACAGATACAGTAATTCCTTTTTCTTCATGCCACCCCAATTCCCATAAATTCGCAGCGTTTAATTCTCTTTGCCATAGACTATTCCCGTTGTCCCCTGAAAGTTTCAACAATGAATGGAACATCATTAGACAAATCGGTTACAACAATGGTTTTCCCACTTATTTAATCAAGAGAATTCGTGCAAACATTTAATCAAATCCCTCAATCGTAGTTTAGTTCCTATTGATAAAGCCAATAAATATTGTTCTATTCCTTATTTAGGTAAAGTTTCTCTTGATATCTTGAGTATTTTTAGACGTTTCGGTAATGATATCCATTTATCCTTTTACACTACGGATCCGATTTCCAAAATGATAGTTAATACTAAAGATAAAGTAGCTCTCGCCCACAAATCAGGCGTCTACAGAATTTCTTGTTCACAGAATGATTGTGTTGCTCAATATGTCGGTCAGAGTGGTAGAAAAATAAAAACAAGAGTTTCGGAACATGTTAAACTAATTGAGAGTTCTAGAAACCCACACATAGATGATTATAATACTAAAAGTTCATTTGCTAACCATATTCTTAATCACCATCATAGCTTTGATATTGATACTGATTTAGATATTTTACACGTTTGCCAAAAATGTTCTCTACTTAATTTTCTTGAAATTTTTGAGATCAATTCTGTTATAAACAATCCGAGTGTTGTTTCTCTAAACGAACAAGTTCAATTTGATTGCCGAAAGTTTTTTAATTCCCTTACATTTCATTAGAATTCTTTCTTGCCTTGATCTCCGATTAACCGATGTGTTCGTTTGGACAGGTGTTAGTCCGGTTAGCTCTGTGTTGTGTTATTCCTTCCTTCAGTATAGGTCACACTTCATGGCGTTCGTTGGAATAACTAGTCTGTCAGATACGCACTGATCTTTAATTTGATACATAAATGTGCTACTACTAGATATTATATATTTGTTATAAATATGGATAGGTGACATCTGAGCTCTTTGCACGGAATACTATTTGCTTCGGTTGGATTTGCTTTTATTTCATCATTGTTCCGTGCATGTTGTTCTCCTGTCATCGCTCCATGGTAGGGTTTTGACAATTCAGTTTGCTTGAAGGATGGCTCTTTGTGTACTGTCAATCACCATTCATTGCTGCCATTGTTTCACGTTCCACATGTCGTCGGGTTATTTTGTATCGGCTAATGTCTTTAGCCTACCTAAATTTAAAAAGGGGATATACAACCCTTAAAGGCAAACCTTCATGTTTTCAATTGTTTCTATTATGAACTCTTGACTATAAATAATAATAATTTTAACCCATAATTTTTTCATCTCCATGTAAGTAACACATATTGTACTGCACTACCTATGGTTTTACTTCTTTGCTCTTCTTTTATTGTAGAATATTTAACTCCGCTGATGATGAACCTATAGAGGTTCGAATGGTTCGATGGTTTTTTAATTCAATTATCTTTTCAACCATCTAATTTATTTAAATTCTGTCATTTCTATTTACACAATATGCATTTTGAATTTTGTTATACCGGACATTTCAAATGCATATTGTGAAAAAACGTATTGACGGAATTTAAAACAATGATGGTTGAAGAGGAAAATTGAGTTATCTTTTCAACGATGTGCACTTGCCCCCCATGCTATTTGAAATTTTCAAGTTGATGTACCCCTCCGCGCCATCTATCGAGCAATCACAATGTCTTTAATTTCAAAGGGTAGTATCGGTGATATCATTCAAAGTGGCGTTCAGCCCATTGTTCTACGTCGAACCGTTCAAAAGTTAACCAAAGTTAACTAAAAAAAGCCGCACTGTATAGGTTAATTATGACGAGAACATCCGGTCATTTGTCGGCCTTTTTCGCTAAAAGTATAGGTACCGATTATTCCGGAGTCACGCTGGGTAAATATGCGAAACATATTGTGTTCGGCAGTAGCGTACGGTATTCGATTTTGTAATAATATATACGTTTTTCATTTTTAATGAAATAATGTCTGGTTTCTGTATCTTTTTGCAGATTTGTATCCCGAGACTATGGATGACAGGCCAAAGTTGGTAATGTTACAGTTGCAGTAGTTGAATTGAGATAGCGTTAGCTAATAGTGTTTTCCATTCTGTCAATGCAATCCCAACGAATGTTAAGAAATGGATGGATTTTAATCAGGTACGCAGACATTAGTCATTTGTCTGCTTGACCTACTGATGAGGGGCAAATACACCATCGGATGTAAAATAACATCCGTCGAGGCAATAGCCAGGAAAGAAGTTGTTTTCCGATGGATATTCGACCAATATACATCAGTGTTTAGGAATTTGAAATCGGCTGTCTTGAGGAATAAAACGTCTTTCATTTTCAACATTATTCCACCTCGATTGTGCAATGGAATTAGGTTCGCTGTCAAAAAACTGATGGCCAACGACATCGAAGCGTCATCAATTTTGAATGGTAAATCAAAAGGAGAAAATGGGCTGATTCCACGTAATCCCATCATTCCCACCGATATGCCATTTGATTTCAGACGTCTGCAGTTCCCCGTTCGCCTTGCATTCTCAATGATCATCAACAAGGTCCATCGATTCAAGTGTGTGGATTAAATCTGGAACACCCATGCTTTCCACATGGTCAATTATATGTGGCATGCTAACGAGTAGGAGAGCAAAAAATTAATTTGTTTCTGCTGATATTTCAAAGCACTTGAATAACTTTTTTCAAATTTAATTTAATAAACAAAAAATAATTGTCTCTGAATTATTCTGTACATGTAAATGTGCCTGCTTTGTATATGTCTGCCTCTTCCAAAAATATTACAAAAAAATTGCAACGCATGCCAGGCATTAGGTAGTCTTGTATAAAAATGTTTCAAACAATTTTTATACCAAAAGTATATCCAAAGATACAAATGAAACTAGATATTTTGAGGAACAGAACGCTATTGGTATGTTCCATGTTTTACGAAAAATATATATGGATCTCTGCGCAGTGCCGCATAAGAAAAGGTTTTTTTTCAGAAATATATCCAATTTTCTAAAGATATTAATAATTGTCCTGAAAGTTAATTGCAGAGATCGCAAAACCATTGAAATTAATTGGACTTGGCAACCCTATAGCAATATATTTGATTATATTTATGCTAACTCCCTCGATAAACATTTTTGTGTTACCCATGACGATGGATATGATTTTATATGAACATGATATTATGAAATACTGAGAGAAAAAAACTTTTCAACAAAAAAATAAACCGACGAAAAAATCAACTGAAAAGCAAAAAATAAAATAATGATAATTGAGCCCCTAAACTAAAGTAGCTAATTATTAGTCGGCGCCAAACAAACAATCAAAAAGCCGCTGTGCATCTCGCTGCCATCATTTTACGCTTTACCTAATTCAATTGCTAATTTGTTTGGCGCCGACTCAAAATTAGTTACTCAAATTAGTTTAGAAGCTCAATTATCATTGAGGTTCATTTATTTTTTGCTTTTCAGTTGATTTTTTCGTCGGTTTAATTGTTTGTGGCTAAAATCTACTAATTAATACCTACTTAATTTTTGATTACTTCCAACATACTTACTTACCTAGCTTACTTCAACTATTAACTGTTAAATAACATGATTATCTACTTTAACTATTTATTGTTATATAATATAAATTATTTTTTGAAGTTCCGGTTAGTTGATTTCATCACTTATATAATTCCATCTTTACATAGAAGGTTATTATCGTGACGGATGTAGGAGGATCTGTCAATGTCAACTACATATGTGTGCCAATGTTCACAAGTGAAAAATCAATCATCCCCTATTTTTCTAAACATAGGGGTGAATCATTTCATTCCAAATTAATATATGACCAACTATGAGGTATACCCTATCTAATAAAAGAAGAATTATCCAAATCGGAAAACTCACTACAAAGTTATGTCTGATAGAATCTGTTAACGGACCAAGAGGGTGAACGATTAATATCCTCCTTTTTGATTTGGTCGGTTAGAAATAGCCTTCAATTTCGTGAACATGCTATACGAAAATATCTAAATTAACGACATTAAGTTTCCAGATGAGCTTTTGATATCAATACAACCTTTTTCGTTGCTTTTTTATGTTATTTTGTTTTGATTATTTCTTTAAAGTAATTTTTAATGATTTTCGTTGATGTTTGGCGCAAAATCAGTTACTTACATTAGTTTAAGAGCTTAGTTATTAGGACTCAAAAGGTTTATTTTATATTTCGCTCTTCAATTCCTTTTTTCGTCGGTTTAATTTTTTGTTAAAAAGATTGTATTAAATGCATAACATGAGGCATTAAAAAAGTCTAGTTATCGTGCTCACTCTTGGTCATCGCCAAGTTGTTACAGCAATGCCCGAGTAGACTATACAAGGAGTTTCATTTCACTTGGAAAATCAAATTGAGCTACTAATTCGACCTCCACCCTGTATATGGATTTACATTGGTAATTTTTATTACGACAACGGCACAATATATTTCCAGACTCATTATATGAACGTCCGCTTATCCGTTATCAATTTTATTATATCATCCTCACTTCAGGAATGACATTATCTTCGACAATTTATTGGTTCCCTATCTCAGTCCCTATCTCAGTTATAAAGGGATTATGACTTTTGGATCAGTTATATCGCACGTGTGCCGGTCCATTCGGAGTTATTTTCAAGTACGATTTAGATTACTAAATATATCTACTTTTCAAATTCCTTGGAGATAGACTTACAATTATTGGGTATTTGTAATGGATTTAGATTCTTTTTTCTGTTACTTTTTTAAAAACATTTTCGTATGACTCAATATATTAGGGCCGGTAACACAAAGTTGATTTGAAAATTCATTCGCTAGTTATAATATTATAGCCATTGGTTCTGGCTGACCTTAGTTGGTTAGATGATATGGAACTTCAATATCGTGGTCGCTATCAGTGGGTTGGTATAATGATGCCCTGAGCAGACTATACAAGTTATATATTTTTCCGGAGAAAGCTCCACCCGGAAGATATTTTGAGCGATTAAATCACCTTCCACGCTCGAATGTAGATTGATAGGTTATTCCAATTCGTGCTAGTAACTCAACTTTCCACTAAAGTTTTCCAACCTAATTCAGTATAAAAGATAATATGCCATCGAATGTGAACCAATGGGAACCTTTATTATAGTTAGCCTGTCATCTATCGTCATTAATAAATGCATGGTTCTCCAGTGAATTATATTAATTGCCAAATAGAATTACAATGATGCTCTCACTTGTTGTAGCAGTGATTGCCATGTTGGCTATTGTCTGCCTCGAAGGATCTCTGCACACTTCAACTCCTAATTTATCTCGATTTGAGCTTTACAGTTTTATGCCGTTAGTATTTCATTCAATCCGCGCTTATTTGTGTATGTCTAGTAATTTCGCGTGGTTATTAATTACATTGACAAATAATGTCTTTCATTCAGATACTAGTCGGGTTTATACGAAAGACCTGACTCGATTATAAATAATTTGAAATAAACTTTGTTAACACTAACTTCACTATTGAATGACTGACTTTGATAATTCAATTCGTAGTTTTACTGATTGACATTTCGAACCGATCTAAACCGCACTATTTCGATACAATGAAATGAATCATTTCAATTATTGGCTCAGTGGCACGAGCATTGGTCTTGTGTCCACTATTTCCATCCGACTCCCGCAGCTGGAGCAAATTTTTTCAAGACCCCAAGAGTGGTTTTGGATCCCACTATAAAAGGTAAGGCCCCCGTGATCTTAACTCGTTCAAGTTTTCATTAACTTCTGAGGGTTGGTCAAACAACTAAGAAAGCAATTAAAAACAACAATTCAATCAATTGACGTGTCTGACTGCGAACCGAATGCTTCACTGAATTCTGAATCATCTTCATTTTAAGAACTGAATATGATATGAACCACACTGCCTCGATTAGACCGGTCTCTAGTACTTGTTCAGTCAAAATTCTAAATTCGTGAATGGCTGTTGCCACTTATTTCAGTCGAAAGAGTAAGAGCCTAGGGTTACACTCGTTTTCAAGTACAGTGATAGGAGATCATGAACTGCCTCGATTGATTACTGACCCTTTTACCGAAACTTCCATTTTTATACATCAACGATATCGCAATAAAAATGGACGCGAGCAATGTTCAGACAAAAAAATGTTTTCATCATAACGATATTGAATCAATAAATACACGCGTTATACTCGTATCACTCAATGATTTATTGTTCTGACTATTTCTTCAAAGAAATGTGGCACGTGATTACCGGGCAAAGTCGATTTTTTCCAAAGCTACGGCACTATTAATTGTATGTAGGACTCTGACCAATAGCTGGGCTATTCAGGGTTGCGTAACAAAAATTGAAATATAAAATTTTGTAGCTGTTATACTAAAAAAAACCGAAATTCATAAAAGTATCAATATAAGAAAAACTAACAATTTTTTACTAATGTCATATCTTTATATTCTGGTCATTCATTAGCTGGCCAAGGGATGACACTGACTCTCTATATAGATAAAACCGATTCTGATTTCGATATCAAAATATACATAATTTTTGTTCTTATGTAGACTCGCGCAAGAACAAACCTAAGTTTTTGAATGATAATCACTCTAAGTTTTTGAATGATAATCCAAATTGCAAAGAAGGCCATGGTTATTTGCCATTTTTTCAAACACTTATTCGTTTTAGGTTTGATTGTTGAATCGACATGAACCCATTGATTTCAAAAGTGTTTTGAACAAAACAACGAGGATGAAACTGACAAAAACAAGACCCAAATAGAACACACCTTATGCACAGAACTCTGAAGATTGTAAGATTAAATAATTAATGTCACGATTCTAAACTGAAAATGTCCAGTGTAATTTTGCCTAGAGTACTTCACCAAGTGAAAAATTTCATTCGATACAATGAGTTGACTCATTTCAATTCAATAATTGACGAGTCCCACTGCTCGCCGAATGTTTTTGATTAAATTCTAAATCTTCCACACAATAAGAAGTATATGATATAAAACACAGTGTCTCTATTGACTACTGATTTACCCTTCAACTGAAACTTCCGTTTTTTAAGATATCGCATTGAAAATAGAAGCGAGCAAACTTCAGACAAACGAATTATTTTTCATATAATTAGTTTTCTTATCATAACGATAGGGTTGATGCTCAATCGTTATTATAACATTCATTTCTTATCACTTGAAGACTGGCTAGACGGTGTGGTATCACACAATTAAATTATTGCACTAGTAACCCTTTCACCACCCTTACTCACTTCACACCTATATGCGCATTCCGATAACTAAGTTATCATCATCAGTAGGTTAACTACATTAATAAATTGTAACATTTTCTTACAATTTATACCTGGTGTTTCTAATTGGGTTGATTTATACTAATTACTGTTCCTCAAGACGCTAATGGGATCTTGATGGTTCTATGGGGATCAAAGAAAACAAAGTGGAACACATAGGCCCATTAATCCTCATTAAGTCAATTTTTATTATGGTTTTTAAATTTGTATTATGGTTTTTGTGGATAACTGTTGACTGATTTGTTCTTTTTCAAATTATGATTCGATCTTTTTGAAATTATGAATATTAATTTTGTGACCAGATTCGATCATATGGTCCGCCACACTTTACTTATTCTCCCTTTGGTAGGTAGCATGGGCTGGTAGCCTGGAACCTTTTGGAAGTTGAACGTTTTGTCTAACCGTGATAGACTTTTTCACAATTTTGACAACTAATTACATAAATTCCCGACTTATCTAACATGTCAGTTTTGCCCTTCGGGTTTCCTAATAACGTTTGCAAGTTATTTCCTATTGCTATAAACTGCTTGGAAATTTACATCCCGGAATATAGTGTTGAGACCTTTCATGAGGTTTGGATGGAGAGGGATTCATTCACTCAACGTGTTAAACGATTATTTCTCAAGAGATTATCAATGCTGTCTGGTGCATTCAATGGGAAGTTTACAGCTCTGTGTATTAGAAAATTGAAACTAGCCATTTTGTGTTGGATATGGTGTTTTTAATCGGCTGGAATGAACCTGTAGATGGCTATTTCCAAACGCTCTCCATTTCTGATGACCAGAGTGTCAAGGAAAGGTAATTTTCCGTCAACTTCTATTTCTACCGTGAAGTTAATTCGTTCGAATTCATGGATGTTCTGATTTTTCGAGTCAAAAATACAAAACACATCAGCTACATACTTGAGCCACATTTTTGGAAAATATTGATTTTCAAGTTTCAGATTCGTTTCGAATTTACCATGAATGGTGATAGACCCATGGCAGTGCCTTCCTTCTGTTATCTTGGAACATGAAATAGATTTGATCCATGCATAAGGATGTCAATTTCAAAAATTCTTCGACTCTTTCAAACTTGTTCGACTCTAAAAGCTATTTCAAGTACTGCAAGGTTTCAGGAATAGGTTACACTTGAAAACAGAGAGCTTATATCGAAAGAAACCAAAATCTCACCTTCCACCTAAGTTAAGTTTTTTATTTTATCGATAAACTCATAATAATTCTTGATAGAGAAACTATTTGGCTGCATAGGTAAACTATAGAACTCATCCGATAGCCATTTTGACAGGTTATAAACTGGAAAATTGATACATGGCACAATTGGTATCATACTATTACCAGGTTTATGAATTTTTGGCAAACCGTATAAATTTGAAACTGTTAGGTTTGATATACGCAACTTGAATTTCAAACGATAACTCAATAGTATTTTGCAGTTATCTAAGTTGACTCTAGTTGCGTATTCAGTTGTTCATAAGGACCTTGTGAAATATGTTTGTTTATTCTTTCAAATACTCTGATTTCTCTAGTATGACCATCTTGTCTTTATCTGCTTTAGATAAAAGCAATCTAGCTCTCTCTGATCTTTTATCGCCATATTCGTACTGTTCTCATGTCTTATCGCTTGGAAACAGACTACAATACGACCATTGTTTATTTCTCTATAAACAATGATACGACTCATTTCTAGAAGTTTACATATTTCCATATTTGTTCGGTAAGATTAATTTCATATTCAAACTGAATTGAACCATTTGCAAATATCATGGCAGTTAACACGTTGATGCTGTCTCGGTCAATATGACCAAAATAAAAGTTTGCTTGCAGGCCGGTAATGTCTATTTGACCAAGAACCTTATTTTAACTGCACCACCGTCTATGTGCCCGAGGCAGTTTCTCACATCAAATTGAAAAACATGAAAATCCTACAGATACAAAACTATATTTGCGCGACGTGTCATGAACTGTATTTTTTTACCAATTTGGAAAACTTTTACTGGCGACCATCAATTAGTTTATGCAAGATATCATGGCAGTTAAAACATTGATGCTATCTCGGTTAATATGACCGAGAAAAAAGTTGAGGTCTATTTGACCAAGAACCTTATTTTGACTGCATCGCCGTCTCGGTCTATGTGACCGAGGCCGTTTCTCACATCAAATTGAAAAACATGAAAATTCAGACAGATACAAAACTATATTTATCATATCATAATGAGGGCTCCAAACCATACCACTGAATTCTAATATAGATCTCACGAGTAAATTATACATTGATTGGTACGAGAAGTAAAAAAATATAACTTTTTCCTAAAACCTCGACTGTACTAGTCATAACAAGTGCTTCGTTCTTTTATTTTGTATTGATACTCTAGCGGACTATTGATCTTTCCAAAAGTTATTTCATGACATTTGTCAACATTGAGAACTGGAAGTTTATGTCACTCCAAGTGCAAGATTACTAAGTCATTTTGCAAATGATGAGCATGAGTTTTATTTTTCTAAATGATTTGAGATCGTCAGCAAACATAGCTACTAGTGCAGTGCATATATGTTTTCACTTGATAATATTGCCATATGTTAACATATAGGTTAATTACACCGGATAAATGTGAGATCCTTGCGGAACTCCAGAGTGCAGAAATGCTGGACGATACAAATATTAACAAATTACAATCTATGTCCTTTTCTAGGACTTTCAAAATAAAATTGCTATATAGTAACAAATTTGTTGTTGTTGATTTCCAGAAACTAAAGCAATGTTCTTTGTATCTCAAGTGAGTTGTTGAGTAATAAGGCGGTCAAGGAGTTTTGGGATTTCAGATTTGTTGCAATCTGCTCGATAATTCTGAACTTATTCTTCTTCCCCAGATTTGTGAATTAGGATCAATTTACCATTTCTCAGTGACAAGTTGAACAAATTATTGAAGTGGTATTGCCAAAGTAAAACTACATTTTTCAACAAAAATATCAATACTATAGTTTATAATATCTACTCTGATGATTACTATCGTTTCGGACGTCCATCGGCTTAATGGATTTCAAAAGGTTTTCACGACGTTTCGAATGCTTGTATCTGCCATCTTCTTCAGGTGAATACTGTGAATACTACTTTAATGTCTGAAAATTCGAATCGTGATATTAGATTTGTTTCCTTATTAGAGTATACAGTGGAATTATATTTCGAAATTAATTTACAATTTTATTACTGTTTGTGCCAACTTCATCTTCATACGACATTATTGATGTTAATCTGGAATTAATGTACTTTCAAAAGTTTCGTAGATTTCCGAAAAATCATTTTCAGTGTTTTCATATAGTTTTGATGTAAATAGTCTTCAATTCTACAGATTCTCAATTAAGGGTGAACCATGCTAGGAAGTTAAAGTGCAATTTTTTATTGGGTGAAGTTTCCATTCACTAAACTAATTTCATAAAATGATTCAACTGCTTCGTTATATCGTGAGTTACATTGAAGAATTTGAGAAGATGTAATCGTTTATTGCAATATAACCACCATTTTTTAAATATAGCAAATATTCTGAATGGCCAAGAAAGTTATTTTATGTTATTGAACTCGAAATGAATGCTACTGCAGAGTGTGAAACTTTAAAATAATAATCTATTGCCTTTATATTTGTGGGTCATATAAAATGAGAAAATTTATCCAGATATACTCCTCTATTATTCGGTACATTGTAGTCTTGGTACAAATTATTAGAGCTAATAGAGTGCAGCAATACTGATGCTGGGATAATTTAATGGATAATTATCATTCAATCCAAGATCATCATTGTACCAAATAGCCTGTAAGACTTATTGTGATTTTCGGATGTAGCTAATTAGCAATTTATATGATTTTAACATATAAGATCAATAGTAGATTGTAGATTATAGGTTCGATATGACTCTTCAGCTCCTCCGTACTTCGACATGTAAGATCTTCTGTACATTACCCTCCCTCCATCTATTCGATACCCAGAATTCCGAGACTCCTTGCGAAGTTTATTAGTTTCCTGGGAGCTGAGTTCCTGATATCTGAGGGCGTTAGTGGAACCCCTTCGAGGAACTTAAGTCTTTTGCAAAACAGCGTTTGGCAGTCGCAAGCAGGTGTTCTGCAGTTTCAGCATAGTTCTCGCAGTAACGTCACAGTTTACTGTATGATCTACCAATTTTTTTTTAGGTGCTACCTCAGAGGATAATGTTCGGTGAGCAGTCCCGTTACCAGCTTCAAATCTCTCTTGTCCAACTTGAGAAGCTGTTGAGCTTCCTTTGGCGATGAGCTCAGAAGCCTTTTCGCTTGTCTTTGTCCTGGAACCTTATTCCAGTGGTTTGTGAAGGGGTTTCTCCCCCTATTATCAAACTTTGGCGCTTTTCACTATTCTCGGTTTTTCTCGGGCGCCACCTTTAGCTTTATAGTGGAAAAGGCCACTTTTGCTCCGGGCAGTCTCAGTGAAGAAAGACACTCCAGGGGTCAATATAGTCGTGACACTGTAACAGGGCCAGCAAGGCAGGCTTTAATTGCCTTCAACTGGGTTTCGAACCTGGGTGGCGACTGCGCACTAGATGTTAAAATTCTACTCAAAATAGTCAATGAAAGAATACTAAGAACAGGATAAACAGGTATATTAAAAATAATGAAATACAGTAAGGGCGGCTGACGGCGGCCTCAAGTTATCACAACAAATAAACACATGGCAAGCACTATATACAGAGGAAGCGGGGAGGGTGTTTTCAAGCAAGCGGGGTAAATTTAGCAACCAAAAGCTCTTGCGGTGGGGGGGTGTCGTACGGACTCGTATGCAAAAATTACCAGCACAGCTTTGAAATATATATGTGCCTCTTACGATCATGCGCACATCGCATCTGCGGTACTTACAAACATTTCCTGATGTCTTTTACCTGATACAACATATTTACCAAACTCCGATCTCACTGCTTCGGCAAGGCCCGGGACGGTCGTGGACTGCTTCGGTCTTTGGCTCACACTCTGGATACTAGTCGGCCGCGTGACTGCTTCTGCTGGGCTGGGCAAGCTACTACTTCTTAGAAATATGTCGAAACGGAACTACAGCCGGCTTCCCCTCTTTTCCGAATACCTCTCGGCCGACTTATATGCGCGCGCCGTTTTGTGGACTCTGTCGATTTCGATACAAAGTATACTTTCACAGAATAATTACCCAGCTCGTAAAATCCTTCGTGCTGTGACGTCAGCTCGGTGCGTGCGTCTCTGTCTCGACTCAACTGTACTGGGTGGCTTCTATCGTGACGTCAGCTCGGTATCGTATGCTCTTGGCTCGACTGGACTGCTGGCTCGGGCTGCTCTCGGAGGACTGAAATGTCTCGTCGGCGTTTGAATATCGCCCAGCTTGCTTGTTGAGAATGTTTTCTCGAGAGACGATAGCCGGCGCAGGGGATACTCGTGCGTGCTATGTCAGCTACGCCTGGCGTGAATCGCGTGGTTTCCGGAAGGCGTTTAGTCTGTTTTATTAGGATATATATAATCCACGGATTTATCACGAACACGAATGGCATTTCTAGACCTATTATCAAGCGGGGTTTAATTCCTTACAGGGAGCTTTTGGCTGATAAATATAGCGGGAAAATAGTAACTTCGTTACAGGTTTTTCATTTGGCCAACTTCCCAGCGCCAAAATTCTCCTTTAATGTGGGCTTTGGGGAGACCACAGAAGAATTCTGGGCCAGGAAATTGAGTGTTTGCAAGGTTGGCAAGGTTGTCTGCTTCCTCGTTGTTTTTTATTCCTCCGTGACCTGGCACCCACATCAGTGTGACCTGATTATTTGTAGCCAGTTGTCTTAGGGAGAGTTTGCAGTCCCAAGTCAGTCTGACAAATATGTGACTTTAGAGCTTTCAACGTTGGCTGTCTTATAGGATATAGATATTTGCCCGCCTGGAGCCTCTTGCAAGGCATCCGTGTGCGAAAATATCTATAGCATGGATTTCCGCTGGAAAAAATGTTGGGGCTTAGGGGTTTTGATAGCCTAAAACTAGGACCCGTTACTCCCACTTTAGCCCTTTCGTCCATATGGTGGTTGTTTACATCCTCTCCATAATTCACTTCAAAATGGTGCCTAGCTGGCATAATAGCTGATGGCTTATACCTGGATTCTAGGGGAATATTTTCCAGAATCTTCAGATATCCAATCAGATTCCCAGTTTTCAAGTTTGATGTCTGGTCATTGCCACTTCCTTCATTACATGTAAGTGCAGTAGCGGAAGGTTCAGCATTACCTCTAATTTTACGAAGTCATCTCCACAATTTAATATCGCAATCGATTAGTTATGTGATGGTGGATCAGTAAAAAAACATCGATTAGTACATGTTTTGAACCTCTATAGGTTCATCATCAGCTGAATGTAAAATTCTACATTAATTATATATCACGACAACAATTTTCAAAATAAACGACAACGAAAGTTTTCCAATCAACAATTATTATTTCCCTTTTTCTTCAACTCTAGGGAGGCTAAAGCCATCAACCAATATAAAAAGAGCAAAGGACATGTGGAACAATGATCGCAATGAGAAATGAGTGATGGATGACAGCACACAGGGGCCATCCATCAAGCAAAATGAATTGTCAAAACACCACCATGTAGCGATGGCAGAAGAACAACATGCACAGAACATTGGAGAAAAGGAAGGAAATCCAAACCGAATCGGAACGAAGCAAATAATATTCTGTGCAACGAGCTCAATTGTCACCTATCCATATTTGTAACAAATTATATAATTATAACTCAGTTATAATTATATAACCAGCTTTTGATTATGTTCAAACCCTTATTACACTATGCCTTTTTCGTGCTTATTTTCATGGCTATTTGTTGACTAAATTTTCCAAAATAACTGGCACTATTACACCGTGCCTTTTTGATGTTTGTTTCAGGCAATAATTTCAGAGCTGCAAACTCAAGGAAAATTGACATTTACCTTAAATGATTAAGTAATTTAGTATACCTGGACTATTTGTTTCAACTTTTTCCTTACCTGGTACAAGATTTTCTCTTCTTTTCTGTCATACTGAACAAAACGAAAGCTATGTGATAAATTTCATTTATTTGTTGGTTATGTCAAGTCCAATAGATAATTACTGTTTTGGCAAACCTGACATTTCCATAAATGTCCTTGAAATCCCCTCGATTAAGGGGAAAATAGAACCAGTCCTATTTATTTCCATGCCTGAAACAATCAACAAAATAGTCTCGCGCGCATGCGTATTTGTTTGAAATTCCAGCCACCGGCAGTCAGGCAGACAAATAGGCACGAAAAAGGCATAGTGTAATAGGGGTTTTGGGGCTGTGTGTATGCGATTGAATATTATCCGTCATGTTTGACCCTTATAGTAATGGCTAGGACGGCGTAACCTCGAGTCGTAATTCCAGATTCATGTAGCTTCACCAGCAGATTATCCACGGTCAGAGACAACAGAAGAGCGATAGAACCCCACCTTGGGGACTACTTTTTTCTGCTGTCATTCTGACCGTTGCCTCTTCGAGCGCAGCTACAATGATTCTGCTGTTCAATATTGCATGTATCCATCTGATCAGTGAGGTCAACGGTAGAAACAGGGTATTATATTTCTCAATTGACATCCTGATATATAAACTCTAGTCATACCTCTCTTGAATAGGGATGGTACTCCACATCGAACGCCCTTCTTCTAGGAGGACCAAGGCTTTGCTCACTTTGAACACAGGAAATCAGAGTAGTAGTAGGGCTCCTCTAAAATGCACCTCAACAGAATGCCCAGCAGAAGCTGCAACACGGGAAAAGCACCTAAGGAATATCATTTTGAACCCGAAGGGTGTGAGAAAAGTATTAGTCAGAAGGCTGGCCTCTTTCGCCCACGAAATAGGCTACCCTCAAAATTGAACCTATTCCCAGCAGCGGTAAGTACCTTACGGGCCCGTTTGGAAGGCCTACATGCTCATGGTTTAGCCCGCTCACAAACCTCTATTCCATTCTTTTAGGGATGGACCTATGATTAGATACAATAAAGATATTATCATCCCATTTTACACTTGTCTCATCAGAAACATTTTATTCATTTATTTATTAATTTAAATACATCGGTGTTCTGACATATTTAATGACAGTCCAATGACCAATCCAATGACAAAAACGAATCTTAAGATTAGGTGACATAGTGCGCGAATTAAGTAGGTAGGTACAGTATGAATTTCAATGTGAACTGAGGTTTAACTAAGCAAAAATTTTGTGAAAAAACTTAAAACTTAGTTAACTAATTAATTATTCAAGCAAGTGAGTAAGGGGGTGCAATGTTCAGCAGTTGTCCAACTATTTACAATTTTATCGGATACAGTGAGTGTGAACTGAATTATCATTTATGGGCAAGAATGGAAAGAAGAAGAAGGAAGAGAGAAGAAGAAGAGATATAATGGAGTTAATATAGAAATAGATCTAGCACTAGTTCTGAATGATACATAAGATACACAGAAGGGATCATGATGGCTTAAATATGTGTTATATGCCCAATGCATTCTAGACAGTGGTGAGTTAAGTGCAGAGTTTTATTGTGAATGTGAAAATAAAATAGGCTACTGTCTTCATGAATAGCTTTCAATGTGAAGAAATTTGATTTAATAGGGGACCAATTATCCTGCCATTGAATAACTTATGAAGAACAGTGCAGAAGTTATATCGATTCAAGTTTGGGTACTTTTTTCCTCAAAGGTTGAGTTGACTGAAGTCATCGATTTTTCTGTTGAAGAATTCTAATGACTCCTGAACGGAGATTTGTTGAGATTTGACTACTTGCAGATTTGTTCGAAGGCAATCCATCTTAGCATCAAGCCTTTGTGATAGTTTTGAAATATCTCCAGACTCATTGAAAGCATCTGGAGACAGCGCGGTACATCCAACGCATTTATATGACACCCGGTACCTTCAGTGAATCAACTGGTAACTGCAGTAGGCATGAAACGGAAAATGCAGGCAACAGTTTTTTTTTTGTGCCAGCTATGACCCCGGTACAAATCAAACAATTTGGCATTGGCAAAAAGAATATACCTGCTGGCAACGGTAAAAACAAAGAGACAGGTTGATAAAAAACTCTCACCCACACCTGATTCAGGAACATGTGGTGGTTGCGATTGATGATTCATATAGCTGCATGCACTAACGATGAACGATTGAGGTCTTCATGAATGAAGAGAGCATACTTCAGTATGTCAATTATCGTACAATAATAAAACATAAGAAATAATTTTGTAACACTAAAGACAACATTCCTTTACATAATAGGTCTGGAGTTCACTCAATTTCTTGTTCATTCCCAACTCGAAGGCTTTTGATACTGTGAACCATTCAATTCTACTCAATAGTTTAGAACATATTGGAATTAGAGGAAACCCATTTGAATTACTCAAATCACACCTAGAGAATCGACAGCAAATTGTGAGAATCGAAAATACTAAGAGTAGTAAAAGAACAATAAAATGCAGGGTACCACAAGGAACCGTGCTAGGGCCAATAATTTTCTGTATATATATATATATATAAACGAATTATCCTCAGCAGGAGCCACTGGCAAAATAATCAGCTTTGCAGACGACACCGCTGTGTTTTATTCGGGGGACACATTGTAGAACAGGCCACTATACTATATGACTTGTCTTTATTTTAATTTTTTGAAGAAAAAACTAAATTCTAAAGAAAAACTATTTTGCCGATAATTCTCAGTATTTTTCCTACCGAAAAATATATCGAAAGATTTGATAACATAATGGAATTCCCCAAACTTATTTATATTATCTCAACTCCTCGTATAAAGAATAGTCACACTTTCTCTGTCCAAAAATGTTTCTACATATAATATTTACATATTGTAAGGGCAGCTATTGTCACCAGGGTGTATGTAGAAAGATGGATTTTTCTACACACAACACCAATTTTGATAGAGTGTTTCTATACTATAATGTAAGGCACTGATATTTTGTTTTACCACTAGTCCGTCGGACTTGGATTCATGCCCACGGCTTAGTATGCGAAGGTCTTGCTTTTGAATAACTTCTTTATATAAAAATTAGTACTTTTTGTTTTTTGTCCCAAGGGACTTCTATTTCCCTTTCCTCAACTTCGGTTGAGAAAATAATACACACAAATTAACTTCAATACATCTATTAACAAAGAAGGTAAAAACTATAGTACAGCTCGACGCTTGTCGAATAAAAAAATGGTCAATCATAATATATAAAATGCAAACGGAAAAAACAATCTCTTTTTGAGAATAAAAGAACAACAACGAATAGTTTGAAAATATTACATATCTGTTCTAAAATAAAAGGGGGGCTCATATTTCCGATATATATAGTGATTTCCCTATTTTCACTATTTCACTATTATCGAACTATAAAACCAGTTTCTTCCCGTGGCTCTCATATTTTATTGTTACCCGCTTAACTGACTTCCGTTTTTCCCAAATTAATTAAAAGTTGTGATCGTCTGAGGTTAGTCTCAAATTTAATAGACGAACTCCCAATATACTATGTTATGTATACCCCTAATCTGGTATCAATTGTGCATGAAGTTCACCCCGTGAATCAATAGTTGAAAGCTATGCATCATGTTAGATTTTCTACTTGAGCCAGCGACTTAACCCTGTAGATCCCATTTTCCTTCCAGTCTCGAATATAATTCCCATTTCTCTCGTAGCCGTCTGTGGACACTCGAATCAGATTTCTAATTTGAACACACTCGTCTTCCGAACTGACGATTAAAATACAGTTTCCGATATCTACCAGCGATAGTTCCTGCCGTGGAACCATTATATATCGAAGGGCGATTTTATTCGACCTAGTTTCTGGTAAAACCAAAAACTCGGGCCGAATCCCAGGGGGCTCACGCCGACGGCGGAACCCAATCCCCTCGAGGTTCGCGAACAGACTCCCTCAAACCTGTTGATATTTTTCCATTCTGAAAAAGAAGTGAAGCGCCAAGTCGTAGTCTGATTGGCTAAGTCCAATTTGTCGTTGCAGCGAATTTATTTCGCGACCCGTGTATATTGCCCATTCGACAGTTTGCCCGGTGGTGTTGAAACAATGAGGCTCTGTTTAATATTTCCAGACTAAACAACAGTTACAATGTTGCATATCTGTAACTGGCAATGACTCCCAAAATGAATGAACTCGTCTGCTTGACAGAAATATATTTTTTTATATCCGCGACGACCCATTTATGTATTTCGCAGTATGAGCTCCCTGTTTCATATCAATTCCATCCAAGACACTGGAATAATGAATTATAAATCAAAAATCGAAATAACTTACCCTGGGACCAATAAAAAAACCAAAAAATAACACCTACAGGATGTTACAACATGGATTGAAGTAAAAGAAAAGGCTGAGAAGGATATGGAATTTATTAAAGACTGGTTCGATCATGAACAACTGTCTTTGAACTGTAGCAAAACCTACTTCGTCCCGTTCTGTAACTACAAATCGTTTTTGCCACACTTGCAATTTATCACAATAGGAAGCACACTTAAAATATCTTCAACAACACAAATAAAATATCTAGGAGTCATTATAGACTCTCATTTGAGATGACTATCACATAAATTATCTGCTGAAGAAACTGAGAACTGTTCTTTATAAGTTTCGTCCGCTGAAAGATAGGATAGACCTTAAACAAAAAAAAAATATTATAGCCTAGTACAAAGCCACCTATCATATTGTATAATTGGATGGGGCGGAGTATCAAAAACGTACCTGCGTCCACTAGAGGTGATTCAGGGGAACTTTTTGAAAATAATGCTGAACAAACCTATCCGCTATAGTTCAGACAAATTGTATGAAGAATCGGGTATATTTGACTTGAGACAATTACTATACAAAATACTTGTCTTGAATCAATATAAAGAAAAGAATAAACTCAACAAGCCGAGCCACAACTATATTACACGTAACAGAACCAAATATTTAGTTCCACTTACAATAAAAACCATATGGCAGAGATCATACAGCTTTTTGGGCCTCTCAAACATTCCCACGGCTAAAAAAGGATATAAATACATTTATTTCAAGTATTCCGCGTGAAATAATTCGGGAAATTTTTGACCGGAGAAATTAGGCAGCAACAAAAACCTATCTGTCACTGACTGATAGCCACCAATTCAGTAAATTCCCCAGACAATTGGCAAGAATAACGTACGTAAATGGTTTCAGTGTTAATTTTGGAGATTTAATTTCTTGGTGATATTATATTATTTTGTTCTATAAACTGAAAATTTACATGTCTTATTTTATATATATATATATATATATATATATATATATATATATTTATATATATATATATATATATATATATACATATATATATACATATATAAATATATATATATATATATTTATCTATATATATATATGAAAGAGAGTAATATCGAGGGGACTGTTAAAAACAAAATGGAAGGAATTTAATGGACACAGCCCTCAGAGAAAAGTGCTAACCGTTGATACGTGTTTCGGGCTCTCGGCCCTCATCAGTACGGTGGAGAAGTGCAAGGATGAACAACACTTGGTAGAAAACGACAAATCAACGGATTCAACAAACAGAAGCCAGCCGCTCATTTGTGATTTCGGTCAGCAGACCCTGAATTCCAGGGCAACAACCAACGTCACCACGGAGGCAGCTATAGCTACCTGCGTGACATCCGAGTCCAGGAATATAAATATGAAAGAGAGTAATATCGAGGGGACTGTTAAGAACAAAATGGAAGGAATTTAATGGACACAGCCCTCAGAGAAGTGCTAACCGTAGACACGTGTTTCGGGCTCTCGGCCCTCATCAGTACAGTGGAGAAGTGCAATGGTGAACAACACTTGGTAGAAAACGTTTGTTGTCTCCGCTGATTTGTCGTTTTCTACAAGTGTTGTTCATCACTTGCTCCCACTGATGACCAGGCTACAACACTGTCTACGTTAGCACTTCTGAAGCTGTTCCGATAAATCCTTCCATAATATATATATATATATATATATATATATATTATATATATATATATATATATATATATATATATATATATATATATATATATATATATATAGATTATATATATATATATATATATATATATATATATATATATATATCTATATAGATTATAACATTTGATTATGAACATTTCACTCCTGTAATTAGCTAGATATCAATATTTCTGCGATTTTATTTATTTATTTATATACTTTCCAATTAAATAATATTGGCAGTATTTTAAAATATTTATAGATTCAGTGATTTTAAATAGTCCCTATCGTTGTGATTTCATATTCTTATCTCTGTTTTCAACTTTATATTTCTTAGCCATAATAACACTACATTCAAACATTTATAGATTAAGTAATTTTAAACAAAGTGATTATCTGTACTTGAATATTTTAAACCATATAAGCCACATACAAGTATTTGATGCTTCTGTGGTCCTTATCAGGTTCAATTTAATTCAATTCATCAATCAAAAACAAGCATCTTTTTGCTTCTGTGATTTACTCCGTTTATTTACTTATATATTTCTATGTTTCATTGTAATTCACTTTCTAGTGAATAAACATTATTATTATCATTATTATTATTATATCGGTCAGAGTGGAAAAAAGATCATTACCAGTCATGAAACTTTTTTCCTTCCTAGTAATTTTGAACTTCTCAGATAGGTGTCACCTCTATTAAAAAATATGTATCGCTTTCAAATTTTGTTTTATATGCTCTTTTTCAAAATTCACGTTCAGATGTATTTTATATTTAATAACAACAAATCATTATTGATGATTGCAACAATTTGTTCAATGCTTGTTATAATAGGCATCCTAGCTGAATAGTAACGTAGGCTCAGCCATTTGGGACCCAATTCAAAATTATGCAAACCAAGTTGAATCAAATTCCTTTTTTTCAATATATTCGGCAGAACTTGTAGCTATTTTGGAAGTTCTAAAATATATTAGAACAATAGACCATTCCAAATTTTGTGATTTTTTCAGGCAGCAGAAGACCACTAGAAAAAATATATATTGTGGCTACAGAATCTAAGATGAATTACATAATATCAGAAATATTCAATGTAATCCAACACATTGACAGTGAAATTTGCGTGGGTGAAAGCTCACTGTGGCGTCATAGATAACGAAAACGTCGATAGTTCTGCAAAAACAGCAACTTCTATGGAAAGTAGACACATATAAGAATATGTTAGAAGATATTGTATCCTTACAAAAAAGTTACCACAAATGGGAAAAGAGTTACTTTGATTCCACAAAGGGCACATATTATAAAGCAATCCAACCCTCAATTTGTAAAAGACCTTGGTTTCATAAATGCTGTTGGAAAAAACATGTAATAAGTACGATGTGTAGATTCAGGTTCAACCATGCTTTGATTCCATCTCATCTTTTCAAAATTATTATGATAGATTCGCCATTGTGTGATTGTGGGGAAATTGGCGATATGAACACAAACTATTAGGATGTGAACAAATCACACAAGACCTAAACAAATATGCCATTGTACGCCCATTTAATAACTTTACTAACAACAAACAATGGATATATATGAAAAGTTGTATCTACAAAGAATCAAAACAAATTTAAAAATACTAATTTTTTTAAAAATTCAAAATATAAAAAAATAATATAAAAATTAAAAGTAACTCTTTTCCCATTTGTGGTCACTTTTTGGCAATTACTGTCAAGTTGCTGTTTTTGCAAAACTATTGACCTTCTCGTTATCTATGATGCCACAGTGAGCTTTTATCCACGCAAATTTCACTGTCACTAATGTGTTGGGTTTCATTAAATATTTCTGATATTATGTAATTTATTTCAGATTTTGTATTCACATTATATATTTTTTCTAGTAAGCTTCTGCTGTCTGAAAAAATCACAAAATTGGTATGGCCTATTGTTTAATATATTTAGAGCCTCCAAAATAGCAAAAGTTCTGCCGAATATATTGAAAAAAAAAATTATTAATTTACTTTCAAATTTTCAACTTGGATCATCAGTAAATATATTATAACAATCATTGAACAAATTGTTGCAATCTCAATAATGATTTGTTGTTATTAAATATAAAATACCTGACATCTGAACGTGAATTTTGAAAGAGAGCGTATAAAACAAAATTTTGAAAGCGATACATATTTTTAAATACACCTAGTTCAAAATTATTAGAAAGGAACAAAAGTAATATTCAAATTCAACAGATGGGATAGAACTGAATAAATAGTTGATGCACAATAACAACAATTTCATTAATTGTGTCTACTTCTCACACAAAGTGTCAAAGATAATCAGAACTCCGCTCTTACCCTTCAATTACCTACCCTACTTAGATATCTGTCAAAATATATTGCGATTAGGAACACCCTGTATCTACTCATGATGAGCGTGGCGTCCCAATCAATATTATATAGCAAAAAGCACACATTCAATACTATTCAACAAAGGCGCAAAAAATAGAATCTCCATTCAAATTCCGCATAAATGCAAATGATTATTGACACAAATTTTCGTGTAAACAAAATATTGTATTTTATACCCTTTATCGATAGGATATGTATTCAAATCGGTCCGACCGCATCGACATCCCGATATATACACGTACAGAGGGTAAATATTGTGACAAGAACTGAACGAAGGGTTGATGCTCACCGCCACACATCACAGGGTCGTTCCATTTCTACTCATTACCATATTTGCATATACATATCGATATAACAAAAGACAACAGGCCAACATTCAAAATAAACATGAATACTGTTTATGAAACTACGTTGCTGTATGGAATAGTTATCAATTGTTACCAGTTTTCGGAGGGATGCTGATTTTGATGAGGATATTGGAGCATTCAAGAAACCTTCTAACCTTCTGTAGTACAATTACTATATACATACATTTATGGATTGATAGAAAAATTCTAACTATATACAGAATCTCCTTATCGATATTTCTGAGACCAAGGTTCAAATAAAATCCCAAACCCAACAAAATTTCCGTTGTGTTATTTTAGGCCTCACTCCTGACATCAATATTATATATATATATTCTTGGGTTTTAGGTTCGTGGATCTGACTTTCATACATTAATTACAACTTTGTTTTGGTAAAACATGTGTAATTCAGTTTCTACGTTTAGACGGGTGGATCCTCGTCTTCATCAGGATTGAAAACATCACAACTCTTCAAACATAGGATTCGTTCTTGGTTTGTTATGGTTTTTCGTTTTATATCCATAATAAGGTAGTGGTTGAGTTGTTTATTTTACGATCTGAAACCATAACAAACCAGGAAGGTCCATACGAATCCTATGTTTGAAGATTTGTAATGTTTTTAATCCTGATGAAGACGAGGATTCACCCGTCGGAAGTAGAAACTGAATTACACATGTTATACCAAAACAAAGTTGTAATTAATTTATGAAAGTCAGATCCACGAACCTAAAACCCAAGAAAAACAAGCCAAAAATATACCCTCAGGTTCAGGAAATCACCAACAATATATATATATATATATATATATATATATATATATATATATATATATATATATATATATATATATATATATATATATATATATATATATATATACTGTCCGTATTTTTCATGTCGTTGACAAAACTCACCTATTTCATTTTCGGGGGCCACCCTCAACTCAATTTTTTCGAATACGGACCTGTATTTTTTAATGACTTTAAGTAGTTCTTATACCGAGTTCAGATATGTATCTTATCTGGTTTTTGTTCCTACATTTCTGCCCATAAATTCCATCATCAAAGTCCGAACAATGTTAATTCTAAAATTTATTTTCTACTGATTTTACTCCTGCCTTCGCGCAAAATATTCCACTTTGAATTACATATTAAACTTGAAACTAAAAACTATAAAAATAACAAAGAACAACAATTGATATTTCAGGTACACATTTTTTTAGTCATCGCTACCGACGTCTAATAAGGTGTTCAAATTGACGCCCACCATTCCTCAAACACATTTTCGCTCCAAAAATGTTTGTGGCAATTTTGAAGCAGTAATAGCCATAGAGAAACTAAAAATAAAGAGAGTTGTCAAACCTGCAGTGAAAGTTGGCACCACGTTTAGACAGTGGCGACATATCTCGCAACTGGCCGAACTAAATACAGTTGGTAGAACCGATTGAGATAAGGCGGGTTTTTCAAATGTGTTACTTTTATATGATTGATATGGTATATATTTTATAAGTGATCAATTTGCCATTCTTCCATTCCATATGAATGGTTTGTATCATATGAAATACAGGAATAGCAAATCGATCACTAATAAAATATACACATAATCGATTCGTAGAATCTGTTAGTTCGTTCGTAGTTAAAATAAAATTTCAAAGTAAATCTTCATTTCATGATATCAAGAACAAAATCAAAGATCTTATAAAACAAGAATAATAAGTTGAACACTATAAAAACACATTTTATTGTATCTAGGACAAGGTACAACTAGACAAAACAATAATAAAACTCCGAAAAACAACTAAATTAAAAATATTCTTCAGTCTTCATCAAATCAACCAAAATAAAAACAAATTACATTTACAACAAACCTTCAATAATTTTGTTCATTTATTAGCACAATGGAGAACGAGTAGGTATACTTAACAAATACTCCAGTTTGACGATAATCTTCGTACTTCCTCAAATGGTGATAGGAAATGAACTGATGGACGGAAATAAGTATCAGGTATCAGTTTGTGAAAAAATGTCTGCAACTGATGGATGGAAATAAGTATGAGTTTGTGAAAAGCAACTTATATTTTACCTTGTGAAAGGATATTTCGAGGAATTTCAGCGTCAACTCGAATAACAAAACATTCCATTTTCGACGTTGGGTTCATAATTCAAGTCCATAGTATAATTTCTTCAATTAATTTTTCGATGACAATCAACGAGTAGAATTATTCTGAAATTATTCGTGGTTTTGTCATTTTCTGACAAATGTCGAAATTGGAAAATTATGCTCGTCTTATTGATGCTTTCAACTCTTCCACATTCTCAAAAGTTGAACTGAACACATTGTCCTTGATGAAACCCCATATCGAATAATTAAAACGAGTGAGGTCGGGTGAACGCGGTGGTCATTTAATAGGACCGTTGTTTCCTATTCATCTTCCTGGCATGGTCCTATCATGAAATGTTTTAAAAATTCGTTTGCGATGCGATGGTGCTTCGTCATGTTGGAAATATAAGTAGTAAAATTTCCTGCACTTCGCTCATGATGACTCATACACTCACATCAATAAAACATCTGGTACTGATGGCATTCCCACGATCCTGCTATACTTTTGTCGCTATTTACTTGCTAAACCGTTGCATACATTATTTTCATTATCCCTCAAATCAGGGATCTTTCCAGTAAAATGGAAAAATAGTTTTATACGTTATTTAACCAATTGCATACGTTATTTCACCAATTTACAAATCTGAAGACATTTCTGATATATCTAATTATCGACCAATTACCATCTTAAGTATTTGGTAACTACTTGAAAAACTGATCTGTGATCATATTAAATTCTTCCTCAAGGTTTTTCAAGAGGGAGATCGACCAATTTATTACTCTTCAGTCAATTAATTTTGGATTCCTTGTAGAACCGCTGTCAAATTGATACAAAATACACTGACTTGTCCAAGGCATTTGATAGATTGGATCATACTATTTTGATATCTAAGCTGGAAGCGATTGGTTTTTCAACCGACGAAACCTATTCTCTATTCTACACGTATATATTTTTTTTTATGTATGATCACACACAACTTTTCACATAGCGGTCCGATTCCGATGATTCTTTTTTCATTGGATAGGGCGTACTTCGAAGTTGGTCCCATTTCAATTTGAACAACAAAATCCTTTGAATTTTAGTCCGTTAACCGATTCTATCAGGCATAACTTTGTAGTGAGTTTTCCGATTTGGATGATTTTGTTTTATAAGAAAGGGTATACCGCATAGTTGATCATATTTCAATTTGGAATGAACTGATCGACCCCTATGGGTAGACAAATAGGGGATGATTGATTTTTCACTTGTGAACTTTAGCACAGATATGTAGTTGACATTGACAGACCCTCCTACATCCGTCAAAATGATTACATTCTATGGAAGGATGGAATCATATACAAAGTTATGAAAACAACTAACCAGAACTTTCAAAGTTAATTTATATTATATAACAATAAATAGTTAAAATAGAAAATCATATCATTTAATAGTTAATAGTTGAAGTGATCTAGGTGAGTATTTTAGAAGTAATCAAAAATTAATTAGGTGGTAATTAGTAGATTTCAGCAACAAAAAATTGAAAAATAGAAACTTTCTAACAAAAAATTAAACCGACAAAAAAATCAACTGAAAAACAAAAAATAAAATAAACCTTCGTAGTCTAAATGATAATTGAGCTCCTAAACTAATGTGAGTAACTGATTTTGAGCCGGCGCCAAACAAACTAGCAATTGTATTAGGTAAAGCGTAAAATGATGGCAGCGAGATGCACGGCTGCGTTTTGATTATTTCTTTCGAAGTAATATAATGATCTCCGATAATTGTTTGTTTGGCGCCGACTCAAAATCAGTTACTCACATTAGTTTAGGAGCTCAATTATCATTTAGACCAAAAAGGTTTATTTCAATTTTTGTTTTATAGTTGATTTTTTCGTCGGTTTAATTTTTTGTTAAAAAGTTTTTGTGGCACCATTCTTGAATGGCTAGCAAGCTACCTCACAGACAGGACTCAATTTGTCAAAATAAAAAACTACCTCTCACCGGAGATTCAGGTTACCTCTGCAGTTCTTGGTCCGTATTTATTTAATCTTTTCATCGATGACATAAGCAATGTAATGCATAATTTTCAATTCCTATTGTTTGCGGATGATATGAAAATATTTAAAAGAGTTTCCTGCCATAAGGATTCTCGTGATCTACAGATAGTGCTAGACAAACTTGGAAAATGGTGCTCCAATAATAACCTACATCCCAATGTGAGGAAGTGTGAATTATTGTCTTTCTATAGATCAAAGAAAGGAATACACACATATATATATATATATATATATATGTATATATATATATATATATATATATATATATATATATACCTGTGTATATATGTAGGTCTGCTTAGGTAGGCATATATTTATTAAATATTTTAGTATTTGTAATTCGACAGCTCTCTCTGATATAATTGTGTTATGTATTAGTATTCTTATGCTGATATAATAGAGCGTATTCAAGTTCGTTTTTTCAAACGTTTACTTTGCTTACCTAAAAATACCCCAGACTATATTGTGCGCATAGAAACTAATTGTATTAAATTATCATACATAATTTTCAAATCTTCGTTAACTTGGCTCAACAAGTTGAAAACTATGGAAAGCACCAGACTGTCCAAAATTTGCTATTCACGTCTACTTGAGTTAGAGCGAAATGACACCAGATTCAATTGGCTCTCGCAGGTGAAAGAATACTTCATATTTGCTGACTGTGAAAACTTATGGCAGCGTTTTCTCAATTATAACTCAAAAAAGCTCACGGACGACATTCTGGTTAAATTCAAGCAAAAGATAATTTCGCTTGACTCAGAGAGACTTGCAAGTTCTTCCTACCCGCTCATATACAAAGGCTTAACAGCATCCGATTCTTCAAAATCCTACTTGAGTATTCCCTCACAAATTTATATAACACGTATTATTGCTCAAATCAGAACCTCTAGCAATGAGTGTTTGTTGTTTTCGTTTCACGGCTCGTATTACCGGATCGACCCTACAGAGTTGTGTTCAATTTGTAACTACAAGTGACCGAGTCATTGCAACACATCCTGTTTGAATGCCCTATCTATTTGGGCATAAGGCAAAATGCGATTATGTCGGAATTCGGCAATATTGATGGTCTAGTACTTGTACTCAATACACAAAACATGTTACTGTTAGCAAACCTAGCGAAGTCCCTGATGAATATAATGAAGCTACGTTCGTTCATTATGAATGAATGACTGTGTAAATGTGGCTATTAGCTACAACGTAGAAATTTGTACAACTCTTTATTATACTTAGGATCCATGTGGAATTACGCTCGCTTACTAGCCGAGCCCTTGTGAATAAAAATAATTGTATTTTTTTAACACAATAAACTTATCTATCTATCTATCTATCTATTAGTATTCTCAAGTTAGTTTAGTTTGTATACGTATTTAAGTATGATGAATATAAGATAATCAATTGTTTTTATACAAAGAGGTTACCCGTTTCAATACTTGTAATAGTCCAGCTTTAAAACGACTTTAACATTCAACAACTTTGCGAAGTAAGCTACTGAGTTCTGATTGATTTTAATAAACCACATAACCTTCCAAAGAATACTGAGGAAGTGCAACTAAATATGTATATAGTCGTGATAGAGCAAGGAAAATCCAGTATTTCCCAGATTTGCAGAAGAAGTTAATGAAAGCGGCACGGTAATCAGTAATTTATCAATACCTTGAAAGGGAATTTGATGTTTGGTATGGGTATTCCAGCGTGGTTTCAAGGAGAATATAATCGTTGAATCTACGTTCACTTCAAACGGAACTATTAGCTCACATAATCGCAGGTGGTGGTCTCAGGAACCCTAATTTTGTTATCGAATCAGTACTCATTCAAAGAAAACGATTGTTTTCTGTGACATATTGAACAAATGGGTTATAGTTTCACCATTTTCAATTGTAGAAGCTGTTTCTATAGGGAGCGTATATGCGAAGAAACGAAACAAAAAATTATGTATTCTACTCGTAAACATTCTCCGTGGGCGAACCGAAGATCGAAAGAAGATCAAGAGAGCCGATAGTCAACGTGGGTTTGAGTGACAGCTGTTTGAGTGACCGCAAACCAATGCTTGTAGGTGTGACGTTGAGACTGATAAATCACCGGTTTCAGGTCTGAGAAAATGAAAGCCAGTAGTGTCTCTGGTCTGGGATCGAAATAGGTTTTAAAATATTCTATAGCTGTGTTGTGTTCTGATGGAAAATATGTCTTTTTTTCGACCATGGGAAAATGAAATTATGATGATCCAATTGCCTTTCAATACATACTTCCTCATTTATGGCATATTTTTTTATTTAAACGCATTTTTTAAATATTTCAATATCTAAATAAAATTAGTTATCTCCGCCTCTGCTGAAAGCAACAGGTATATACCCTTATGACAATAATTTCATATCGGATCATTTCTTTACACTATCAGACTCACTTTATGATCAAAACTCAATTGCCCAAGGAAATGTTCCGAAGAATGGAGATGTTTCACCTTCAGTACCATCTGTATCAGGCAATAATCCAAAATTGATCTAAATAACTTCAGATTCTGAGCCATCTACATCATAATCCAAAAATTGTTCAGGTAACTCTACTAAAGCCCCCAACTGCGGAAGAGAAATCGCCATCAAAAATTCTAGCTGAAACACATCCTATTCCCAAACTACCAAATATTACCACAGCAAAAAAAAAGTTGTACTAACTTCTCCTTAGCACGTCTTAAATGTGGGAACAAATTTGTTAAAAAGAACTACTGCAGAAAAAAATAAAGTTATAAAGATAATGAGAGGCAAGCAAATCCTCAAGAAATTACAATTGGAGACTGCAAATGAGAAGGTTACAAAGAAAGTGAAAAAAAACGAATGTTCAAGAAACCAAGCCAAGAAAAAGACAGGAAACCGGGAAGAATAAGAGAATGAATGGTTAGTAACTCTTCTGAAGAATCAATTATGGATTACTCCCCAGAAGTATCTGATGAGGAGAATCAGTGTGTAGGATGTACTGAAAATTACTATTCTACGAATTCTCAGAACAATTAAAGAAAATGTCAAATGTGCTTGGGTTGGTTTCATAAGTCATTCACAATGTACGTACCTTTATGTAACACATGTGGTCCTCAGGAAACCCGAGCCCTCATTGAAAACAAATTGAAAAAATAAAGTTATGTTGTTTTTTTCTCACTATTTCTCTTTTTTTGTTTCGATTTGAATATTTTATATGTGTTGTATTGTAGAATATGTTTTTTTTAAATTATTTTCAGTTGAAATACCACAAGAGAGTGAGAATAAAGTGATAATAATTCGACGTATTTTCGAAAACTTGTTGCCAGACAATAGACACGAGAGTCCGACGGGCTCGAGTGGCTATTGCCAAATGGCAACAAGTTTGAGAAATAAATCTGTAAAATTATTTTCTACTTCATCGAACTCTCGTGTGGTATTCTGTAGATTATTTTTGGAATTTACGATCACAAACAAAATGATATAATGAACTAAACCGGTTTTGATTCATTTCTCACTTTTCATGCTAATTGATGACAGACGTCAAATTAAAAATATAGGTTGTCAAAGAATAAAAACAAAATACCTCAAATTATTCCCGCGGCAATTTTCTAGGTAGATTATTCCACTATAATAATGTTGTGATTGACAAAAACGTACATGAATGATTCAATTTGTTTTTCATGTTTTTCGGGGCGTTTTGTAATATTAGTAGGGCTTATTATCACACACACACAAAACGCTCCACACCATGTATTGAAAAAAATTAGATTTTTGTTAATTTGGTATAAAATAAAATAAAATATGACATGTTCTTTTAGTTACCAAAGTATTAAGTTTCACATACGAAAAACAATGGCAACAAGTTTGAGAAATAAATCTGTAAAATTATTTTCTACTTCATCGAACTCTCGTGTGGTATTCTGTAGATTATTTTTTGAATTTACGATCACAAACAAAATGATATAATGAACTAAACCGGTTTTGATTCATTTCTCACTTTTCATGCTAATTGATGACAGACGTCAAATTAAAAATATAGGTTGTCAAAGAATAAAAACAAAACCAAATTATTCCCGCGGAATTTTCTAGGTAGATTATTCCATAAATAATTTGTTCAAAAACGTACATGAATGATTCAATTTGTTTTTCATGTTTTTCGGGGCGTTTTGTAAAATAAGTAGGGCTTATTATCACACACACACAAAACGCTCCACACCATGTATTGAAAAAAATTAGATTTTTGTTAATTTGGTATAAAATAAAATAAAATTAGACATGTTCTTTTAGTTACCAAAGTATTAAGTTTCACATACGAAAAACAATGGCAACAAGTTTGAGAAATAAATCTGTAAAATTATTTTCTACTTTATCGAACTCTCGTGTGGTATTCTGTAGATTATTTTTTGAATTTACGATCACAAACAAAATGATATAATGAACTAAACCGGTTTTGATTCATTTCTCACTTTTCATGCTAATTGATGACAGACGTCAAATTAAAAATATAGGTTGTCAAAGAATAAAAACAAAATACCTCAAATTATTCCCGCGGCAATTTTCTAGGTAGATTATTCCCACTATAATAATGTTGTGATTGACAAAAACGTACATGAATGATTTAATTTGTTTTTCATGTTTTTCGGGGCGTTTTGTAAAATTAGTAGGGCTTATTATCACACACACACAAAACGCTCCACACCATGTATTGAAAAAATTAGATTTTTGTTAATTTGGTATAAAATAAAATAAAATATGACATGTTCTTTTAGTTACCAAAGTATTAAGTTTCACATACGAAAAACGAAATAAAGGTAACTTTTTTAGCATATCGTAAATTAATTTTTATTTCCCAGTGGGGCATATTATACTGTTTTACTTTAACAATACACCAACTTTGCATCAAACATAATAGGAATTTAAAGCAAAATTATCATTTTTTTGAAAAATATTATTTTTTTAAAATAAATTATTAATAAAAGTTTTTCCCATTTAATGCCAATTTTTTCACACTATATATATATATATATATATATATACAGGGTGTCCCATATAAAACTCCGCGGGCAAATATCTGGGAAATGAAAGATAATATCCATATTTCGTGAAAGCAGATGATCTTGATGGATGTAAAAGGGTCATCTTATTTACGTAGAGATCCATCACTAGGCGTCATCCGAGAGGGCATCGCGACATCGACGTCAATTTTTTCAAATGGCATCCCAGATTTACGATACTTTCTGCGATTCTGCATCAAATTCTGAATTCAGCCATATAGCACACTCATAGTTTCCCTTAAATACTGATGAGAAACAGCAACTTTATTGCATAATATAAAGAGGGCCATGAATAAGTCAAAAACAGCAATAACACGACTTTAATAAAATTGGTCTTTTAGTTATAATTGCATTGCCTGTTCAGTTTCAACTAGTTGTGGGTTTCTGTAAAATCGCAGACAATACAAACTAAAGTAAATGTTTAAAATTACCAAAAAATATTTTACTTTGACTAAAATTCTACAAACATGATGTTAATAACGAAAAAATTAAAGTGATAACATGAATTATTTTAGTAAATGTTCGAACTGCCTCCTTTCACGTAGAATACACATATAGTAGCTTTTTAATATTTCTCGATTCGTGACAGCTAAAAGCGTCGCTCGCGATAAGGAAGCACAAACATTTGTGATACTATTTTTTAAATCATCTACATCTTGTGGACGTCGCATACAAACTAATTCTTTAACATATCCCCACAAAAAAAAATCCTTGCACCCTTATTTCCAATCCATTTCTCTTTAAAAGAGTCATCCAAATATTGGGTAATTATTCTATTTTTATGCGGAGGTGCCCCATCTTGTTGAAACCACATATTCAGTCGAGTTTGTATTGGTAAATTCTCCAAGATATTTGGTAACACATGTTGGAGGAAAAGCAAGTACCTCTCTCCATTGAGAATTCCTTAGTAAAAATGAGGTCCTATCAAATAACCATCAATGATTCCGTACCAAACATTAACCTCCCACACAGTCTGATATATCGTTTCTTGAATCCAATGAGAGTTCACGTCAGACCAGTAGTGACAATTATGCTTGTTTATTCTACCGTTGTTTTAGAAACGGCTTTCATCACTCCATAATATTTTGTTCATAAACTGATCATCATCATGAATACGGGTGGTGGACAACCTAAAGATGGGAATAGATTATAGTTATGAACAATAAACAATAAAGATTATTACCTGGCTGTAGTCCTTGAACCAGATGTATTTTGTAAGGATGGAATTTGTTTTTTACAAAATACGTTGTATTGACGATTTCGAAATATCACAATCTATTGCTACTTGTCTGGTAGAACTATGTGGTTCCAATTCCATTTGACCTAGCACTGCAACAGTGTGATTCTCATCTGGAGCCGTTTTTTGTTATTTTCGCTTCTTTTCATTAAAACATCCATTTTGTGTCAAATATTTGGCTAAGCTAGTGAATGTTTTGTCTGACGGTAATCTTCTGTCGGGATACCTTCTTGCTTCGCCATAAATACATATCATATCCAACTTTTCTGCATTCGAAAATTGAACAATTTTTCAATTTTACGTAAAACCAACACAAAACTTCACTTTTCATAAAATGGTTTTCTGACAGATCGATGAATACTCGTATTATTGCATTGATTTTCACGCTTTCATGGCCCTCTTTATAATATGCAATAAAGTTTTTCATCAGTATTCAAGGAAAACTATGAGTGTGCTATATGGCTGAACTCAGAATTTGATGCAGAATCGCAAAAAGCATTGAAAAATCTGGGATACCATTCAAAAAAATTGGCGTCGGTGCCGCGACGCCCTAACGGATGACGTCTAGTGATGGATCTCTACGAAAATAAGAGGATCCTTCGACATCAAGATCATCTGCTTTCACGAAATATGGATATCATCTTTCAATTCCCAGATATTTGCCCGCGGAGTTTTATATGGAACAACCTAAATATATATATATATATATAAATAAATAAATAAATAAATACATGTTTATTCGCATGAATAAAAACAATTGTTTACATTGAATAATATACATTAGCGGATAAATATAAATAAGTCACTGAAGTGTATAACAGTTTGAGCTGTTATACCCCTTGTGTGTGACTATGCTATACTAATAATAATAATAATATCTGAACATACGATCTGAAGGGTACCCACTAAGACCGATAAGGTTGAGTATGGGTTTTCTGATCGTATCTTACATAGGTATAGATATGATAAGGCATTTCTTTGAATAATTGTATACTTCATAACATTTAGTCAAAAAGAATATCAAGTGAATCTCTTTCTATTGATAGAATATAATTATATATATATATATATATGTATATATATATATATATATATATATATATATATATATATATTTAAATATATCTTATACACCCGGTGGTTTTTATAAAATAAAAAAAAAAACATCGCTGTAAATTAGTTTTGATGTTTTTCAATGAATTCATATTTGTTTGCAATGTATGGTCCTTTTATATGAGTTTTAGTAATTTGAATTGAATAAGCTGAATTTTAATGAAAAATCAAATAGTTCTTAATGACTTTTCCGTTGAAAATATTTGACGCCTCCTTTCAATTATGTTATTTCAGTAGGGTTTGTAACATTTCATGAAAAACAAAGAACTTTCTCGATGTAAATTCAAAAAATAAATATCATTCATTGAAGTGCTTACCATTTAATTTAAAGTAATGTGACGTGTTCAAGTTTTCAATTTTGATTTTCTATTCATATCCACAAAAAGGAATTCCTCTGGGAAAAACGTTTGTGTTCTGATTCAATATGCCCACCACTCCTCGGCAAAACTTCTGTTATTCGTTTTCAATAATGTGCACCCCACGGAATTTGGCAATTTGGCATAATACAGGTTACATTTATTTTTTTGCAATTTAAAAGTCTGAAAGTTATTGCACTTTCTTCTAGTTTCTAGAAGTTAATGTGGTGCTTGTTCAGCTATCATTCAGTAGGGGATATCCCGAATTATTTGTAAATTTTTTAGTGGAATTTTCCAGCTCAGACGGAATATTTTGTATTTTGATGGAAATCTATTTTTTATATATATATATATAAATAATATATATATATATATATATATATATATATATATATATATATAATCTATGTTATAAAGGTATCCAGTTTTCGAATGTTTGTTATGTGTATTGTAAGTTATGAATAAACTAAAAATAATTTGCATTTTCAATTGAATAATGAAATGTATGTAGCGGAAACCTTTGGATTTATTCTGTTAGTGTCCCAAATTTGGCATGAATAAATAAAATAAATAAATAAATATGAGAAGCGGACTACAAAAAGAAACTGACTTTGATTTTATGATGAAATAAAAATAACGAACGCCATAGTTTTCTTCGCCCTATCATCCTGTACAATCCTTCATGATGAGGTATAACAGTAACATGTGCTTTCATACGAGAAACAAACCATTTGTTCTTACAGTTCGCTTATTTTTACACCTATCTTGTATCACATAAAGAAAACAATTTGTCATTTTTCAGCAGAATACCATGTTCAATGCTCCAATTTTTTACATCAAGCTATTAAGGTTACTCGTCTAGGGTGGTCTATAATCAGCCCCAGAGGGTTGAAGTTTCGAAAAGGTTTTGAAAGGGCTTGTTAAGAGCGATTAAGGATTTTTATCCGTTTGATAAATAGTTTGTTTTGTAGAATCTCTTTATTCGGACACAATGGATCGCGCAATATGTGATCTTGGGAAAGGAATGTTATCCGAAATTAAATTTTACCTCAAATCGAAATGAAAAAAAAAGTTACATGAGCAACATTCGAAAATGAGCTCTGGTCATGAAAAAAAAACATTGAATTGAAAATATTAGAGGTCGGGGCAAAATGAGCCACCAGGGCAAAAATAATAGTCAAATATCTTTTTATATGTATGCATGTCTCCAGGTACATATAAATTATTTTCTCTCGTTCTCTCCCTCATCAGTGAAATGAAACGTTTTGTGAAATACGATGAAACCTGTGATTTCCCATAAGGCTCAATGTTAATTGTATGAAAAAAACAAATACCAATATTTTTTCTGCAGATCTTCAAAAATTTGATTTGATCTTTTTCTTATCATAATCTACTGCTATGCCGAATTTCATTAAGTTCTCAACAGTCATTCTCAGGCGGCAATTTGAATTCTGAATAGTAATTCTGGAACCGACAGTACTACCTGAAATAAAAAAGACCCATGGCGCGGCCAGTCGGAAAGGTTTATTTCAGAGTGTATTTATTGATTCTGAAGCCATCATATCAATCGAGCTAACGAATCATATATCAGAGAAAATGTTACATATTTTAATTGGAAATATTGGTTGTATTTCTCTAGAAATCTACCTAAAAGTCATGAAACCAAACGCTCACTTATTCGTATCATAGGTATGCATCGCATAGAGACTAATTTGTATTATTGTTGGATATGTTATTACACAAGACATTTCTCTTTAAAAACATAAATATATACCGATGTAGATCGCCAACTTCAGTGCCACGCCAGTGTTTTTTTGGCTTTAAGGTCGAGCCCAGCAAGAAACAAATCAAATAGAATGAAGATGATTATCTTGATGAGTTTGTATGGATTATTTAAAAAATTTGTAATTTTTGGATGAGCCTAACAGACATATTTGTAATAATCTAAGATCTAATCTAACCTAGCGAAGAATAAGCAAGAGTCGCTCAGGGCAAATACACATACAAGGTGGACCTCGGAAAATAGGAGGAAATTACAATAGGGTAGACATTAGAGATGACGAGGCTAACCTATAGCTTATGTTCTTACAATTTCAATTTTTCTCTTATTTAATGAAAATAAATTCAGAATATTGTGGAGGGATACTATTTCCTACGTCGGCGTATTGGCGCGCCCATCCTACCAGTATCTATTTCTATTGAAATCTCAAAATGTTGCCTTTTTTCTCTAAATTTTGGGATTTTTCCCCAAAATTTGGTTTTTTCTCAAAATGTGAGTTTTTAAAATTTTTTCTCAAAATGTTGACCTTTTTATTCTTAAAATTCTGACTTTTTTCTCAACATTTTGAGATTTTTCCTCAAAATTCTTTTATTCTCAAAATTTTAAGATGTTTTCTCAAAATTTTGACTTTTTTTTCTCAAACTATTGACTTTTGCATTCTAAAAATTTTGACTTTTTTTCTCAACATTTTGAGATTTTTTCTCAAAATTTTGACGTTTATTCTCAAAATTTTGACTTTTTCATTCTGAAAACTTTTATTTTTTTCCAAAATACATTCTGTTCACTTTCTTCGTCATGAACTTCGCGTATTTGAGTCAAGAAAGTGACGTATTTGAGTCCGCAGGGTCGCTAACAGGACGAATCAACCAAGTACAACACAGGATAAACACCGGTCAAGCCCATCCAATTCGATAATCACCAAGAAGATCGCCATTTGCCAAACAACAGGAGGTGCAAAAGCTTGTCGAGAAAATGATCAAAGATAACGTAATCGAAAACTCATCTAGTCCATGGTCCGCCCCGGTGGTACCGGTTTTCAAGAAATATGGATCTACAAGATTCTGTGTGGACTGAATTATACAGTGCTTCTCAAAAGTCCCCTCCCCCCCTCTTATTTTTGTAATGATTATACATAAACAAGTGAAATTTGGAAACTGAATATTAAAGAATGTAAACTTCCCTACTAGTGATGATAGATGACGAAATCGTCAAAGATGACGTCACAAGGCCATTGTGACCAATAATTTTAAATGGAACCCTACGGCAAGCGACACCTCTTTTAAAAGGTATCGAAAAAACCTATTCAATGATACTAATTTTGTTTGTGTTTATGGCAGTTTTGGCAACTCGCTTTCAAAAAACGCAAAGCTGTGATGAATTAAATCAGTTAATACTAAAATTCCAAATTCAAGCTGACGTTTTTGTTAGTGTTATGGATAGCAGTGCTAGAGATATCACCCCATATATAGAAAGATGAGAGTTGTCAGTTTTTGACAGATATTTTGTAAAAGTATGATGTTCCCAGTTATTTTGAATAAAAGAGTAATTCTATAACTAATAGAGATTCCTATAATCTAACATATATAATATTGGCGACGAAGGATGGAAGAACCACCAGCAGATCTAGTTAATCAATTGAAGATCAATCCAAATATTTACAGTTAGAAAAGATGCCCAATCAGTCTGTAAATTTTGATGAATTCAAACCAGGAGCAACGTGGAAAACGTATAAAAATCTTTTCCAATTTTGCCTGACGGCAAATTCCATAAAAGAAGACCAAGCAAAATGTGCATTATTCTTCACAGTTTGTGGTGAAACTCTATATGAATTGGTAGAATCTCTTGCTGTACCAAAAGGAACGGCGGAACTTAAATTCGATGAAGTTCTGAAAATATTAGATAATCATTTCGATCCTAAAACCAGTGAAATAGAATCATATAAGTTCCATCAAAGAACTCAAGGTATGGGTGAATCTATTGATGAATATGTAGCAGCACTCAGAAAAATTGCTATACATTGTAATTTTGGTGATTCATTGGATAGAATGTTGAGAGACAAACTTGTAGCGGGAATAGGGGACCAGAAAATTCAACAATTATTGTAAACAAAAAAAAATGGTGATTTCAACGAGTTTTTCCAAGCTGCTCTAGCTGCCGAAGCCACTTCTAAAGATGTGAAACAATTGAATTGTTCGAGAATATTCTTAGATTTATATAGTTTTCCAGTGAATTACAATCAGATAGCAAAGCAGCTTTAAGTTTTATTCGGAGAAAAATGTACAACTACAACTGACAAAAATATCATACATGACATATCCAAATTGTTTCTTATCTTTCGTCAAATATAAAACAAACACAGGGTGATCCATATATTCATTCAACAATTTCTTCTAACACCCTTCCTGGATCTCTGATCCCCAGAAATTTCAAATGATTTTCCAATACATGAACTGAAATAGTTTTGGTGAGATGATCAGCCAGGTTCTGGTTGGAAGGAATATATCTAAGAATGATTTGCTTTTCTTCTATCAAGTCCCGAATATAGAATAGATTCAAATCGATATGTTTCGATCGGTCTGAAGTTAGCTCCTTGATTATCAATGTGAATTGGAAAATATCTTCTGGAGAAAAACTCTACGCCTATTTCACCACACAATTTCCGAAGAAATACCAATTCTTTCATCGCCTCACTGAGAGCTATGAACTCTGATTCGACTGTACAGATACACATCTTTGCTTGCGGCTAGACCAACTTATAGCCCCTCCTCCAAGTATGAAAACATATCCACAGAATGACTTTCGGTCCATTTGATTTGCTCCCCAATCTGCATCCGTATAAGCATCAGCAATTTTCTTCGTTTTTTGATATTCTAATCCATATTGCTTGGTTGCATTTAGGTACCTCAAGATATGTTTCATTCCTTTCCAGTGATGCTCAGATGGGTTCTGACAGAATTGGCTCATGAACGTGGCTGTGAATGCCAAATCTATCCTTGTTGTTGTTGCCAAATATAAAAGACTCCCAATCACCTTCTGATATAGCTTATAAAAGACTCCCAATCACCTTCTGATATAGCTTCCTCTGTTCGTCATTCAATTTATCTTGGTCGTTTACGTCACATTTATTGAATTTTCGTCCTATTGGTAATGGCGTCGCAACTCCTTTTGCTTCCAACATATTTGTATCCCTCAGAAGTTCAATATGAAAAATTTCTTGATCAAGTCTTATCGTCTGATTTTTTCTTGTGATTCGAATGGACAGGACATGTTTCACTTCTTTCAAATCTTTTATATCAAATCTTTGTTCAAATAACGTCTTCAATTCGTCAATATATTTTTATTTTCCATATAGTAATATATCGTCTACATATGTAGTTATGATGAGCTCTCTTTCTTCTCTGTAGTATACACATGGATCTGATACTGAACGAGTGAAATTTTGACTCTTTATGAATGAATCTAATGTTTCATTCCACATTAAACCAGACTGATGTAACCCATATATACTCTTATTCAAATTACAAACAAAATTTTTCATTTCAATCTCCTCTGTTGTTGGTAATTAATGAAAAATGTTCTTCAATCCAACGGCGAGTTCATCATATCCAGTTGGCACTTCCATGTACACATCCTCATTTAATTCTGCAGATAAATATGCTGCGGTTATATCTATGTGATGTATGCTCCAATCTTTTTCTGCTGATAAGTCTCATCGTCTTTTTTTGTACTACTGGTGCATATGTTAGGTCGAAATCAATTCCTTGTATTTGGGTATGTCCAAGTGCAACTACCCTAGCACGATATCTTTCTATTTCTCCATCTTCATTGTATTTTGTTTTGAACACCCATTTAGTTCTTATAATTTTCCGATTTCCTGGGTTTCTAACAAAAATCCATGTATCATTTTTAATTAAATTTTTCATTTATTCCATCATTGCGTCTTTCCAGAATCGTCTATTCATTCCTTCGAATGCTTCTGTAACATTTATTGGGTCTTTGACTTTACCCATTAAAATGTTTTTTATCTGAGTTTCTGTCATCTCATTTTCTGTCACTTGAACTGCTGTCACTTGGTTACATTCATATACAGGATCCTTATCATTTACCACATAATCAGCCATCCAACTTAGATTTTTCACATTTCTTCCAAATTTTGTTCTCCTTGTATTGCTGGATTCAGCCAATTAATCTTCATTTGATTTTGTTCCATTCTCTCCTTCATTTTCTGCAAATCTCTCCTTGATTTGTTCTTCCTCTTCCAGATATTCTCCTGTGTTGGTTACATCTTCTTGATACTTTCGTCTTTATAAAATAATCCATCAATGTTATTCAGTATAATACTTTTCTTTTCGTCTTCAGTGGAGATTCTCGTCTGATTAAGTACTTTCTGAGACTGTTTTTTCATAGGAAATACGTCCTCCTCAAATTTCACATCTCGACTAATGAATATTTCATTATTTCTTGGGTTCCACAAACGATATGCTTTCGAATTACAATCATATGCTACGAAAATGCATTAAATGCCTTTTGGTGATAACTTGCTTGATTTGGATTTGTTTACTGCCCATGCTTGATATCCGAAAACTCGTAAATGTGAAGTATGATTTTTCGATCCTTGCAGCCATTCTTCAATCGGACTTACACCTTCATTTGCACTAGTGAAACATATATTTCTAATATAAGATGCAGTTGCCACTGCTCCTCCCCAAAATGTTTCTGGTAGTCCGGATTGCTGCATCAAATATCGTCTGATTCATCCTTTCCGCAACACCATTTTGCTGTGGAGTTCCTGGAATCGTGAGTTGATAGTCGATTCCATTTTTCTTCAAATACTCCTTGAATTCATTTGATAGGTACTCGCCTCCATTGTCACTTCTCAGGTGAACAATTTTTCTGTTATAAAGATTTTCAACACGTCTGTGAAACTCTACAAATTTTTTTAGAACTTCATTTTTTCTCTTCATCAACTTGACTTCGCAAAACCGAGAATGATCATCAATAAATGTCACTACATATGAATTTCCTCCAAACGACATAGGTTTTATAGGTCCGACAACGTCTGAATGAATCAATTTCAAAGGACTCTCTGCTCTAGTTGAACTCTTGTTTGGAAATGGAATTTTCTTGAGTTTCCCTTCGAAACATATTTGGCAGCTTTCATTATATTCTGTTTTGGACTATGATTTGACAACATTTCTCCCTAACATTTTCTGCAAATCGGGAAAATTCAAATGAGCTAGTCGTTGATGCCAAAGTTGATTTTCTTCTGAAATTCCTTTGTTTGTAAAAACCCGTCTTTCATTTTCAAAAATATAATGCAAACGTCCTATTTTTGTAGATTCTGCAATAATTTCTCCTTGTTTGGATATAATGTTTGCATTGTTACTTCCAAATATAACTTTCATCCCTCTTGCTGCAGCCAAACTCATCGATAGTAGATTTTCATTTAGATCTAGAACATATAAAACTTTTATCAAAGTAATTTGATATCCATCATTTTTCTTTGATAATTGCAAGTTAACGTCTCCATAACCAGTAGATTTCAGAACACCTCCTCCAGCTACTTCCACTACTGATTCGTAAGGTACAAATGAACAAAATTTCTCACGATGTGATGTCATATGATCAGTACAACCACTGTCTAATATCCATGTTCCCGAACCTTTCTTCTGACGATGATTTAGAATACTCATGGATGTCGATTGTTGCACCACACTGAATGCGGCGGCTCTTGATGTAGAGGGTTCTTGATAATCTGATTCATCGGCAGAAACAATTTTGTTGACTGATAACGGACAATTTTTTCCAATATGCCCAATTTCTAAACATCTATAACATCTTAGAAATTGATAAAATCGTTCTTGTCCGTATTTTTCACATGGTGAACTTGTTACTTCTTTAGAAAATTGTGGTTTGTTTCTGAAAGTTTTATTTTTCATAAACTGCTTATTCTTCGCAAAAGGTCGTCTTTTTGTTGTGAAAGCTTTAACATTTTCTGATTCAGTCCCTATATTATTTTTATTGTTGATACGTCTCTCCTCTTCAACTAATTTCGATTTGAGGTACCTCATGTTGAGATCGTCTTCATCAGCTCTCAAATTTCTGGCTAAATATTCGTATTCATTTGGTAGTCCTAATACCGCAAATCCCGCTTGGACTTTTTCGGAAAATTCGAAACCTGCATTTTTTACTTTGTGATATAAACCATTCCTTCGAGTTAGATATTCATTTATGGTTTCGTCTTCTTCATTTGCTCTATTCACAAAATCTTTCAGCAGTAATAAACCATGCCAGGTGTCATATTTTGTATGTATTTGTTTCAGTGTTTCCCATACAGAATTTGCAGTTTTGCAATCCATAATATCGTCTAAAATGTTGTTGTTGATGAGAAGGTACAAAATTGATTTAGCACTATGATCAGTTTTCTTGTTAGCGGCTTCCCTCAACTGATCTTCACTGAATCCCAGATTCACAGCTTGCCAAAGGTTTTTAACTTCTAAAATACCTTGCGCCCTCATCGACCAGTATCTATAATTTTCGGAATTCAGCTTCTCAACTTTGTAATCGTCCATATCCTTTCGGCTATGTTAAGTTCTTCGAATATTAAAACTTTTTTTTTTCTTCAATATCCCGCTCAAATCTTCTGATTAGAAACCTGGGCCCATAACCTCTTAGATTTATATAATTTTCCAGTGAATTACAATCAGATAGCAAAGTAGCTTTAAGTTTTATTCGGAGAAAAATGTACAACTACAACTGACAAAAATATCATACATGACATATCCAAATTGTTTCTTATCTTTTGTCAAATATAAAACAAACACAGGGTGATCCATATATTCATTCAACAATTTCTTCTAACAAATATCAGGTTCAAGTAACAATATTTGGTTCGTCAATTAATAAAATGGCTAATTCCAATCAAAGTAGAGTATGCTACCGATGCAATGGTATCAATCATCATCCAGATGAGTGTGTATTCAAAGAAGCTTCATGTTATTTTTGTAAAAACAGAGGTCATATAAAAAAAGCCTGTATCACAAAAAAGAGAAGAACCAGATTTGATGTACAAAAGAAAGAAAGAATGCAACCAGTAAAGAGTACATCATACAAAACCAGTTATTCCATAGCGAAAGTTCATCAAATAGAAGAAAATGATTCAGATGAACCAGAAGAAAATGTCGATCAGTATAGTTCACTATATGTCATTGAAGGCTCAGGTCAACCGCCAGTGAATGTTTCCATTTAAATTAATAAGGTGCCAGTTGTAATGGAAGTTGATTCAGGAGCAAGTTACTTCATTATTAACGAACATACCTTCGAAGATTCGAATATTGACTTCAATAAATTGTCAGACTCTGATATCGAACTACACACCTAGGCTAAACAAAAATTGAAAGTGCTAGGCACATGCATGGTTGACATATGTTTCAAAAATTCCCAAATGAAGTTACCGTTGCTAGTAGCGAGAGGAAATGGCCCAGCTTTGGTGGGGAGAAATTGGTTCAACCAGTTAGGTATTCGTTCAGAAGGAGTTTATTATGATGAACATATTTTTGAAAAATTTAAAAATATTTTTGAAGAAAACGAAATATTAAAATACAATGGTGCACCAGTCAGTTTGAATATAGACCAACAAGCTAAACCTATATTCATGAGAACACGACCTGTACCCCTAGAGTTGAGAGAGAAAGTGGAGGCAGAAATCGAACGTTTACAGAAAATGAACGTGATTGAACCCATTCGTACTTCAGAATGGGCTACTCCAGTAGTTCCAATAATTGAAAGTGATGGCAGTGTGAGGCTGTGTGGTGATTATAGATGCACTGTAAATCGAGCAGCCGTTAAAATGGATGTATACCCCCTTCCATCTATAAATGAAGTTATTTCTTCCTTGGCAGGTGGAAAAATCTTCTGACCACATCCAAGGCTCATTTCTATCCAGAAGGCGATATAGTGGTTCAGCAATAAATGCTTTATTTTCCAAAAATCAATCATAAATTTCAGAAATCCCAAAAATGATTGGAGTTCTTTTTTATTCTCTGGGGTTTTTGCTTTATATATCGCTGCCATTTTATCTGGAGTAGGACGAATTCCATCGGCATCAATGATATACCCCAAAAATTGTATTTATTTCAATTTGAACTGACATTTGAACCTCGTAAGTCTCAAACCGGCTTCCGCAATTCTTTGTAGAACCATGGTGGTTCTTTGTGTGAGATCATTATCATCTCTGCCCATTATAAGAACATCATCAATAACTACCACTACGTTGAGGAGATCCGAGAGGAATCCGAGGAAACTGAATTATTTACGTGATTTCATTTAGGTGGTGAAGAGTGTTATGGACAGCAGTGCTAGAGATATCACCCCATATATAGAAAGATGAGAGTTGTCAGTTTTTGACAGATATTTTGTAAAAGTATGATGTTACCAGTTATTTTGAATGAAAGAGTAATTCTATAACTGATAGAGATTCCTATAATCTAACATATATAATAGTTAGTCTCCCTAATTCGACATTTTTGTAATTGTCCAAGTTTTTGTACATTTAATAATTTGTGTATTGTTGATCGAACGTTCAACTGTTTTAGCAGCTTTTGGTACTTTTAATATTTCTGTACATTTTAATAATTTGTTAAACTGTTGTGAGCCAAACGTTTATGTGCTTCAAGAAGCGAAATGGTACGTGCTTTAGGTGATAAAGTAGCAGCGATCCTAATTCTTGGTGAAACTGGAAAAAATATTCATGCAGCAGAACGCATTTTTAATGAGAGGTTTCCCGATCGCGCCATTTCGAGGACTTATTTAAGGGAGCTTCTTCGTGAGTTTGGAACAATGGGTAGTATTAATGATGCGAAATGATCTGGCAGACCACAAATTTCTGATGAGAGAAAGATATACTGGCAGAAGTAATAGTTAATCCTACTTCTTCAACAACTCACGTTGCATCTACCTGTGAAGTCAGTCGAAGTACAGTACACAGGGTGTTGAAAAAAAAAACAAATTTCATCCTTACAATATAAAAATGGTTCATCAACTCTCAGACGACGACCCAGACCGAAGACTAGAATTTTGTGAAAATATGGAAACTAAAATTAACCAACAGCCAGACTATGTCATAACAATTTGTTTCAGTGACTAAAGTACTTTCTATCTAAATGGAAATGTAAATACACAGAATGTGAGTTATTGGAGTGACGCAAATCCTCACCTGTTTCGTGAAACATATACCCAATTTCCCCAGAAGGTGAATCTTTGGGCAGGTATCCTGGGAAACCACATCGTTGGGCCTCTTTTTTTTTAATACTAATTTAACTGGTGAGGTTCATCTGGAGCTGTTGCAAAACGCAATAGAACCGTTAATCCTTGAAATTTTGGAAGATAATCCAGATGAATTCGGTAATTTGGAAATAACATTCCATTACAGTGCAGTAAGACGGTATTTGGATGAGGAGTATCGTGGTAGATGGATTGGACGACGAGGTTCAACGGAATGGCCAGCTCGATCACCGGACCTCACACCTTTGGATTTTCTTCTGTTGGGGGTATCCTAAATCGAAGGTTTACGCCACTGAACCTGACAATATTGACGTTTTAAAACATTGTATTGTTGCAGAATGTGAGGCTGTTTTGCATTTGCAAAAGTACGAGAAGAGTTTAAAAATAGGATATTTCACTGTCAGGATGTAAATGGAGGTCACTTCGAGCAATTTCTTCAAGTAGATACTGATTCTTGATTCTGTAATTAATATCATACTGAATGGAATTTAAACTGCCATAAACACAAACAAAATTAGTATCATTGAATAGGTTTTTTCGATACCTTCCAAAAGAGGTGTCGCTTGCCGTAGGGTTCCATTTAAAATTATTGGTCACAATGGCCTTGTGACGTCATCTTTGACGATTTCGTCATCTATCATCACTAGTAGGGAAGTTTACAACCTTTAATATTCAGTTTCTAAATTTCACTTGTTTATGTATAATCGTTCCAAAAATAAGAGGGGGGAAGGGGACTCTTGAGAAGCACTGTATGTAAAGATATCACGGGGATGGATAGCTATCCATTATCTCAAATCGATCACATACTGACCACATTTGCAGTATCACAATGGTTTTCAACGTTATACTTGAAGATCGGATACTGGCATACGCGAAGACGATAAGGAAAATATTGTGTTTAATACTAGTAGCAGTTACAGTTATACTCTTTGTTCTCTGTAATAAGGCGACCTTAGAGAGATGGTATTGCGTGAATTCACTCGAAAAACTTGCCTAGTATATGTCGATGATGTTATGGATATAAAAAAAAATCGAAGAACATCTGGTCAACCTGCGGAATGTTTTCGAACGTTTGGGAGTGGTGACCTCAGACAGAATCTTCAAAAATGCCACATTGACTTGGCAGAAAGGATTCAAACAAGTTAATCTAAAATGCAGACTATTCGACACTGGCCGAGACCAAAAGATAGACATGACAAGGGAAGCTTTCAAGGCCTGTGTAGCTATTACCACCGATTTGTGGAAGAATTTGCAGTACGTCACTATACAGAATAAAAGCTCCTCTGAAATTGGAGAGGGCTCTTTGCTCAAGTCCAGTCTTGTCATTTCCGAAAAGACCCATGCATTCTGGATACAGATACGAGCAATACCGGAAGTGGGGCCATGTTTACATTGGGAAGAGAATGTAACTGGTAGATCTTCTTGGAGAGATATTTTGGACAGAGATCCCATTTTCAAGGCAATGTGGGTACAATGGGATTCCCTGGTTGTATAAATGAAAATAGGTATGGAAGTCAACTGATGAGAGGACGTCTATTTCCCAATAAGTTTCGCCCAGGAGAAGGATCTTGAAGGAAAATATCATGTCCAATGTCGAGACGACGTAGGAAGCTGGTGCAGAAGATGTTCAGAGTGTAGAGCAACTAAAGATCCAAATACAAGGTACAGTGATGAAATGAAGAATTGCTGTTGATGTAGCTGGACCATTTCCTGTGGTAGATGATAGCAACAAATAAATCCCTCTTGTCGTGCATTATTTCAGCAAATGGGTAGAAGCCTATGTCATCCCTGGCCAAGGAGCATCCACAATAGCAGGTTTATTGGTGGACACCATGTTCTTGAGATTTGTTGTACCGAATTACATTCTGACCAATGAAGGAATTTTGAGTCAAAGTTATTCAAGAAGGTTTGTGAGCTACTGGGTATCAACAAGACCAGAACTACTGCGCTCTACCCCCGGTCGAATGACATGCTGAAAGACTAAACCGTACTATGGAAGAACAGCCATTCAGGAGGATTCACAGAAGGTGGCTGGGATTTGGATGTAAAATCCACGTTGGAAAAGAGGTATATCCTCCAAACTGACACCGTTTTAGGAAGGAACGTACGAGGTAAAGAAAAGAATCGACGATATGGTTAACAGACTCCAATGCAGCCCTAGGACTGAGATGAAAGTTGTTCATCTGGAAAGACTGAAGCCATATCGTGGTGAGACGGCTTTCGATCGAGATTATCACTATCAAATAAATTGATCTGATCCCTTTCTTTGGTCATTTCAGAGATAATGCCTTGAGATTCGATATATGTTTAAAATATATTCCACCTGGAACTCCGGAAAAACTGAAATAAAGAACTCCATCGTCTTTAAGATGTTTATCAAACCATCCTTGGGATATGATGCATTTTTCTCTCTATTAATACACATACCTCTCCTTCAATATGTATAAGTCACAACCTCAGTGGCACAATACAAATTGTAAAGAGCAAGTGCTATCAAATACGTGTCTGTGTGAGATCGCGACATATATCACCAAAGGAAAAAATCGATAATGCGGCCAGTCGGAGAGGTGGATTTCAGAATTTATTTATTGATAGAAATTGCCATCAAGCTAAACGAATCATGTGTCAGAAAAAAATTAACATTTTCATTGGAAACAAAGCGAGATTTGTATTCTTTCATAAACCTTAACCTTTCAATCAAAAGTTGCTAATATTTCTATGTAATCTGACCCAAATCAAACGAAAGAAGTATAACCATCGCACAAGGATATATACAGTATTTCCTTGAGTATCGATCTTAATCACTTTGGAAAATATTAACTAATATTTATTTATATTGTTTAACTTTGAATTCGAGAAATATCATAATATAATGATGTTCTGTTTGTCGGCGGTAGGAAAACTCAAATAGAATCTTAGTGACGCGAACGAATGAACCTGAAATGAAAGGACCATACAAAAATTATTAATTCTGGTGAATAGTGATTTACAGCAATTTCTAATTTTAAATAGTTAAAAATATTGAGTTCGAAATATAACACGTTATTCAACACAATATACAAATATCTGTAATATATGATTATTCACTTACAAAATAGTTTATTGAAATTTCTGCGTTTGCATTGTACCAACGTTGTTGAAGGTGTGTGACTCCGATGTTATCGGAAATGGTTTGTTTATCTTTCATGCTTTTTTTACCCTCTTCATGAGTACACTGGATTATTTGGATTGAGTTATAGTATATTAGCCTGACTGTATTTTTTTTGGCAGCATGTGAAGATCTGTTTTCGTTATTACTACTATAAACAAGGTTAAAAAAGGTTGTTATAAATCTGCCTTAAGTTTTCGATATCATTTCTATTGTTAATGCTGTAGGGGTCTTTTATGATATGTATCATTTCAAGGAATTTGGATTCCTTTCTTTGGTCAAAATTTCAACGTTGTTAGCGTCATTTTCTTTTTCGTGTTTGAATAAGGGCGTAATGCCAGTTTTTGAGTACTTGTGGGCTTGTATTCGTTTTTGCAAATTTTGTTTTGTTTGACTATATAGGTACTTTGACAGTCTTCACATAGTATTCTATATACTGTATGAGTTTGTTTGTTTTTTGGTATTTCTGGTTTTAATTTTGAATAAATGGTCTTATTCGTATTTTGCAGTCGGTGCGATATAGTTAGGTTGTGTTTTTCCATTGTTTAATTAATTTTATTCGATAGTTTGTCTATGTATGGTAAAGGTATGTATGTTGTTTTTTAATTTTCTTTATTATCACTTTTATTGTAGATCGCATGTATTCGTTTTTTATTGTTTTTGTCTGCAAAGTGGCTTCTTGATTATTTCTATATTACTTTTCCTGAATTTTGGTGGAGCAAGCTTTTAGCTCTGTCAGTTAAATTCTGAATAACATTATTTTTGCAACTAAGGGGTGCATTTGACAAATAGTTCGTGTAACGATTTGATGCATTTGATTTAATAAACCAGTTTGTGAAAATGTTTCCAGAATTCGTGTATTATTTGTGTCGAGAAAGTTTATTTGTTTTTATATTTCTTTCTTTCACTGTGAATTTCAATCGAGGGTCAAAATAACCAGAAATACCAAAAAACAAACAAACTCATACAGAACACCTATAGAATACCGTGTGAAGACTGTCAAAGTACCTATATAGGTCAAACAAAACAATATTTGCAAAAACGAATACAAGCCCACAAGTACTCAAAAACTTGACATTACAGCCTTATCCAAACACGAAATGATACATATTGAAAAAGACCCCAACAGCATTAAAAATAAAATATCAAAAACTTAAGCCAGATTTATAACAACCTTTTTTAACTCTGTTTATAGTAGTAATAATAAAAACTGATCTTCACATGCTGCCAAAAAAAAATACTGTCAAGCTTATATACTTCAACCCAATCTAAACAAACCAGTGTACTCATGAAGAGGGTAAAAAAAGCATGAAAGATAAACAAACCATTCCTGATAACATCGAAGTCACACACCTTCAACAACGTTCGTACGATGCAAACACAGAAATTTCAATAAAATATTTAGTAAGTGAATACTCATATATAACATATATTTGTATATTGTGTTAAATACCGTGTTATATTTCGAACTCAATGTTTCTGATTATTTCAGTGCATACATTTTAATATTGTGTTAAGTAAGATATGTCTCAAACTCTATGTTTTTAATTTTAGTGTTTTTAACCTGAAGATGTAAAATACTTTGTCGAAACGTCGTTAATTATACGAATTGACTTTGTTAGTTGCCTTGGGTTTTAATTGGCTATTATAGAATTTCAAATCCAATTTGTGCCCAAAATGTTTCACAACAACACTTTCTAGAGACGATTGAATTTTTCATACTCACCCGAATCCCAAACAAAAAGCCTAGGTGTATATCTGAACAAAATGTAAATTCAAAACATCAATCTCACAATGAGTTTATACTTCCAAACAACTGACTGACACCTTTTGATTGTTTTCGCTGACGAACCACCGGCATCGGTCGAAAAAAACAATGGGAAAAACTGTTATTTTAATGAATCTTTTTTATTTTTTACAATGTCCTGCACTTGACGGCTGCCATTCACGATGATATGAGCAGCGAATTGGAATTCCCTCTCCGATCCAGTATTCGTAAAATCATCGAAATTTTTGTCCGGCTGAATATATGCTTGCAACTGGTAATAATTTACCGTTCGATTTGAATGTCAATCATTAAATTAATGAACCATTTTAATGTTGATTTTGGCGAATTGTTTCACCAAATATCGAACAGATATAGTGGTGTAATAATTTAAACATAATTGCTGAATTATTCTAATTGATTAAACGACGGATTCGATCAAAGACAGGCTCAATTGAAATTACTTTATGTAACATGAATAACTACACTAAAATACAACAGTTCATCATCCCTACTTGAGATGGGATAAATGATGGATATCAAGGGATTCTTAAAGGATTCACTCATGATTCGTAAGTTTTATGAAATTTGATAATAGACAAAGGAATGAAATTTCTTCAACTTTTTTCCAGCAACTGTTGAAATGAAAATTGTATCTTCTGAACTCAAATCAGAATCGACCGTTTTCAATTATGCATTTGATATGACAATGTGAGAATATACTTTACCCACAGCTGGCATTATTGTAAATTCATAATTCTTCTGTTTACAAACGTTTTATGAGGCCAATAAAACACTATTGTATTTTTACTACTCATCATACTTGGTTCTTATACACGCTTTATATTAGCTTCACTTGTATGTTTGTTTGTTTGTTTGTTTGTTTGTTTGTAACCGACTCCTTTGGGCGCGATTTTGACCCACTTCCAGACGTCCGAATGATTTGAAATTTGGCAGGTGTACATAATTCCGGTGACAATGCATTGAGAAATTTTTGTGTGAAAAAAAACAAAATGGCGGCTCCAATATGGCGTACGAGTTTTGTGATTATGGTCTGATTCGCTTCAAAATTGGTATCCTAGGGTTTTTGTGGTCGGAGATTATGATCCTTTTGTCAAAATCGAAAAATTCAAGATGGCGGCTCCAAAATTGTGGACGAGTTCTGTGATTATGATCTGATTCTATTCAAAATTGGTATGTGGGGATTTTGGGGTCAAATATTATGATTCTTTCGTGAAAATTGAAAATTCAAGATGGCGGCTTCAAAATGGCGGCCGAGTTCTGTGATTATGATCTGATTCTATTCAAAATTGGTATGTGGGGGTTTTCGGGTCGAATATTATGATTCTTTCGTGAAAATTGAAAAATTCAAGATGGCGGCTCCAAAAATGGTGGACGAGTTTTGTGATTATGGTCTGATTCTATTCAAAATTGGTATGTGGGGTTTTTGGGGTTGAATATTATGATTCTTTCGTAAAATTGAAAAATTCAAGATGGCGGCTTCAAAATGGCGGCGAGTTTTGTGATTATGGTCTGATTCTTCAAAATTGGTATGTGGGGTTTTTGGGGTGAATTATGATTCTTTCGTAAAATTGAAAAATTCAAGATGGCGGCTTTAAAATGGCGGCCGAGTTTTGTGATTATGTTTGGTATGTGGGATTTTTGGGGTGAATATTATGATTCTTTCGTAAAAATTGAAAAATTCAAGATGGCGGCATTGAAATGGCGGTCGAGTTTTGTGATTATGGTCTGATTCTATTCAAAATTGGTATGTGGGGGTTATTGGGGTCGAATATTATGATTCTTTTGTGAAAATTGAGAAATTCAAGATGGCGGCTTTGAAATGGCGGCCGAGTTTTGTGATTATGGTCTGATTCTATTCAACATTGGTATGTGGGGGTTTTTGGGGTCGGAGATTATGATTACCTAATTTGATAAGATTATTCCATTTTTTTATTTGCAAAAAAATAATAAAAATAATAGTTTAAAAAAAACTAAAAAAACACGCTTTTATAAATAAACCACACTAAAAAGTAGGAAATAAATAATAGTTTAAAGAAACTAAACACGCTTTTATAGAAAACCAAACTAAAAAAATAGAAAATAAGAAAAAAAATTATTTTATTTTGAAAAAAGCGTGGGGTGCATGGTATCAATAATTATAAAGTACATTATACACCGAAGCGATACCATGCACCCCACGCTTTTTTCAAAATGAAATATTGTTTTTTCTTATTTTCTATTTTTTTAGTCTGGTTTTCTATAAAAGCGTGTTTTTTAGTTTTTTGAAACTATTATTTATTAGTTTTGTGCACCAAAAAAGTTAAAAATATAAACTAATTATAGGCTATTTTTGGAATCTGTGTTTGTTATACCGCGATTTTGTGAACTATACACATTGCGAAACTTGCGATGAAGATAAAAATGTTCAATAAACGGGGGGAAAACGGTCATGACAAATTATCATAATTAATTTTTTTTCTCAAAATTTATTTGTTTAACAATATCTGCTAAACCCCTTTTGAATTTTAGCATACCCAACAGTCGTCCTCAAATTTTGATTTTTATTTTCATTTACTGCTTCTCAGAGAGTTTACAACCTAAAACTTCTTATATCGAGTCGATGAACAGTCTAAACTAACATATCAATAAACCATAAATCATATCAGAACAACGTCTGTGATAAAAAGTTATTTAGAATTTACATACACGTTTATAAAACGGACTAAAAAGTATAAAATTAGCCCATACAGATTTAAAACACCATACATAGTAGCTATGAAATTACTTGTGATGTTTTAAACGAAAAACGTGGGGCGTATGCAATAGATAAATAGTAAAGGTAGCTATCGTTGAGAAAACAGTCCATATCATTTGCAGCGCAATAACATTTTAGTGACTTAGATTAACTATTCATGCATCAATTATCTATTTCATGCGTCCCACGTTTTTCGTTTTAAATTTGACGAGTATTTTCATAGCTATTAAAAATTCACAATCACTAAGTGTTGAATGAATGTGGTTTTTTGTGGAGGAACAACGTTTCTTGACATGTTTTTTGGGTAACCTTCCACAGTCTGAAAATGAAAATATAATCAGGAAAATCTATACAAGTGTAGAAAGGGCAAACTGATTAGTTCACCCCGATAAGTTATTGCGTTCACCAAATTATATTTCCTATGGAAAAATGATTCAATTTGTCAATAACTTGCCGTTTTCTGAATTTGCCTATCAAAACAATTTTAAAAAAATTCAAAAGATACTTCTCTATATAGTTTTTGCTTGACGTTTCGGGGACTATATCTGCCCCCGTTCTCAAAATCTTCTAAATCTCCTTCAATTGTTTTATAATTTGGATTTTTGCTCGCAGAGTCTTTTTTGCTTTTCCAACTGACGGATGTCAATTGAGATCTGCCAAAACAGTTTGAGATTGACGTATTGCTCATTTGATATATGGGTTGTTGTTCGGATCAGTTTATTAGCATTCTACCATATCTCACTTCCTCTCTGAGTAGAGGTAACCATGTATGATCCATTTCAACAGAATTTGTTGAAAAGCAGTTGTTATTGGAAAGAAGAAACAGGCCTTCCTTTAATTTTCCTTCGATTGCATTCTTCACAAGACGCCATTGGATGTGAGGATATGTTCTGCAATTTTTGATCCAGTTATTTGTCGATTTCTGATGTAACTCTGATGTTCACTTTGGCGCACTTCCAATGGTCTTGACGTTTCACCTATATAACTATCACCACAAGAACAAGGTATGTTGTAAACACAATTTTTGGTACTTTCTTCTGCGTTTTTTGGTTTTGTTTGTGTTAGTGTAGATGTCAGTGTGTTTGTTGTTCTAAATGATGTTCTCACATCATACCTATGTCCAATTCGTTTGATCTTTTCAGATAATCCGGGGACATAAGGTATTATGTTGGTTGTGAAATGTGTAGGGGGTGGGAGTACTCCTGTTGGTTGTGTTAATTGGTTGTTTGATGGGTTTTTGTTTTCAATGTCAGTGATTGTTTTTTTTTTCACAAACTGATCTGGATATGCATTTTCCTTGAGAACAGTTTGCCCTTTCTATACTTGTATAGATTTTCCTGATTATATTTTCATTTTCAGACTGTGGAAGGTTACCCAAAAAACATGTCAAGAAACACAATCACTAGCTTTCAAGAGAATCTATATGGGGTAAGGGATCTGTATGGGGTTATAAATCTGTATAATGACTAGGAGAAATTATTTTATACTTTTTAGTCCGTTTATATATATTTATTTATTAACTTCAGGTACAATATATAAAGATAGGCAGAAGTAGTGAATAAGTTAATAAACGAGAGAAGTCACATAAACTGTTTCCAGTTTGTGTGTGACTGTGGAAATTACAAACAGGAAGTAAAAATGTATCATGTAGTAAAATAATAAAATACAATATTAATATTTAACACTAGGTGTTTGCGAAACATAGATATACAATTTTATACACTTACATTAATATAAACATATATATGAACTGTTTGTTCTTCAAAATAAAATTACATTTACGATATAATAAAATGACAAATTTTTGGGAAGGTTGTTATGTCATAGGGGATATTTATATAAAAAACAATTTCAGGGGCACCATTACTTCTCAATTTTTTCATTTCAGCGGTGTTGATAACCTACTCTCGTGTCAGCAGTGTTATTACATACTTTTCAATTTCTGCATGATACCAGCGATATTTTTACATACATTATATTTTATCACGCATATATTTTGAATGCGGACTTGTTTTCATTCTGAGGTTATTTTCGAATAGTGTTAGATTCAGTTTCAGTTGAATAATGGAAACATTCTCATTTTCAATTGAATATTGAATAGAATTTTTTTTCTGAAAATTGGAAAACGACTATAATGAAGTTATTTTTTGTAATAACTAACAGAAAATAAATAAATTTTCGTGGACAAAAATGTATTGAAGACCTAGTGAATGCAATGCCACTCTCACATCAATGTTATAAAATATTTCTGGTGAGTACTCCTCTTTGGAAAATATTCTTTGCGTCATTCATTTTTATGAACCCTTGAATTTGGCATTTGGAAATTGAATTCACTGTATAACTTTGGGTAGAGTTTCGTTTGCATTTCAGAGGGTCATGATAAACAATTGGTGAGAACAGTATTCTATATATACATAATACATGAATTGAACAATCACATTGAAATTCATGGTATTGATTTAACTTGGAGTAATCGTGAACTCTTAATCTCTTTTCATACCAGGATTTTAAGAAGAAAACATCAGCACTTTTCAACAAACTTCATAGAATTAATATCAATCCAATGAACGATGAAAGTATACATTGTGAACTCTAATGGAGAACCAGGCATAGCATTCAATACTGTTGGATGGATTCCTATTTAACCCCGAATTCCCTTTCGTATTCTGCGAAGTATCGAATGTTTCGATTAGCCCACCATTTAGTGATCCATTTGTAATTTAATACCTTTGAAAGCGTGTGCCAAATATTTGCAGATACTCAGGGATTTTGCGAAACATATGTTGGTGAATATTTGTTTTTCTATCATCGATTCATTGCATAGCATTTCGACAGCTATATATCGTGATTTCTACGATTACTAAAATGTCAACCAAAAACTTTTCGAAATAATTTTGGTGTAATAAAATATTTGCAGACATAATTATCCGTGTTAGGTTTTCGATAAATGAATAATATCTTATTATCACAACCTTTCAATTATTCCATGGGAAGGGATCCTTGTCATGAGCACTTCCCAAATATTTTACTTATCACATCGTTCACGATATTCAGAAGATAGCAAAATATTATAACATATATAGCTGGGGAAAGATATTGTGATATATTTCCAAAGGCACCTTTCTTTTGTCAAATTTTGAAGGATATATACGTCATAAGGTCGTCGAGTAGTGACAACTAAGTCACTGCGTATTGTTGAAGATATTCGCATAAAAAAGTGTGTTCAATAGGCTCCATCTATAAAAAAATGCAAATCCTTGAAACACAGTTATATCCTTTTTTTCTGACACATTGATGTCAATTTCAGAATCAATAATCAAATTCTGAAATTATGTTTCCTACTGGCCAAGCCATTGGTTTTTTGTTGGTCAATTCGCGATATCAGTATTACAAATTCCTTGGATTGGTCCTAATTAATTTTGTAGGATCCAGAAATAACAATCGAAGACAAAAAATCGATTATTTCGACGAAAATAGATTGGAAAATCGGCTGTGCCATAATATGTCTCTGCCGGGGTTTTAAGAATATGTGGTATTTTTGTAACTTATCAGTTTTTTAAAACTCTGGAAAAGTTCTCAAAATCATATAAAAACCGCTTTAACAAAAACATTATTTAGTTGATAGCATTTTACGGTTCAGATAGACTTCCTTCCAAGGTTTCAGGATACAAAAACAACACTATATTTCAGCATGGGTTTCATCCTTTCTGGACACGATTTACCTTCAATGATAAAAATTCAGTTCAAAAAGTTTTTTCACAGTTGCAGGTGGTATTAATTATGGGAATCCTTTGGTGATGTTTAATTACCATAATAGGAAACGAAACCTCCTTCTTTAACACCTGGAATAAGGTGATTGATTCTATTCATTTCAGTTACTGAATGATTGTGCCAAGTGACATCCATAATCAGAATTACTCTACCACGTATTACTCCAAAACAGTTATTTTATGGAAATACGGATAAACTCTCTGATGGAAGTTTGCCAATTATCTAGGGTTTAATTTTCCTGGGGAATAACTTAACAAGGTGCTTCTTCACAAAATCAATGTTATGATTATATTGTATACTCGCAATAACATCAAGAGAAGCATAAAGTTGTGGGGCAACTCCTTTTTAGATTATATTTCTTTTTACATGATTGTCTATCTGATGAAAATTAAATGATTACAAATTGTTGTTTAATATTCTATAGATAGATAGAAATGTTTTCAACTACGCTACATAACCTAATGTTTGTAGCAGTCAAGTTCGCATGCGACAAAAAGATAGATAGATATATGAATACAGATTAGAGATAGACATTACAAAATATATAGATATATAAACATTATTTGATAAAATTATTAGGAATAGGGAAGACTTGAAAAACGTTATTGAAACCAGTGAGGCACGCGTTTTACTCAAAGATGAATCTCTCAATGATAAAATAAATGAATTAGAGAAGGAAAATTCCATTTTGAAGAAATAAATCAAGTTATTAGAGAGATATGATGAGAAAAATAACATAGTGATATTTGGTCTATAGAGGAACTCCAAAGACGATGAAATTAGATTTGTTTCTGAACAAATAAAATAATTGATAGACGTAGATCTCACCAACACCGACATCAATGACATATACCCTCTTGGCAAAATAGAAGTTAGTCCAGTGAAAATCAAGTTACATTCTCAGCAGAAAAAAAATCTATTATCAAAAATTGCTCAAATCGAGAACAAATAGTAGCAAAAGTAGTAAAACTTGAAAAAACAAACTTATCTTTTATTATGTTATTTATTTTATACAGGTAATGAGTAGGTATGAGCCGCTGTTCATTCTACAAATACCCACTAAAATCACTTCTAGAAAATCCATATTGTGAAAGGTATTTTCCAGCATTTTATTTCCTCAGAACATTCCCAGAGTAATCCTGTAATAACCTATCAAATTGAAATTACACCCAATTTACCGATGGAACTTTTTAGAAGCCTTAACAGTAGGATTATTTAATGAGAATTATTGTTCAACTGACCTTCGGTTGATGTACATATGCATGTTTTTTATAGGAAATTAATGACCATTCGTTTATTGCTTCATGACGGGTGTGTTTTACTCTTTATTTGGAATTGTTGAAGGACTAATATAACACATTTGATAGGCTGGTAAAGTATGGTGACGTATAGTTATTGTTTTTCAATGTGTTACCTATACGAAAACTGCTGATGAAATGCCTTCCACTCCCCCCAAGAACTGGCCAATTTTGAATATTTACAAGCACTAAATGTAAAATACCGATGTAAGAATATGTCTGACAAGGTATACATTTTGAAATAGCCTCAGTCTGCAATTTATTGAATTATCGGAATAGATATAACCACTGTTTTTGTTATAATATGTCTATATTATAAAACCCTCACACTACTTCAATACAATCATATTCACAAAAGTATAGGAGAGTACCAAGGAATTTCATACTGTGCTCTTTATAATCAATAACATGTCTTGTTTTGTGTCCAAACGGTTCGATTACTTTGTATAGTTGTGCTTTAGTAATTTTATAATGATATATAATATTATTGTCGTCAGTCAACAAGTCCATTGACAAAGTTGGAGATTTGTTTAACTGCTCCGAATGGTGAGCAGTACTGTCCATCACCACAATAAATTTACTGCTAATTTTGATACAGCATGAGTTAGTTGAAATAAGTCACTATTCATTGTCCAGTAGAAAGTTACATCCCTCCGACGACGAACCTCAAATCTATTTTATAGATCCGGATATCTAGATTTATGAAGAATCTCTAGAATTTCTATTAATGTTATTAATAATAACTGTTATGCTGCAGTTACATGATTCACTCCACTTAATAATTACTGAATGTTTACTTGATCTGCACTTAAACTTTTTTCCTCTTCGCTTGGTTTTTGTATCTTCTTCACGTTGCCCAGATCTTGTATCGAAATTTGTATAATCTGAAGTGTTTGTACCTATTTTTTTTTCATGTTTGTACATCTCTCAACAATTTGAATCTTTGGATGTAATACCCATTTTTTCTAGATATCAATTTTAGAATATTTTTCAAGGACAGCATTTTATAATTTTTTTTTATTTGCTACTGGGTGTAGTGTGTACCAAATGAACAAATATATCGCCCCTGGTTTGTGTAATCCGTGCCAAGATGTATAAAATACACCACTTCTTATGATTTTTAAAATAAGCATTTTTAACTAAAATACACAGAAATTATTTTTTTAGATATCATCATTCCTTAAAAAATAAAATCTCAAAAACTAAAAATGACTTTATATGGTGGATTTCAAGGGATATAACGCCACTGATATATTCTACGTTTTTCGAAAATTATTAATTATTATTTATCACTATAAGTTCCAATATACGAATATATTCAGGATCTATTCAACATTTGCGGTAGAAACATTCAGAGTCAAAGAAGTAATAATCGCCGATTCAAGCAGAAGTCGAAAATTGTAGGTAATATTTCTATATTATATACGCCTTTTTTACAATAAAGTTATGTTTTTAGTCAATGACTTTATTCTTGTTATTTTTAACTTCTTAGTTCATATTGCTTCAAAAGAGGGTTTTTCAATTTTTCCAAACGATAATTTTATTTTCAACAACTCTAGTCCATATTGCTGGAAAAGCGTGTTTTCAAACATTCCAACTACGGGAGAAAACTAATAGATTAATTCATCCACATGATAAGTTTTTTCTAACTTTTGGTGAAAGTAGATTGTAGGGGAGATCGGTATGGCTCTTCAGCCTCTCCGTATCTCAACCTATAGTCTTCCGTACATAGCTTTTGTTGAAAGTTCTAAGACCATACCAGTAAATTCCCCAAATCTTTGAAATATAAATTAGATATTTTTCGAAGGTGAATTCACCAAATCTTGATAATGTGAATTAGACATTTTTATGTCATCGGTTCTTAATATGTGTGCAAAATTTCAAATGATCCGGACATCTGGAAGTGGGTGAGATTTAATTTCAAAGATTCCGTTACATACATACAGGTGAAGCTGATGGAGTGTTGAAAATCTCCAAGTTCTGTTACATTGATCTCCTTCTGTTCCAATTTCTATATCACCTTGTACCTTTCATTCATAACAGTGAAAAAAAATGAGCCCCAAATGGCAACGTTTCTCAAACTGCATTCATTTTAATTGATATACTTTTAATAAGCGTATCATTATGACCATTATACCGAAGGATGATGGATTGATTTGTGCGCGCACCTTTCCAATCGATCCTACCGATTATTGTCGATTTCCTTTGTGGATGTATCCCAACAAAAGGCCGATGACAAATCAGTTTCTATTGGGGTGATTGATGACTTGTTTTCTACGAGCGAATTCTTCCAAGAGGGGCATGCATGCAATGTTAGTGAAGTATGCGTAATTTTGTGTGATACATTCTGCGGAGTTACGAGCCATCTCTAAATAACTAGCGGAAAAATATACAGGGGTTATACAAAAAAAATGCAGATACATCTCTGTATATGTATGCTCTCCAATCAAGTTACATAGACACAGTAACACACAAATATACTTGAAGGCAATATCTAGTCATAATATTGTGCTTTCAATTCTATCCACTGCCAGTTGCATTTTTATTTATAATAATAACTTGAAATTTTGATTTTGATCGTTATATTTACTTACGTCGTTGAAAAAACTCAGGATATTATTCAGATGATTATTGTATCCATGAGAAATTGATTGGAACGATTGTCGTTATATTGCTGAAAAAATTATAGTACACGATCGATCGATACGATTAGAACGGCAAGGCTGCAGTTGATATTCGACAGAACAATTGTTCAAGGTTGTCGAGGTAGGCGTGTGTTAATTTTGCTAACGATTTACCGAGAAAAATAGAGTTCATTTGTGTTTATTTATCGTGATTTCATGTTATCTTATGTCGAGGAGGAGTTGTGATCAGCAGATAACAACTCGCAAATGAGGTAAATATCAATACTCATTTAGTTTATGTTACTTGTTCGGAGTGTTTGCTGATGAAATTTTTGATTACATATCCATTGTAAAAAAAAAAACTTTTGCAGGCCAGTCGGAAAGGTCGTCATGAGACATAGACAGGGAAATTTTTTCCAAAACAAACAACGAGAATAGACCTAATATAAAACAGCTTGAAATTTTACGAAGGCGTAGGAGTGCCCAACTTTTTTTTATTTTACAATTCCGACTTGTATCTCAGAATTCCGACATATAGATCATAACAAAGAAAAAACATTGAACAAATGAGATTATTATAACATATATATATATATATATATATATATATATATATATTATTTATATAAATATATACATATATATATATATATATATATATATATCCAGGATGTATCAACTTGCCCTATTTGAGATAAGAAGAAATAACTCAAATAAAAGATGTAGAAAGCAATAAAAGCTATGTTCCAAAAATAACTACCAACATACTCATCAAAATTATTTTTTTTTTCAAATGAAATATCGTTTACATTTTTACTCGATTGAATTCCTTTGGAAGAGTGTTCCTCAAAAAGGTTGTATGGGTTTATACAATTTTTATAAAATGGATTCATTCAACACCAAATATTTCAAAATCAATAATTTGGAATAAGACAATTTTTCCACTCAATATTCCCGAAAATGGTGTATTTCCTATACATTTTTACTCGATTGAATTCCTTTGGAAGAGTGTTTCTCAAAAAGGTTGTATGGGTTTATACAATTTTTATAAAATGGATTCATTCAACACCAAATATTTCAAAATCAATCATTTGGAATAAGACAATTTTTCCACTCAATATTCCAAAAAATGGTGTATTTCTATTTCCTATTTATAATTTTGCCGACTAGCGCTTTTTCCATACAGGGGCAATCAAAACTCGGGATCACTTTTTCCTTTGTTTTTTTCAAATGGAACACCCTATAATCAAGGCTATACGAGTACCACTATGTGTTTGCAGAAAATGTAGCGTTTCCCTACTTTATTTCCATTGCAAATATATCTAATTCTTAAGGAAAGTATGGAAAAGTCATCATAACAGCAATAACGATTTTTTTTATTCAATGCTGGACAAAAGAGGTAACAAAATAAACTCAAACAATTCAAAAAAGCGTAAATTTACAGGAGATGTTAGAACAATCTCTCACTTTGAGCTATGTACAATTTCTCTTCGGACATCAATTGAAGTTGATCTTGTAATAGAGCGAAGAAATTATCTAATTCTATTCTTCATGTCTTCTGGTGGCGTTGGTTTCTCACGGTAGACCCATAGATAGAAATCTAGGGGCGTGAGGTCTAGGGACCTTGCTGGTCACTGAATGGGTCTGTTTCTTGCTATCCATTTATTTCTGCGCCATCTGTTTAAAAATCTTCTTACCCGATTTTGATTGTGGGGAGGCGCGCTATCATGGTAATATAACCTGTGTCTGGTCTCAATCGGTATATCCCCCAACAAATTTGTTAAATCATTTCGGAGAAAATATGTGTAAATTTCTCCATTCAGTGACCCATCAAAGTAATATGGTCCTATAACCTGAATTCCAATCATGCCCCGACATTAATCGACTATCTATTTTGGTTATCAATTCCTCTGACCCAATAACGATGTATTTCAGAAAATTTGGTTCCTCGCGACTGAACTTCGATATATTTTCGTAATAGCGAACTCTTGTATCATAATCCCTTTCATAGAGTTCTTGATGTAAATCAATTCGATATGGATGAAATGTTTGTTTATCAATATTCTGTTCACGGAAGTATGACTCATATTCAACTCTCTTGCAATTTTTCTCGTACTAACATGAGGATTCTCAACTGTTGAAAGCATCACCGCTAATTCGATTTATATATATATATATATATATATATATATATATATATATATATATATATATATATATGTGTGTGTGTGTTCTGATAGGTTTCCGAGGTCATGATTATTATGAATAATGAAAGTTGGGGTTGAAACACGTCTAGAAATTTGGTGATTTCGACGTTTCAGCTTCCATTTTGGAGCCATTTTCAAGAAGAGGAAAAAAATATAAATATAAGTTATTGATAAGAGCAAAAGAGGGAAGTGATTTCCAACCTAGGTTGTGTCAATGAGGTAGGAATGTGATTTCCCCTGAGGTCTCACTCTGCCTACTTAGGAAATAAAATGATTTCCAACCGAGGTCTCAATTTGCCTACTCCTAGGTTGTAGTCACTTAGGGGGGTTCAGGATTTTGTAACCCATCACAGGAGTCTCAATCTGCCTACTCCCCAGGTTTCGCCACTAGCATCCTCTAAGGTCTCAATCTGCCTATTCCTTCGAGGGAACGGGGGATCAGATATGGAGTATTTAACCTAGGTGGATGAAGTGGAGCGGAACTATGGACAGGGCTTGGAACTATGGACAGGGTAAGGCGGGAAAGTAGAGTATGGCTCTTCATAGTGCTTGGAGAGTGCCGAAGGAGGGTCAATGTGTCGGACAGCAAGTTGATGTTTGATAACTCGACTAGAGACTCGCCTGTTAGTTTATCCTATGTAGGTACGTCCTAGGGCATTCGGAGCATGGTATTTCATTTATTCATTGAGACTCATTAGCTTTGTTATCTTTAGGAGACCTGAGAAAATCAGAGATTTCATTATTTGCTGTGAAAATTGTTTTAATGTCTCGTTTCCCTAAGATTCTGCCAATTTTGTCGATGACACCTTAGATGTGAAAAAATTCTATACGCGGCTCAACACGAACTTTCAATATTCACATATATATATATATATATATATATATATATATATATATGTATATGATTCAATTATATTCTTGACTGTGAAATATTCATTGAAAATTATATTTGGGAATGCAGTCAGTAATGACCAGCTCAAATTATATTCTTCGTTATTAAGTCGAGCTTTCAAATATCAATATTTTTTTTCTCAAGACTATATACAATGTTCTATAATAAAGAACATGTAATATATAATATTAATGGTTACATACTTAACATGAAAATTAAAAAGAATTTGTTACAAAGAAGAACATTGGAATTTTATTTTTGAAGTTTAAAAATTTCGATCTCAAAAATAATGAACTTATGGACAAAATGGATATGCATAATAAAAAAGTTATGTTGCAAAAAGGTAAAATAAATAATAAAGTGAAGATAATGAAAATATATGACATAATAATGGCGAAAATGAATTTTGAATTGCAAAAAGGGAACGAAAATGATAGAAAAAAGGAAAAAAATTTAGTTAAAAAAGGAAACATAAATTAAAAAATAAGAGTCATGCAAATCAATAACATTTACAGGGCGAATGGAATTTTCGAAATAAAGCAAAGCAACACAAATAATGAAATAATAATAATAATAGATGGTAAAATGTTAAACATAAAAATAGGAAAGAATGGAAATAAATATTACTTGCAAAAACAAGAAATAGTTGAATTTATTAAAATGAAAATAAAAATTAACATAAAATTTTAATTGAAAATTTGTGGAATAAAATATAGGCTTGTAGTTACAAGACAAGCAAGATTCCATAGAAGGAGAGATAAATAATAAAAATGAAAATTTAGGAAATAATAAATTGTAGATTAACAAATTTGATAGGCAAGTTAAGGAATAAAAATGGAAAAAAGTTTAAAAAAAAATAATTTGATAAATAGGTATGATTTCAGAAATATTTGAATAGAATAAAATGAAAAACATAAAGAAAAAAAATATCAATGAGAGAAAATATTAGAGGAAAAAAAATTAAAAAATAAAAATACTGAGAAATAGAAAAGTAGATACAAATATTGGTACAGGTTAGTTAGATAAAGTAAAGTGAAAAACAATATAGATTTAAAAAAGGGAAAAATATAGAAATGGATAATAAATAATGTGAATTTTGAAGAAAAATGAAAAGAAATGAAGATTAAAAATATTTTGTGTATAAAATAAGGAATGAAAGTGGATATGATAATAATAATAATACTAAAGAAGTATATTATAATAAATATGATGATGATAAAGGTATATTGATAAATAATATGAAGGTATATTAATAATTAAAATGAAGGTATATTAATGAATTATAAATGAATATAATATGTTAATTATGTATGAATAATGAAAAAGCGAAAGAGTATATGCACAAAATAAAAGTAAATGAAATGAGAGATTCAGATAAATAAAATATCCAATTCAATATGAATATAAAGAACAACGGAAGGAAAAGATAGGAAAAATGATAAATCAGTATAATTGAAAGAGTACCAGTAATTGTAAAATTGATAATTCAAAATAATATCAGTATAAAATATAAAATGAAAGTAGGATAATCATAAAATATAAAATGTCATATATTAAGATATCTAGAAAAGTTTTCTCTCTTGATCTGAAAAGAAGTCCATAGTCAAGTTTTCTGGAACAACAAAACGTAGTATTAGTAGTTGTAAATAATATTTATTTTGTTGTAGAATTTGTTTTTTCTGGAAGTCCAGCAAGTAGTTTTCTGATAATAGAAAATTAGTATTAGTTAATGTAGAGTTAATAAATATAAATAAAGAAATTGATATTCAAGATTTTCTAATTAGTATAAAATATTGAATATAAATTTAGGAATGTTGTTATGTTATGAAAAACCAGTTAAATATTTTAAAAAGAAATAAACCACAAAAAAGAATAATTATTGATTAGTTATTAGTTCCAAGAGATTTTTTTTGAATAACTTTTGAAGTTCTATTTATTTATAAGCCTTTGTATAATATGGATAGATACAAAATGTCAAAGTACGATAAAACAATCAATTGTATACACTGTCAAAATTATCATAACCCATAATTGTTCAAAAGACAACTAAAAGTCTAAATTTTACAAAATTTGCAAGAATAAAAGGAAATCAACACATTTATAAACTAGAAACACACTGTACATGAAATTGTAGCTAACTAAAAGTAGCCAATGAGAGAACAGCAAACGTCTTTATGAAAAATAGCCAATCAGAGAATAGATGGTCAGTTGAAAAGTTAGAAATTGTGAGAGAATAGCAACGAGAGGGTATCATAAGCAATTATTATTAGAATTTGTAAATAGTAATAAGTATGGAAAAAAGCTCGATATAAAATTAAAAAAAAAATTAATTCAAAAAAAAAAATGACACAAATTTTATTAATAAGAAAATGGAATAATTCCATCATTTGGGAAACAAAAACAAATATTACCTTAATGATATAATATAACCACGAATCCTGATGCTGATTTCCACATCAATATCGTTCCTGATACTGGTATTGCAGTCCTGACAGCGAATGAGGAGAGGAAACATCCTGTTTTATGGTATAGTTTGAACACCAACAGTTCCAACCAGGTATAAAAACTTTCATAGTGTATTTCCGGTCCAGAACTATTTCACAAATAACCAATTGCACATTCGAAGAACGCTATTTCACTTTACTTTGAACAATAACAGAAAATTTTACATTCACGAAAAGTGAGGTTCTGTTCATCTATCCATGATCTGATTTATCATTATTATTCGTGAATATTTGTTTGATTCACTCTAGTAATAAGTTATTTCTCGTAGGCCAGGTAATTTTAAGTCTTCCTGAATAAAGGAGATAATTGTTTTTTTTTGATATTTGGTTGTTTATTTTCTCACAATGATCAACTAACATAACAAAGATCATTCAATAAACTGAAGTTAGTCACCAGTGGCAGTGTATCTATTGCTTTGAACCAGCCACCTTTTGAGAAAAGAGCGTACCAGCTGTTGTTTAGCCGTGGCAAGGAAAAATAATAATTGTTGGTAGCGTGACGTTCGCTGGCAATTATTATTACAGGGACAGAAAAATCTATTTATATCATATAAATTTGGCTCTTAAAAAATAACGAAAAATATTAGCTTCATTCATTATATAAAAACAAATTATAATTATTCAAATCATCATAACCATAACAAGTGTCGCCCAACGCGGTGCAAAAAACATATTAATTATTAACATAATAAAAAAAAATATATTTACCAATTCACATAACTATAACAATATATATATATATATATATATATATATATATATATTTATATAAATATTATATATATGTTATAATAATCTCATTTGTTCAATGTTTTTCCTTTGTTATGACCTCTATGTCAGAATTCCGACATACAAGTCGGAATTCCGACTTACAAGTCGGAATTGTAAAATAAAAAAAAGTGTGGCACTTCTACGCATTCGTAGAATTTTCGAGACAAAGAAAACTTTTCTAGGAATAATTTATGAGGCACCAATACCACCAAAAAACGGTATTAAATCTGGAGATCTTGATAATGAATATTTTATCGTTTCACTAGGTAATTCAGTTTAGGCTTAATTATTATATCAATAATATTTTAATATTTTCAATAAGGTCAATTTGGCAATTTGAAAATTACAATTCCATTGATCGGATGATTTGAGTGAGTTAGCGCAATTCTAAGCTTGAAAATAGAATTTCTATTTCACAATTTTCAAATATATTGCACCTAATTTCAATGGCATTGGTTATAAGAATTTTTCAATAATCGGACCGTTTGAAGCAACTCTTACTATTATCTATTTCTGGCGTATCTCAGCCACTTCCATTATGTTATGGTAAATTGGCCCGAAAGAGAAATATACATATATTGAGGATGGACGTTAGCATCCGAGGATGGACTTATTCCTCTCAAATACTCGTGATATTCGGTAAGAGAATTTCAGTGCCAAAATTATGAATTATATTGAATAACAAACCTTACTTTCTAAATCATAATCTTTGGAATCCAAATAGCAAAGAAGGCCATGCTCATTTGTAATTTTTGTTCAAACAATTACTTGATTTGAGGTTAATTGTTTGGTCGACGTAAAGCAATCACATTCAATAGTGTTTTAAAATGTGAAATAGCCAGATCTGTCAATAAAAAACCCAGGACAATATTTTCTAAACAAGAATAGTCCCAATGAAACACAACGTATGCACATAACTCAGGTTTGTGGGCTTATATGACATTAATGTCACGATTTTCAACAAAAAAAAATCCATTGCCCTTTTGTTTTGGGTATCCTACCAATGCTAGAAACAGATACTTAAATCTCATAATATCGAACCAACAATTATTACTAGAGATATGTGATGTTAAAGAAAATCATCCTACCTTATTCGGGGTTATAGAAATAAAATATAATGAATCGCATAGCGGAAAAACTTTCAACGTGCAGTACAACTTCAAAAAAGCGAATTTTGACTAAATTTATTAAAGATTTAGAATATGTGATTTGGAAAAAGTTAACTTTTTCTAAAAAACCAGCATTTGCTTGTTTCAAATTTTTGAATTGACGCGTTGATACTTGATGAAAATCCATAATTAAGGTAAACTAAAAAATACTTCACTACGATTTTCACAAAAAATTGGTTTACAAAATACACGACACGTTCGCTATACTATAGCTATTTCAAGTGGAGAGTAAGTTACAAATTACTGGGGTTTGATTTAAATAATAGAAGCAAGTAGTCAGATGGATATTAAGTAATTAAGTGATTATTGGCGAAAGATTATTCAATTTCTATTAAACAGATTTAAAAGGGGCGAATTATTCAAATTAATCTGGTCTTTCAATAAGTATTGTGAATTCTTATCTCATGCAAAAGTTCAAATTCAGTAGCGAAGCAATGCTTTTCAGTCAGGATTGTTAGCGAAAGTTGAATTATTTGCCCTTAATAAAACTGTTTTTGTGCTCAGCTATGCGTTGCTTCTACCTGTTTGCCCTATGTAAAAACTTGGACAAGTACCACTTAAAAAAAAAAAAAAAAAAAACATTTATTCAAAGGGGTAATTAAAAATTTAAAAAAATAAAATAAATATATATATATATATATATATATATATATATATATATATATATATATATGGAAGTAAATAACCACACCACACACCACATGTTAGTTTATATATTCCAGATTGGTCAGACTTTTCAATTCGATCTTTGTTGTTTTTAATAAATGTTCCCAAAGTATTATTTATTCTGTAAGCAATATTAATATCTTTATGACTTAAATAATTAGAAATTTTCTCTGAAGGTTTGCCAAAATAAGTAATGACCCTGAAGTTTGACTTTGTATTTGAATCGGTTGGATAAACTTCCTGAATGACCTTTTTATAGACTTTTTTCGATAGAATGCTGTCGACAAAACTCGAGTTATATCCGTTATTGGCTACAATTTGTTTAGTTATATTTTTTTTTTTATTGTAATTATCTTCTGACGGAGGAACATTCACTAGTCTGTGTTGGTAGGGATGAGTGGAAGAAGTATGTATTGTAATGTCTGTATACGAAGGTTTGCGAAAAATTTAAAAATCGTATTTATTGTTTATTTTTGTTATGGTCAAATCTAAGAAGTTTATCGAATCATTCATTTCAATTCCTTTTGTAAATTTTATTGCGATGAATGCCATTAATGAAGTCAAAAAATGTATTTAGTTGTCTATCAGTTCCTACAAAGCAACATAAGATGTCGTCTATCTATACCAGTATGGGAAGTTTTTTATTAACGGGTTATTATGAATTTTGCTTCCGAGATTATCCATGAAAATTTCCGGAATTGATGTACTTAAAGGATTACCCATTATCAACAATACAAATTATTATTAAATTGGAAATAATTTTGTGTTAAACAAACTGTGAGTAAATCCAATATCTCATCTTTGATGATCGGATCAACATGTTTTCTACCTAGTATGCTCGGAAAGAGATTCTGAATATCGAAAGACATGAGTTTGGAATTTTTAGGAAGATGTCTACTAATTCATATGAATTCTTCAAGCTAAATTTAGGAACGAATTAACAATTGCTCTTGATGGGATCTATTAATTTTTCAGAGATTTTCACTGATGGTGCTGTAATGAAAGATACTACTGGCCAAATAGGGTAATTTTGTTTTATGAAGTTTTATAAGTCAATAGAATTTTTGGATTTGAGGGTTCATACTAGTGCATCTTATTTTTTCATAGTCGTTGAGAAGATATCAAAAAAACCCGAATTCAAGAACTTTGAAGTTTTTTGTGAGTAATCAGCTTCATTAATCACGATCGCCGTTTCTCCTTCATTTGCCCATGTAAAAACAACTTTATATTGAATAGATTTAGTTTTAATTGTTTTGGCTGTTGAAATTTCTCTATTATGTTCAATGTTAGATTTTGATTGTTTTGATTTCAATATGTTAGCAGTGATGTTTATTGATATTCGAATTGGAAGTACTTTTTCTAGCAACGTGGATGAGGTAGGGAATATTTTATAATAAAATATATGAAATGTTTGAAAAATGTGTACCAATGGCTGTATTCAAAAAACGTTCATACCTACCTTGGTTCAATCGGAAAATCATAACAGATGTAAAAAAAACACTCGCATAGGAAATTATAAAGGAAATATGGCAGGGAATTTGATGAACAATAGTTCAGGTACTTGTGGTCAAAAATAAAAAGGGATATAAAAGATGTCTATAGAAAGTATATTGATAAAATTGAAGAAGGTATTATAGAGAACTCTAGTAATTTTTGGAACCATGTTAATACAGTCAGGCAAAATATATGTAATTCTGATAGCAGCAATGATTTATGAGGAAAGAAAATTTGAAGATAATAGCGAAATTAGTTATGCATTCGTTCAGTAATTTGAATATATGCGGATGGAGAGGCGGACTATCATGTAGATTAACTCAAATTCGATGAGGGAGGTGCTATAAACCGCCTTTGCATTAGTAGGTACTCTTATAAATGGAGAAATAACCTCGGCAATTGGGTCACTGGAACCAAAAAATTCTGGGGCCCTGACAAAATACATGCTTCAATTAAAAAAGGGTGTGCGGATTTTCTACAGGCCCCTTCAAAAAAAAATTCAATCGCATCTCAACAAAAAATAAAAGACAACAAAAATATGTTCCATATTGAAAACTGTCAGTAAAATTAAATTATCAATCAGCAGATTTTGTAGATCTGATTATTCGATTCAACGACATAATTAAATGGTTGGAACAACATTTCTTCCAAAATTAGTTATGAATAAAGTTGGTCGAATAAGATATTCGGTTCATGCAAATTAGTTTCAGTTGATTGAAACTTTAAATTTGATCGAAAACCAAGAAATAATTTTAATACTTTTGAGATTATATTTTGTCGTGCATATACAACACTTTCATTTGTTTGATTCTACATCTAACAATTGTATAGAATTCTATTACCTGTAAAACAAAATGTGGATTTAGGAATTATTTTTGATAAATAGTTGAAATTCGATATTCATATCAATAGCGTGGTGAAAAGAGGCTATAAAATATTAGGGTTTGTTAATTAACCAATCAGGAAACATTGCAAATGATCTACTATTAACTCGTAAAGTGTATATTGTAATACGGTGGAATCATATGTTCTTCATTTCATAGCTGTCACATGGAAGAAATAGAAAAAGTATTAAAAAAAATCTAGGAATTTTAATCCATAAAATTGGAAGAAAGAAGAGAAATAGCGTCGGTAATTTTCACTCATAAACTCATACATGGAACAGTAACATGTCCCTCAATATTGAAAAAAATATATCGAACAATCCCATAATATAATAACAGGAACATTCCACTTCCCAAAATGCCGAGACCGAGAACCAATCTGGGTATGAATGTACCAGTCTATAGAATATGCCAAATAATAAATACATGTATAAATAATACAAACCTAGCGAAATGCATTTATACATGCATTTATTTGTTAGTATAGTTTATACCGTTTACTTAGGACGATGCCTATAATATACAGGGTGTTAGTGAATAGCTTATTTTTGACAGAAATTTCAACTAACGCATACAACTTTGATAATGGATATTATACAGGGTATTAGTGAATAAGTGCGACAAACTTCAAGGAGGGGATTCTGCATGAAAAAATAATGACAGTTTGCCATATAACTTTTGTCCGCAAATGCTTCGTTTTCCGAGATACGGGGTGTTAAAGTTTTTCTTAAAAACTGACTATTTATTTATTGCTCTGAAACCGGTCGAGATATGCGAATGAATTGGGTGGGAAGTTAAATTTTTTTAAAAAAAAAATGATACGTCACTGAGATATTTCCAATGAAATATCATTTTTCAATTCCTCGTTCAATTTTCGACAAAAAATCGCTCATGTCTTTTTTCCGTATGAGGCGTCGTTCTTATGCAAAAAAATAAAACATCTAAACGCGTATTTTTCATTCTTTCGATACATTATCAAGAACTATCTAATACAATAACGTTAAACCAGCACAATAACAGAAAATAACACTAATAAATAAATCGGCGCAGAACTACAACAAATGACCTCCCTCAGACGTGATACAAGATTCAACTCTTCGCCTCAATGATTGTCGTATTCGCGCAAATATTCCTGGTGCATTTCTTATTGTCTCACAGCCGGCTGTAATTCGTTTCCTCAGGTCTTCAACATTTTCGACGGGAGTGGAATAAACTAATTACTTGAGAAAACCATAAATGGAAAAATCTACAGGATTCAAATCCGGAGATCGAGCAGGCCAATGTTCCGTACCTCCCATACCTATCCAACGATTTGTATATACTGTATCTAAGTGAATACGTACAATAATGCTAAGATGGACTAGTGCACCATCATTATTGAACCGGAAGTGTTGTCTCAGCTGTATGGGAATTTCTTCAAGAAGAACAGGTAACTCTTCCTGTAGGAAATTAAGGTTAGAGTCGCCTGTTAGTCGTTGTGGAAGGGAATAAGGACCGATTAAATGATCATCAAGTACCCCAAGCCATACATTTACTGAAAACTGATGCTGAAAATGAGCTTCAAAGATTCCATGTTGATTTTCCTCAGCCCAGAGGTGATTGTTATGGAAATTTCGTATACACTGTCGTGCAAAATTAGTCTCGCCAGTAAACAAAACGTCATTTAAAAAATTAGGAATTTGATCGATTTGATGGAGAATTCAATGGCAAAAAACTAGGCGCGGAAAAAAGTCTCTAGGTAGTAGAGCTTGTACACGTTGCATATAAAACGGATACAACTGCTGTTCTTGAAAATTTTTAAATACAGTGAAGTTGCTTACATTCAGTATGTTGGCAATTTTTCGAGTACTTGTTTCGGGTGACTCCGCAATCAACTCGAGAACTGCTTCTTCTAGTTGCACAGTTCGTACTTTTCGAGGGCACCCGCAGTCAGCCGTTTGTTTCTTAAATGTACCATTTTCGCGCAAACGTTGGTGAAGACGAGCAAATATTGTGTGATGGGGTACCCTACGTCCTGGATACAACTAAGCATACAATCGTCGAGCTTGCCGACCATTTCCATTACTTCGACCGAAGACAAAATGCACGTTCTGACAATTCCGCATTCGTATAATTTTCGATTCTTTTCGGTAAAAGAAAAATTAATGACTTATTATCTTTAATGTTATACCAAACTGAAAGTTGAAGAATGAAGGAACATTCCGTTGAAATATTCGTATTCAACAGAATGTCGACAGTAGCCTACTAGATAATGACTAGATAATGTATTGAAGTAATGACAAATACGCGTTAAGATGTTTTATTCTTTTGCATAAAAACGGCGCCCCATACGAAAAAAAGGCAAGAGAGATTTTTTGTCACAAACTGAACGGGAAATTCAAAATGATTTTTTTTTGGAATATCTCAGAGGCGTACCATTGTTTTCTTCAAAAACATTGAGATCATTACCCGTATGCGCGCCAATGATGAACATACAATTTTCAATTGCATGTCAAAAAATGCGCAATATTTACTTCTTGCACCTCAGTGAATTTTATTTGCATATCTCGACCGGTTTCAGAGCAATAAATAAATAGTCAGTTTTTAAGAAAAACTTCAACACCCCGTATCTCGGAAAACGAAGCATTTGCTCACAAAAGTTATATAGCAAACTATCATTATTTTTTCATGCAGAATCACCCCCTGAAGTTCGTCGCACTTATCCACTAACCCCCTGTATGTTTGTAATCGATCATTGGAATAATAATACTGAAGATTACATAATAAATAAAATAAAAAATCTCGGAATTTTTTTCGTTGCCATGCTAATGTTTTGAATAAACTTCATTTGATTGGCTACAAATTGGAAGTGTAAAATGTTCTTCATAATATTGGGAAATATAGCACTCCTTTACGTTTTCGGATATCATGTTTATTTTACTATTAGCTTTCGAAAACTCTAATTAGAATATGGTTTCTGAAAATGTATATTCATATAAATTTTGAATTTATCTAAGTCAGTAATATCTGAAGGATAAACCATTTCATACTGAAATATTTGCTGCCCTACCAATGAATACTGAATATTAAATGAAATTCACATTCATCTTCTAATTTCAGTTCCGAATTTTTGTGACCTTCAACCCTTGCATATCAATCACAAGGCAAGCGTAATCATTCCGAGCTTTCACAAACAAAATCGCCAAGCAAATAAATCGACCAAGAATTGAACAGAAACGAATGCCCATTTGACCTCAACCCTGCATCAAATGTTTAAGCAAAGAGAACACTTCCTACCAATATAAAGACTCCCGAGGGCATTGTTCCGGTTTCTCGCCCCGTAAGACGGGCGCCGCTGGCCCCAGCAGGACTCCAACACCCTTATAAAACCTGTCACTTGCAGGATTCCGTCCTGCTAGCCGATCCCTTCTGGGCCCTTCGGCACGAGGCACGGCGGACTATTAGTAATACGATTAACGCCGTTTTTGCAAATACACACAGTGTGTAGACTTGATTGATTTTTACCGCACACAGTAATGCATCCGAAACAATGGGTATTGTTTTTGACTCGTTTCAATTAATAATGGGCCTATTGGTCGGGTTGTGCGATTAAATACACTTTCCGGTTGAGAGACTCGCACGGGGCGTTTCACCCTTTCCGTTTTTTCATTTATTTGATGTTTACCGCTGCTCTTCTTGGTTTTCTGTTTACTTCAAGATTAAACAATTTTCATTTGATGGAATCATCATTGGTTAATATTCCGTGAATGCAAACCATAGAGGTACCGTAGATTGGGGCTATTCTAGACTTTTTTTGCATTATTTTCAATATATAAGAAAAAGTTATTGAAAATAATCTATTTTGATAATCGTTTTGGATAGGTTTATATACAACCAAATATTATCCTATGACGAATAGGCCCCCTTTCTTACAGGGGGTCTGTCTATAATAACCCCATGGGTCGGAGTTATTTTAGAATCGGTGAGAATAACGCATAAATTATAGTTGCCACGTATGTGGGGCTAAATTGGAAAATATATATATATATATATATATTTTATTCATAGGTGCCCAAACGAACATTTTGGGCATCCGTTACTAATTTTTAGAAGACCAGGGATATTTTGGAATTATTATAAAAATGTCGTCCAAAATAGCCCAGATCTTCAAAAAGGTCCGTGAAAAATTTTGGGGCAGCATAATGTTTATAACTTTATCGTATCATTGAAGATTAAGACATTCTTATATGAAATCTTTATTAATAATTATTAACATCATAAACGTACCAAAACCTATATAAAACCTCAGTTACTCTAATACATTAGTTACCATAATTTAATACGTTAGTTATTGACCGGAAGATGGTGACACTAAATATTAGGTCATTTGTACCAGTATGGCGGTTCTTCAGGGGTCTAATTACGGAATGACAAAAAAGAAAATGATGGTCATAGCGCTGGTACCGGCGGCCCAATCGCGTGGGCGTTAATCGAACGTGTCGGATAAATAACGAGTGTCGAACGATTTGTTCCACAAAAATGCTTGTATTTTCTGGTCGATAAAAAAAGAAGTAGGCGGTAGCGTAATGCCATACTTCTCCGGTGTGACTTACAGCCCGCCATACCGACGCGAATACATTAATTAAAAAAAAACAATTCAACCATTTGTTCCAGGCTAATTTTTGCACAGCTAATCATCGTCGAGTAGCCATGCACGAAATACACCATGCCATACTTTTCTGACGGTTCCAAATGGCCGCCATACCGACGCAAAAGAGTAATTTTTTTTTTCGCAAAACGATTTGTACCAGTATTGCATTTGGATTTTTGGAAAGTATTTGATAAAATGTGACCGTTATCATATTTCCCATACGTCTAGTAGGGGGAAAAAGTGCTGCCATACTTGAAAAACTTATTTATTCGACACGTTTTGAAAATACGACTGTAAAATACGTAAAATCATTTTTACATCATGGAATCATTGTATTCTGTTCGTTTGGATGTAATTCTAGCTAAAAAAAATTATTCCAGATTGTAACCATGGGGCGGACGACTGTCGGAATTAGGCCAAGATGTTAAAAAAAAATTGACGATTTGTACCAGTATGGCATTTGGATTTTTGGAAATTATATGATACAATCTGACCATTATTATATTTGCCATACTTTAAGTAGAAGGAAAAACTTGTTTTTTCGACACGTTTTCAAAGTACAAGACATAAAAGCATTTGTTACAGTATGGCATCATCGTATTCGGTTGGATAAAATTCAACCCAAAAAAAATTATCCCATACTGTAACTATGGGGCGGAAGTCTGTTACACTCGAGCAAGATATGAAAAAAAAATCGGAATGAATTGTAACAGTATGGCATTTCAAATTTTCCAAATTCGAAAAAAAATATGCTTTGGGAAAATTACACTGTACTTATCCAAAGTGGTAGACTCGAAAAATGTTTTTCAGATTTTTTTTTGTTTCGAAAAATAAGCCTATACCGTGACCAGGGGGCTGGAGCTGCCACACTCGCTCTGATATGTCGACAACCAATACAATCTTGAAACCATTTATTATGTCTTACGAACACGATGAGCCAAGACCTCTACAATTCGAGAAATCTTTCGAGCGCCGGTAGCCGTACAATATTATACGACAGAACATCTGGTTATAAGACAAGATTGCCGCCACCTAGGTGTTTGAATTTTTTTATTTATATTCGTTAAACCTCAAACTTACAGGAAAAAATAGTGCCATACTGGTACAAATCGTTCGAATTACGATTAAAATCTTAGAATGTTGAAAACAATATTGTACATATTCGCCACCTCCACAGATATGGCATGATTAGACTTCTATTTATGATCATACAGAGAACTGTTAGAAAAAGCTTTAGGCTGGTACAAATCGTTTACCAAAAAAAAAAATTTACTCCCTTGCGGTGGTATGGGGCCATTGGCTACTCGACGATGATTAGCTGCGCAAAAATTAGCCTGGTACAAATGGTTGAACTGTTTTTTTTAATGTATTCGCGTCGGTATGGCGGGCTGTAAGTCACACCGGAGAAGTATGGCATTACGATACCGCCTACTTCTTTTTTTATCGACCATCGTAAAATTCAAGCATTTTTGTGGAACAAATCGTTCGACACTCGTTATTTATCCGACTCGTTCGATTAACGCCCACGCGATTGGGCCGCCGGTACCAGCGCTATGACAATAATTTTCTTTTTTGTCATTCCGTAATTAGACCCCTGAAGAACCGCCATACTGGTACAAATGACCTAATATTTTGTGTTACCATCTCCCGGTCTATTACGGAAGCATAATACGTTAGATACCAAATAATATTAAAACTAGTTTTCATGAACATGTGAAACAATATTTTGACAGTTCTCAAATTTGATGAATACACCTCTGCCTTTAGCGTCCACGATCGTCAGAGAGTTACGAAACTGCCGATATTCTTTTTCATAATGGATTTTAGATTTGTCCGAAAGCAAGTTCAACCTTATAGTGTTGGCTGCAGCTAATATATCGTCAGGAATATCAAAATCTTGCATGATTTTAATGATGACTTTTTGAAATGCCAAAATGAAATGACATAAAACCTTGTTGCTTTTATTTTCGCATCGCCGTTCTCAATGATACGATAAAGCTTTGAATGTAACTCGATTATCAGCGATTTAACACCGTCTCGGACATTGCGGGTGACTCGGCTGTCGCCTCGTCACCTAGCAATGTCCTCGACTATTATAAATCGCATAATAATCTCGTTATATTAATAGCTATTATTGCACAATGATACTTACATCCACACCAATTTTTACATAAAACTTACCTGCTACAACTGTCACCCACGACGCACTAGCACTGAAAGTTTGACAGGCTCAAATATTGGTTGATTTTTCGCCACGCTTTCAATGTCCAACAGACCACTACCACGCTCTCAGGAATTCTGAAATCATCTCCTGTCTGAATAAGTAAGGTTATGCACGATACTATTACAGTGTAGTTTACGCGGGATTGTGTTGTACCTAAACAAGGTTGACAGATGTAGCTAAAGGTTATGAATTCTAAAATATCCCCGCATTTCTAATTCAGCCCCGTTCTACGGTATAGGGGGTTTGAAACAAAAACAGTACATCTACTTAAATTCTCTACATATATAAAACTTTTTTAATATTAATTACAAAAAAAGTTGCACTATTTTTTAATTTCTGCTTCCTGAAAAAATAATATTAGGCTATAAAAATGTGGAATAAAATTGACCCAAAGAGAAGTAACCTTAATTATCAGTGAAGCCAAGTGAAATAAGAAAAACTGAAAATAATATCTAAGTTTAAATTGCATCCACAGTACGAGCGATGTGAGATAATATCAGATGATATTTAATAAGTAATTGACAGATCTTGGAAAACCTGCAGCTAAGTGAAATGTCACCTATTTTGACGAAATTTTCACAGATGCTTCAGAATTCGCTAAACTTCGTTGAACAACCAAAATTTTTCCGCGGAAAGAGTCGGAATTTTTTTTTTATCAAGAAATGTCCAACAATAATTGATAGATCTTGGAAAACCTGCAGCAAAGTGAAATGTCACCTATTTTAACGAAATTTTCACAGATGCTTCAGAATTCGCTAAACTTCGTTGAACAACCAAAATTTTTCCGCGGAAAGAGTCGGAAATTTTTTTTTTATTGAAAAATGTCCAACAATAATTGACAGATCTTGGAAAACCTGCAGCAAAGTGAAATGTCATCTATTTTGACGAAATTTTCACAGATGCTTCAGAATTCGCTAAACTTCGTTGAGCAACCAAAATTTTTCCGCGGAAAGAGTCGGAAATATTTTTTTTGTTAAGAAACGTCTAACTCCATGGCATGTAGGTATCAATGAACAGTTGTAATTGGAAAGGATTATTTCACAATTATTCACGAAACAGTAAGACCTAGAATTTATGTTTCCTATTTGAAAGTCTTTTCATTTGAGTAAACAGGCAAACAGATTTGAGATAATTGTCAATAATGTCAATAATGTCAATAATGTCAATAATGTCAATAGTCATTCATGAGTGATGTTAAAAATGGAATGTTGCCAAATGTAAAAAATGTCCGCTAGACATGAAGAGTTAACATTCATTCAATTAAATTATTTATTGTGATAATCAAAATTATGTGAATTAAAGGTTTTATTCAGAGAATTATTGAGAAACTTGAGAATTCAAGCGTCTCAAATAAGTGAAAGTTGAAAATTGTCTTTTTCAACCTTTCTGGAGCCATAATTCCGAAAATAACCGTTTGCGCGGAAATATTGACTAACCATGCTATCCAAGTTGGTGGCCAACCAATCAACTTTTTGCAAAACACGCTTCACTTTGCTCGTGGACACTTTGGTAGCGGTGATTTATCTCGTTTTTTACGATTCAATATTTGGGCACAATAGTGACAGTCAGTGACGCGATGCAAGTACACTGAATTAGGTTTCAATAGGAGCAGATATTTCAACAAATACGTTATAAGTTCAGCGTATCTCGGTCTGCTCTGAAAATCTAATGTTACGGATTTTAAAATTCAGTCTTACGTAAAAGGAAGGAACACAACCTAACCTAACTTCGCTATTTTTGCTATCCAAGTTGATGGCCAGCCAATCAACTTTTTCAGAACACGCTTCGCTTCGCTCGCGGGCACCGTTAGCGGTGATTTTTCTCGTTTTTTACTATAATCATTTGGGCACCATAGTGACAGTCAGTCGCGAGATGTAAGTACACTAAATTAGGATTCAATGGGAGCAGACATTTCAGCAAATGTGTTATAAGTTATGATAAAAATTAAATTTAGAGAAATTCTTTGTCGGGTCTCGGTCCGCTCTTGAAATCCACTCAATATCTTACGTAAAAGAAGGGGAATAACATAACCTAACTTGGCTAACCTTACTATCCATGTTGATGGCCAGCCAATAAACTTTTCCAGAACTCGCTTCGCTCGCGGGAACTTCGGTAGCGATTTTTTTCGAATAATTATTTAGGCACAATAGTCAGTCCCGAGATGCAAGTACATTGACTTATTTTTCAATAGGAGCAGAAGTTTCAGCAAATGTGTAAGTTATGCTAAAAATGAAATTTAGGTACAATTCGCTCACCAAAATCGATGATGTTTTTACATTGTAAAAAAAAGGAGGGATTGTGAGTGATTTTTGCACGAGAAAACGTGCTTGAAAAACTTGTGTTGTTGATCAAAAAAAGGTTTCTAATTCAAAAAGGGTACGAGAGCGCCGCATTTTGTTCGTGTTCAGGGGGCAAAAATACGTAAGAAAAGTCTTTTAGCTATTTTCGGAGAGCAGGAGTGCTCTTAGCAGTTGTATGAAGGTTTATTTGAATAATTGGCAACAATGTAGAAAACAGATGAGAAGATTATAGTTCTCTCTTTGACAGATGAGACGTATAATGTGAAATGTCAAACGATTTTTAATTTTCTATTATCCTAAAATCGAAAAAAAGGGTTTTGAATTGCATTGAAGAAAGTATTGAATAGAAATCGAGGGTTCCATAGAGAGTGTTGCTAAAAAAATAGAGAAATTAAGACGTCCCAAGTAAGTGGAAATTATGATTGAAAATAGACCTTTTTGAATCTTTCAAGGGCCATAATTCCGAAAGTAACCGTTTCCGCGGAAAAATTTCGATAGATCTACTTTTATTATCGTGTTCTGAAGCATCTGTGGAAAATCGGTGACAGTTCACTTTGCTGCAAGTATACCCAGATCTTTACTGGCCCGCTAGGGCTACAGATCTGTGCCCCTTCGATTATTCTGCATGGGGTAGTTGAAACATAACGGATACCTATCACGTTCATTTCAAAATGTTAACCATTTGCAGAAGTTAATAAGATATAACTGTATTACGAGAATTTTCTTCAAGAACGGCTAACTGTATTGGATACGTTTTGACATGTAGGTATTTGTCACTTAATAAATGTTAATTATTTGAGTAACTTCAATTTCAGTCCTTTTCAATAGTTAGTATGAATATTGAGTATTAAACATGGCGTAGTCAGGTAAACAATAAGTTTGAATTGTTGCTTTGAACCCTATTAGTAAAAGTCAGAGAAATATTTCGGAAAAGTTGCCCAAATGTTCAACTGGATGCAGTACAAGTAAATTTACCGCCAGATTTTGATTTGCAAGGCAGGAATGCTGCAAAAGAATGGATTTTTTGGAAATATGCATTTGAAGACTATCTTGTAGCCATAGGACAGCATAAATCCGCTGACCTGATTGAAATATCTATCTATCTATCTGATTTATGGGAACCGAAGCTGCGAAAATAATTTCAACTTTTACCATTTCACAAGATAAAACAGGAAATTATGTGAATCCACGGGTAAATGAAGTATACGAAAGATACAACTTTCTGAAAAGAATGCAGAAGGAAGACGAATCTTCCAATAGTTTTCTCACTGATTGCAAGAAACTGATCAAATCATGCAAGATTGATATAATGAGATCACCCAGTATCTTCACGAAATTTTCACAGGAGCTTAAGAAGACGAGAAAAACAATATAGCAATCGGAAATTTAGCGCGGAAAAGATAATTTGAGGAGATATGGGCCCTCCCAGGTCCATAAAGAGGGGTTATGGAATATTATTTTTGGAAACTGCAAACTGATATAAAGAATAGCTTTTTGCACTGAAATATTAACTGTATAGTTATTCTAATCCCAATTGGAACGGCAATAAAAATAAGAGCACTACGAGGAGTGTTCATATGCACTGCCCGGCAAATGGGAAATTTATATACTACCAGTGTTTTTACTTTCAAAGCGTTCCTGGTACAATCATTAAAAAAGTTCCGGCGCGTGTCTCTAGTTGCCCAGATTATTAGTATAGGCGCTATCAAATATATTTGAGGAATATCAGAAAAATCAAATATTGGTGGTTGCATTGTGCATCGATCTTGGCGTTTTATGGACATGCCACGTTGCCAACTATTCAAGTGAATTTGGCCAAACCGGATTTTCGCAAAATTTTCACGAAATAATTACAAAATTATCACAGGTGCTTCAAGACTCGATAAAAACACTTCAGCAATCGAAATCTAAGCGCAAAAAATTTAGGAATTATGTCCTTTTAAAGTTAAAAAAAGTGTGGTTTCGCTTCTTCAATATTAAAATGTGTAGATGGGTTCCAACTTGTCCTTCTGTTCGTTAGCAGCATATTCGCGAATTCGTTCGCCCATTAATTTTTTTTTAGGGAATATTCTTGATGTAGACAATCTACACCTAGTCGCCGGTTAAAGGTTATCTTTTCCGACGCACCTAAAAATGTTGTAAGCTGGATGGTGAATTTGTTTATGTTGTGTCTCGCTTCAGCCAGAGCTCTCCGGATCTCTGGCTGGTGACTACTCCGTACTGATGAGGCGGACACGACATAAATTAAACATAATCTAGCTTATCAGAATGAAACATTGGCGAACAATTTCCATTTATATGGAAGTTTGCATGGATTGCCAGGTGAATATCATTCAACGTTCTGCGCGGTATTTGCTAGGAAAGTAGTTATTTTTCGCCTGTCGGTCTACCAATTGTTTCAATTTATATTGAACCTTTTGTGTAGACGACTTTGTGTGCTTTATGCATTTCATTTCTCATACTGAATGTAAGCAACTTCACTCTATTTAAAATTCTCAAAGAACAGCAATTGTATCCGTTTCATATTCAACGTGTGCAAGCTCTACTACCTAGAGACTTTTTTCCGCGCATAGTTTTTTGCCATTGGATTCTTCATCAAATCGCTCAAATTCCTAATTTTCTAAATGGCGTTTTGTTTACTGACGAGTCTAATTTTGGACAATCACCTCTGGGCTTAGGAAAATCCACATGGAAACTTCTGAAGCTCATTTTAAGCATCAGTTTTCAGTAAATGTATGGCTTGGGGTACTTGATGATCATTCAATTGGTCCATATTTCCTCCCACAACGACTAACAGGCGACTCCTACCTCAATTTCCTACAGGAAGAGTTACCTGTTCTTCTTGAAGAAATTCCTCTACAGCTGAGACAATACTTCTGGTTCATGCATGATGGTGCACCAGTCCATTCCAGCATTATTGTACTTAATCACTTAGATACAGTATATCCAAATCGTTGGATAGATAGCGGAGGTACGGAACATTGGCCTGTTCGATCTCCGGATTCAAATCCTCTAGATTTTTGTATTTGGGGTTTTCTTAAGTCATTAGTTTATTCCACTCCCTTCGAAAATGTTGAAGAGCTGAGGAATCGAATTATAGCCGGCTGTGAGACAATAAGAAATACACCAGGAATATTTGCGCGAATACGACAATCATTGAGGCGAAGGGTTGAATCACGTCTGAGGGAGGTCATTTGGAACATTTGTTGTAGCTTTGCGCCTATTCATTTATTAGTGTTATTTTCTGTTATTGTTCTGGTTTAACGTTATTGTATAAAGCGGCCCCTAGACGATCAATATTTTCGTCAATATATTGCACAATTCATTGTGTCAATATATTACTTGGCTAACCCACATGGTGCAATATTATTACTCAATAAATCAGGTCACGGGTGGTACTTGTGCAGTCAACATGTGGAATAATAAGAAGACAACAAGTTGTGTGGCAATAGCATTGGTTATAGCTTCAAAAAAGGAGGAAAAAAAGAAGCGCAGGTGGATGAAGGAATGGTTTGAAGGAAGAAAAAAGTACACTCATGAAAATCTGTTAAGTGAACTATGAATTTGTGAACCACGTGATTTTCAAATTTTTTTGCGACTACATAGTGCATTATTTGATGAACTACTGAGAATGGTTACATCTGAAATACAAAAAAGGGATACTATAATGCGAGATGCTATCTCTCCAAGTCAGCGTTTATCAATAACACTACGTTATCTAGCTACTGGAAATAATTTTGAAGATTTAAAATTCACAAGTGCTGTATCTCCACAATCCATAGGCATAATTGTAATGGAAACTTGCACAGCTATAATAAACTGCCTGAAGGATTACATAATGGTTAGTAAAATACGAGTATTTCAAAAATTATACAAAATTTATTTTATATGTAGTAATTATTTACATTTTATTGAAAATTTGAAAAGTAGTGAGTTGCGATGAAGTATGATTATGAGACGAAGTATTAGAATTAGAGGATCCTGGAACTTGTTCTTCGTGTCCTGTCAGTTGAGGTAGTGCATATGGAGTATCATAATAACCGGGACTTGGTTGCATAGTAGTATATGGTGTAGATGTGCGACTGAAAAGTTAATTTGTACAGAATCCCTGTGCAGAGTACCCATTTGGCCCTCAAACAGTACATCATTGATAGCCTTTTTTTGCAAACATTTGATGCTGCGGTGTCATTTTCTGGAGATCTACTGCCAAGGTTGAAGCAATTTTGTCTACGTCAGTTTGAGGTTGTTGGAGGTGTTTGCGTGCTAGCGATATCAATTCTGCAGACTCATCAAGTTTCTTTGCCTTCTTTTTTGGAGGACCATTCTTGCGCTGTAAATTGATACGTATTTTAAGTAAACCTCTTATTATATTATTATATTATTTTTTAATTTAATTTCATTTGTAATTGCAGTTGCCAGCAACAGAAGCTGAATGGCTATTGCGAATGGATTTGAGGATCACTGGAATTTTTCGAACTGTCTAGGAGCAGTAGATGGAAAGCATGTGGCAATCAAAAAACCACCACACATTGGTTCGCATTATTACAATTATAAAAAGTATTGTAATGATGACAGTTGTAAATTAAAATTATGAATTTATTATGGTATATGCTGGTATCAATGGGCGAACGTCAGACGGAGGTGTCTTGGCTCATACTGCATTTGGAAAAGCATTATCAGATGAATCACTTCAAATCCCAGAACCTGCTCCATTACCAAATAGTAAAAAAATAATACCTTTTGTATTTGTGACGCTTTTGCACTGACCGAAAATTTCATGAAATCTTATAGCCAAACAGGAATAACCGTGGGACAAAGAATTTGTAATTATCGACTAAGTCGTGCACGTCGCATTGTAGAAATGCATTTGGAATTTTAGTTTCCATGTTCGGTGTACTTCAAAGACTTATCCTGGAAAATCGCAAATAATTGTCTTAGCATGTTGCTATTTGCACAATTATTTGAGAAGAAACCAGTTCAAACATACATGTGCAGCAATTCTATAGATGTAGAAGATTTTGAGTCAGGAATTATTGTTGAAGGAAAATGGAGAACAATTGGACAGTCCACATCACTTCGTACAACTCATGCCAGCAATTCAGCCACAATTGCGAAAGCCATCAGAGATAGTTACTGCGATTTCTTCAACAATGAAGTGCATATTGCATGGCAACATAAATTTGCATAAGTGAAACTATGAATAAATTGATGAATTGTATTTACTTATAGTAATTGTAGAAGTATTTATTGTTTTATTAGTGGCCCCATCGTCGATATCATCGTCGGCTTCCTTGTCGTTATCCTCAATCCGAATAGTATTTTGCGACGTACTTGGTTCGTCCTGACCACGAGAAACTTCATGTCATCAAAATACCATAATGTTGGTTCTATTATATCGTCTGTCACAGCACCACTTTTTTCAGAATTTTTTATACGGTTTAATTCCTTTCTGAAGTTAGTAGGCAACGAATATTTTTTTTTAACTAACCGCGACTTTTCAGCATTCGGATAGTATTCTCTATATTTACGAAGCAACTGTTCGTACTGTTAATTTTTTTAAATTTTGTTGCTGTAGTCCTTACTTTTGATATCCCGATACACTTCGATACATTCTGAAATGAACTTTCTTTCTTCATCTTTTCCCATTGTGAATATTTACTCCAACACTGTTAACACAGAACTGAACCAGTATTGTACAATATTGCCAACAGACTATGCAATATTCACTAGATTGCACAATAAAAATCAAACTGTTTTTGATTGACTCAATATATTGCGCAATCTTTCAATGTGATCTACAGACGTTCAATATTATCGTACAATCTCAATTATTGTGCAATATATTGACGTAAATATTGATCGAGGGGCCGCTTTATAGTTCTTGATAATGTATTAAAGAAATGAAAAATACCCGTTGAGATGTTTTATTTTTTTGCATACAAACGGCGCCCCATGCAAAAAAAAGGCAGGAGCGATTTTTTGTCACGAATTGAACGAAAAATTCAAAAATTTTCAATTTGAAATATTTCAGTGGCGTACCATTTTTTTCTTTAAAAAAATGTAGATCATTACCCGTATGCGCGCCAATGATGAACATAAAATCCTTAATTGCATGTCAAAAAATGGGCAATAACTACCTCTAAAAACTCACCAAATTTCATTTGCATATCTCGACCGGTTTCAGAGCAATAAATAAATAGTCAGTTTTTGAGAAAAACTTTAACACCCCGTATCTCGGAAAACGAAGCATTTGCGGACAAAAGTTATATAGCAAACTGTCATTATTTTTTCATGCAGAATCACCCCCTGAAGTTTGTCGCACTTATTCACTAACACCCTGTATATGTATTTCCTTGAATTTTTAATTGATTATTCATTCACTTAAACCCTTATTACACTATGCCTTTTTCGTGCCTATTTTTGTGCTTATTTTCATGGCTATTTGCTGGCTGAATTTCCCCAAATAACTGGCACTATTACACCCTGCCTTTTTGATGATTGTTTCAGGCGAAAATTGACATTTACCTTAAATGATTAAGTAATTTAGTATACCTGGACTATTTATTTCAACTTTTTCCTTACCTGGCACAAGATTTCTTATTCTTTTCTGTCATACTGAACAAAACGAAAACTATATGATTAATTTCATCTATTTGTTGGTTATGTCAAGTCCAATAGATAATTACTGTTTTGGCAAACCTGACATTTCCACAAACGTCCTTGAAATCCCCTCGATTCAGGCGGAAAAAATAGAACCAGTCCTATTTATTTTCACGCCTGAAACAATCAACAAAATACCCTCGCGCGCATGCGTATTTGTAAAAAAATTTAGCCATCGGCAGTCAGGCAGACAAATAGGCACGAAAAAGGCATAGTGTAATAAGGGTTTTACTTTGAAACTTCGAGCTTTGATCGTTTGAGACTATTTTATTAGCATTTTCGGATTGCAAAAAGGAAATGAAATACGAAAAAACTGAGTTAGATAAAGATGAACTTTTGACATATAGCAGCTAATTTAAGCCTACAAACAAACCTACATTTATTGTTTGCGGTGTTACCATATTAATAAATATTGGCAGGATTTTGGGTTTTGTTAGTTTTTTTTTTGTTATTATATAAGCAAAATCGATTCATCATAAGGACTAGGTACTTAACTTCGCCTGAAGAAAATGTCGATAAGTTTTCAAACCGAAGATGACAACAAAGAACATTTCTTGAACAAGGTAATATTTTTAAAACGTTGAATTTTTTTGTTGCAAAATTTATTAATTTGTAGGTAATTCTTTTATTTGGGGTTCCTAGTGCATGTAGACGTCAGGGATTAGCTTCACTACCTATTACGTGTATTGAAGATTACAAAACTATTTTTTGTGTAGAATGTATCGATACAAGAACAAAGAAAGACAGATCCATCTGGGGAAAACGAAAATATGATGGCCAATAAGTTGATTGGACGATATTAGAACATGCCCTACTTCTATCCGCAAACATAAGTCATAATAGATTTTTTATTAATTATGTCAAGCAGAAGTGCACATCCCATCACACAATTGTAAGTGTACCTCAAATTGTAGCAAAATGTCTTAATTTAGAAAATGCACCATTATTTACTGCTTTAAGCGATATCGGCGTCGATTTTGGAAAGTAGCGAAATAAGTGTTGCTAATAGAATACTTGGAGAAAAATGATAAAACAAATTATGGCAATAATAAAAATCACGAACAAAAATTCTCTAGAATGAACATTAATAATTCAGATTGCGTGGCAATAGATAATAAGGAGTGTAGGGAGTAGCTATCTTTAAGAAAACTAAATTAAATTGTGTAAATGTCCGAAATATTTGGTAGCCATGTTACGCATCCTTTGGACACTGTTTTTGTTTTCTCTGCACTTGTTTTTTTTGGGTTCATTTTAAAAAAACACTCTTTCTTCAAAGACTAATTATATTACTATATATTATATTATTTGTTTGAGTTACTCTGAACGCACTAGGAGTACTATACTGACATCTGTTGGTTACCTATTGATGTGCACGAAATTTCGTGTCATCAAATTCCACGTCATTAGGTCTAAGCTTCACCCCACAAATTATAGGTGTCACCTCTATAATTTTGTGTCTAACCTCTTGAACACCCGTGAATGACGAGTTTATAATGCCAATTTATAACAAATTACAGTGGTTGAAAATCTGAAAAAAAAAATCTAAACCTGTTTTGTTCTTTGTAAAATTTTAGGTAGCGCCACCCACCTGATTTCAGGTGACCTACTCAGAGGAACACTTTGGCAATTGGCGAATACAATAAACATTAAACTCGACATTTGAATAATTCAGAATGTTGAACTGATTGTGTGGTAAATGTATACATTGCAGGCTGCCTGAGATAGATATTCAATTTTAAGTGAAGAATACAATTTGCAATTACTAATGTTTCCCTTCTCAATACTGTTCGTTTCTTACAAGTGACTGATAATAATTTTGATAAGTTCCTCAAAGCAGAGTATGAAGTCAACTAGTTCTGACTTTATATAACAAGGTTAGTTGTTTTCTTCACTTTTAAATTGAATATCCATTTGGGACATCCTGCAATGTGTTCATTTACCACACAATCAGTTCAACATTCTACCTTATTCAAATATCGAGATAAATGTTAATTGAATTCGACAATTGCCGAAGTTTTCCTCTGAGCAGGGGTCACCTGAAATTGGACTGGAGGCACTACCCAATATTTTGTCGTATTTTACAAAGAACAAAACATGTTAATTTTTTTTCTCCAGATTTTTAACCACTGTAATTTGTTATAAAATGGCATTATACACTCGTCATTCACGGGTGTGCAAGAGGTTAGATTACATGTATATATATATATATATATATATATATATATATATATATATATATATATATATATTCCTTTGAGGTGTTTCCTAAACTCAGTTTTTTTTCAACTAGTCCAGTCAAGAGACTACCTTCTTCTAAATATATATATATATATATATATATGTTAGCGACAATTATTATGATGATTATTTTGCTAGTATTTTGATTTTAATTATTTTTTATTGTTATTATTTTATTTTATTATTTTTTATTTTCTTTAATAACTAGTCGTCATAATAATATATTTGCCATTTCTTGTGATAAGTTTGATTGGTTGATTTATTTTTATTTGAAAATTTTGAAAAGAATTACCTATCAATAATAAAATATCCGGCTATGTTGCTTACTATTTTTCAAATACTCTTTTACCTGTATTCCTTTACCTTATCCCAGCTCAGTCGGTACGCCTATGGAACCATGATATTACTACCTCTCAAAGCAGGATTCAGTGGTGCCATCTAGTTGCTCTGCTTGAAGTCACTATTTAATGTACTGTTTTATGGAAATATTAGTTGTAATGTGATCAACAGATGAATAATGAATCCAGAAAATAGTCAAATAGTTATTCTTTTATTGAATCAAATGCTTAAATATATCTACCCTGAGAAATCTATCTCATCTGTAATACTCTGATCAAACAATGAAATGTGAAAAGTGAAATACCTTGCTCATGTGCGATCAAGTGACTTTCAAATATAATAATTGTGTGTTATATTAAATTATGAAGCAAACAAGAAAACAGTTCAACAAAGACAGTGAATAAGTATCATAAAATGAAGTCGAATAAGTGTCTGCCCGAATACGTTCAGTTTGTTTAGATTCTTTTCTAAAACGTACCTGTGAGTCTTTTAGCTTGAGACTTCTCTTGAATCCTGGAAGTGTTCTTCGGCTATATGAGTTTGCAGCTCCACTGTGGCAGGACCCCCTTGTTGTCGGCCACGTCTCGTAAAGGAATATGGCTGGGTTCTGGAGGTAAGTGGTTTTCTTTGGCAGTTTCAACGCCTATTGGTCTCTGGACATGGCTTAGATTGTCAAATGGCTGATTTGCTTCCGTTCTTGGTGTATTTTCCTATTTATTGATGAGCAAAATTTCGGTACTGTGTTCTTCCAAACATAATTTTTTCTCCACAAATCCTCGTTATTTTTCTTTCTGGCAACCACCACTTTTTGTTTTTTCTCACAAATTTTAGGTTTTTACTAACTTTCTATGACACTTTCCCTTATTCTAAACTATGATATGGATTTTATATACAATTTACATTTCTATACCTTACATAATATATACAGAGTTAGTTAAAATTCATATCTGACAATTTTCTGAACTCAAAATTTTATATTTTATCATTTTCCATCGAAATGTTTTGACATGTCGCTGACATGTTTCCTTCTGATTTGAATTTAGCATACATAGCAACTTGAATATTATTCTTGTCTACATGAGATCTAAAGTTTTATTCATAAATTTTGATTTTTATATTTTTTTATAGGTTGTGCAAATTGAATGAATTGTTGGCAACATACTTATGACAATAGAAAAGCTCCACTGCTAAACTTTCGAAAGATCTGCGTCGCCTAGAAAATGGTTTCAGAAAAGCAAAATGTACGGAAAAATTGCAAAACATACATAGCAGGTATTTGTGTGATATATAAGTATCATTATATCACTTTTTATTCTTTTTCATTGCACAAATATTTTTTATCATAACAATATATATATATATATATACAGTGACTGGCAGAAAGTACGCATCATATGGGAAATTCTTTTATTAATAAATTTTGACAAATATCGATATGTGCAATCGCTTCTGCATCAAAAGCAACCCCGAAAGACGTTGTACAGTGCCGTTCGTCTTTTCGTGTTTGGCGGGAAATTTAAAAAATTAAAAAATTATGTCTCAAAACACACTTATTTGGGAAAATATTGAAAAATGTTATTTGGAAAAGTTGTTTAGAACGACATTTCATAGCCATGTACAAGTTTTGAGAAAAATCTGAGATAAAAAAATAAAAATCAATTTTTTTGCCATAATAAAAATTTCAATTTGGAAAAATACATTTTAGACAAAGAAACTCATTAGTAAGGCCAACAGTAATATTTGAAATGATATTTTGTAAATATTCGCAAGCTACTTCTATTCTATTCGGAAAAAAATTGAAATCTATGGATTTGCCATGTATTCAGCTGCTTCATAAGAGGTCACTGAAATATCTCCAGGACATTATAATCCCGATACTATTCATTATTGATAAAGGTCCTTGTATCTACATAATTTCAAATTGAATTTTTTATTCAAACAAAAATAAATTGATTACAAACTTTCGAGTATGCATTAAATTGTTTGGTTTATAATTATTTCAGCTTCTAATTTTATTATAAAATGTAATTATGTAAAAAATTGAATCAATTTTTTGTTCTAATAAAAAATTCATATTAAAATTCTGTAGATACATGGTTCTTTGTCAATAATAAACAGTATCGGGATTATAATGTCCTGAAGATATTTCTGTGACCTCTTATGAAGCAGCTGAACACATGGCAAATCCACAGATTTAAAATTTTCTTCGAATAAAATAGAAGTAGCTGGTGAATCTTTACAAAATATTATTCAAAATATTACTCTTGGGCTTTACTAATGAGTTTCTTTGTCAGAAATGTATTTTTCCATATTGAATTTTTATCTATGGCAAAAATTAATTTTTATTTTTCCATCTCAGATTTTTTTCCAAACTTGTACATAGCTATAAAATGTCGTTCTAAACAACTTTTCCAAATAACATTTTTCAATATTTTCCAAATAAGTGTTTTGAGACATAATTTTTAAATTTTTTAAATTTCCCCCCAAACAAGAAAAGACGAACGGCACCGTACAACATCCTTTGGAGTTTCTTTTGATGCAGAAGCGATTGCATGTATCGACATTTGTCACAATATTATATTAAAAAAATTCCCATATGATGCGTACTTTCTGCCGGTCACTGTATATATATATATGTATAAATATATATATATATATATATATATATATATATATATATATTGTTATGTTATGTTATGCCAGTTGTAAATTTTAAAAGACTAAAAACCCACAAAAAAAAATAATTACTAGATGGTTAATGGTTTCAAGAGTTTGTTTGTGAATAACTTTTGAAATTCTATGTATATTGTGAGCCTAGGTAGAATATGGATAGATGAAAATGTCAAAATACTATAAAACAATCAATTCCATACACTGTCAAAATTATTATAATTCATAATTGCTCAAAAGACAATAAAAAGTCTAAATTCATAAAATTTTCAGGAATAAACAGTAATCAACACATTTATAAATTTGAAACATACAGTATATGAAATTGTAGCTGATTAAAAGTAGCCAAAGATAGAACAGCAAATGTCTTTATAAAAATAGCCAATCAGGGAATAGATGGTCAGGTGTAAAATTGAAGGTATAAAAATTATTTTAAATTTGTAAATAAGATAAGAGTGGAAAAATAATTGTATATATAAATTATGCAATATAAATATAAACAGTGAAAAGTGACAATTTAGTGCACCAATTCAAAAATTCAAATGAAAAAACAAGGAGAAAAAGATGTAGCTAGGCGATAGAAAACAAAGCTTAAAAGAGATCGAAAATAAATTTCCAAGCGGATGCCACGCAAAAATCTTACAAAAAGAAAATTGGAATAATCCCATCATTTGGTAAACAAAACCAATATTACCTTAATGATAACATATCCACGGATCCAAATGCTGATTTCCGCATCTATATAGTTCCTGATTCATGGTATTGCAGTCCTGACAGCGATTGGAGAGAGGAGACATCCAGTTTCATGGTTTAATCAGAACACCAACAGTTCCTACCAGGTATAAAACTTTAATAGTGCTCTTCCGGTCCTGAACTATTTCACAAATTACATATTTCACATTCGAAGAACTTTATGTCACCCTATTTTGAACAATAACAGAAAACGTCACTCTCACGGAAAAAGTGAGGTTCTGTTTATCTATCCATGATCTGATTTATTATTTCTATCCGTGAATATTTGTTTGATTCACCCTAGTATAAGTTATTTCTCGTAGGCCAGGTATTTTAAGTCTTCCTGAATAAAGGAGATAATTGCTTTATGATATTTTGTTGTTTGTTTCCTCACAATGATCAATAACATACCAAAGACCATTCAATAAACTGAAGTTAGCCAGCAGTGGCAGTGGCTCTATTGCTTTGAACCGGCCACCTTGAGATAAGGGCGTACCAACTGTAGCTTAGCCGTGGTGAGGAAAATAATAATTGTTGGTAGCGTGACGAGAGAACAGTGACGTTCGCTGGCAATTATTATTACAGCATACAATACAGGGGCAGAAATATCTATTTATATCATATCAATTTGGCTCACAAAGAATAACCAAAAATAATTAGCAATTTCAATATACAAAAACAATATATATAATATTTCCAATTCATCAAAACATTACAATATATATATATATATATATATATATATATATATATATATATATATATAATATATGAAAGAGAGTAATATCGAGGGATATGTCCATTAAATTCCTTCCATTTCATATATATATATATATATATATATATATATATATATATATATATATATATATGATATGCAAAATAGATATTCTATACGTTTTCACCGTTATGAGAGTGGAACAACTGACGTCGCAAATCTAACATTATTTTTTCATTGCCATGCATTGTCGTATTTTACTTTAATTGATTTTTTGTGCGGGTAAATGTTGACATGAGAAAATAAATGGCGAATCATTCAAATAAACTGGTATTCGAAAATTCTGTCAAAATTTCCATCGTCTGAGATAACTCCCCTTACCACTCATGACAACTATGCTATGCGTCATTCACACAATCCCAAATAAAGGACTGGCTAACTTATAAAAATATTATTTCGACAATGCCTCAAAGTTGAACTAATAATGTCTATTGTTGTTGGCTCTTTTAAAGCAGATGAAGTTACTACATTTACATTAGCAGACTTTAAAATTCTTTTTTCCAAGACTTACGTCAAAAATGTGTAATTTTTTATGACTTTCAAATATCGAAAGTAGGCTATTTTTGAGAACAAAAAAAATGTCTGCACTGCGTGCAAAAAAGCAAGACCTACGTTGTTTAAATACAGGTAATACAGAATACCCATCATTCTCATCTCAATAGTATTTTATTAAACATATTACAATCATATTCCATACATACTAATTTTTTACAAGATTTATATCAATAGTACAATTGCTGTTATTCTGTATGTTAATTCCAAACGATGATTTTGGTAACACTAAATCAAATGGCGTTTCTTGTATAATGTTACAAGTATTATTGTTCTCGACTTCGATATTTCCAGTTTTCTTGATATCACCACTAAAAATACCGTTTCCAATATTGCGATTGACTGAATTAATTTTGCTTAAAAATTGGGCGTTTGCTTTCAAAACTTTTATAATAAAGGGTATTTTCATTTTTATTTTCAAAATCCAAAGTTTTGAATGAAATCATGTATACAACTCGAATGTAAAGCGACTCTTTTTGAACTTGCGAGGGTTTCATAACTCGTATACGGCTCGTTATGAAAACTCCACGCGCGTGCAAAAAAGAGTCGCTTTATATTCTTGTTGTATAAATAACTATTATCATATTACAAATACAATGGAGAAGAAAATCTAGAAGTTGGGCAATCTGATAAAAAATCATTCTCCCTATTATTATAACCCTAGGTGGCAATAACAGTACTTCCACACAGACAAAAGGAAATGTTTGATCGATTTGTTTGAAAATATGAACAGGATGTTCATAAAATCGGATGTGGAATCATCTGCGACTGAAAGATATACTTTAGTCACTATCTTCCATCGTTCAAGATAACCTCTTGTGGGGTATTCATGTTGAAAAAGGAAACATTCTCAATTGAATATTGATAGAAAGATTTTTCTGTGAATTGAAAAATCCACGATAAAAATGAATGTATTTTTTGCGAATATCTAACAGAAAACAACTACTTTCCCGGCTAAAGCCACGCTGGACATTGAACTACATCTGATAGATATTCTGAAAGGACCCTAACTCAAAAGAAAAAATCTAAAATTGAAAATTTGCATTTTTATTCAGATAGTTATTTGATTTTCTATTCCAGTCTCAATTGAGAACTCATACAGATGAATGAGGCAAAGAAGAATGTTTTCCAAAAAAGATTACTCACCAGAAATCATTTGTAACATTGACGCAAGAGAGGCATCGCATTCACTAGTGAAGACCTAGTCTTGTCTTGTCAACGAAAATCTATTTCACGCTTCCATGATTATCAGCATTTTGATTTACTTGAAATATAAATACTTGGTTTGAGTATTAATTAGTTGACTTGCAAATTATTGTTTTGAATCAAATAACTTGATTCATTTCGCACAAATATTCGGTTTATTAGGGATATGTGACAATTAAGATTACTCAAAGCAATACACTCAATTGTTGAAACTATGACTTCTCAATTAATTAAGAATTTTGAGTTACTTGATGCAAAAAAATATTTTTGATTTGTTCCAAATATGAAAAATATATTTATTGCCTTGTCTCTCTTGACGCTGAGGCGTATTTCTAACAATAACTGTTCAACCAAAGAAGGAAATTACTAAATTTTAACCCTGATAAAATATTCATCGAGGGGGGATGATTATTCGTTTGGTGAATTTTTATTTATAGGGTGAAGATGTATTACTATGTTAACTCAATCATTGGTTTGTTTTTTACCTATCATCAAAACCGACTTCAAACAGAGCATGTCATAAAAAATCTTCATTATTCATCATATTATAACACATTTCAGTATTTAAACTCCTAAATTATCAAATTGTATATATTTTGGTTTCTATCGAAGCTAAAGGTGTTATGGGTGTCATAGGTTATGTCAAACGAAGTGATCTCATAACGCATCTGAAGTTGAATCATGTCTTGTAATGATTAGCGGAGGACCTACCTATATTTGTGAGTTAACAGGAATAATAATGAATTCAAGTGAGCTCGAGTCCGATAGAGTAAAAAACATTGAATGGAAAAGAAAAACTGTCATCTACTGTATCGTCAGGAGTACATTGAAAATATTCAGAAAAAAAAACGTTGGAAAAAATGGAAACAAAGAAGAAGGAAATAAGAGAAAACAAAGCAAAGAAAAATCTAAGAAAAATGTAAGGCAAAATAAAGAGATAAACCAAACACTAGAAGAGGAGGAGGCACCAGAAACGAATACCAAAGATAAGATAATAAACTTGAAAATACAAAATGTCCTGCTTTTGAAGAACTTATTAGCAAAGTCTAGGACGATTGATTTGTTGAAAATATAAACAGGATGTTCATAAAATCAGATGTAGAATCATCTGCGACTGAAAGATAAACTTTAGTCACTATCTTCCATCGCCAAGATAACCTCTTGTGGGGTATTCATGTTGAAAAGGGATGATGATTTTAAAAATCCTGGTTTCATCTTATGTATACATAATTTCTTAGTTGGACACGAAAAAATTTCATTTTGTTTCACCTGCATTTAAATCAATAATAAAATTGTACTTTGTTCTCGAGATTGAAATAATTACATTTTTTCATCTATATATTAGATATTTTAGAGAATGTTTTTGTTTTTCTCTGTGTTTTCAGTAAAATCTTCCAAAATACAGACATTTTCCTTTGAAATTTCTTTTTTTTACTTTAATCTCTAAGTTCAGTTAGCAACCAGCCTGAAAAGACAAAATATGAAGGCCAAAGTCGACAATTGGCCGAGATTAGATTTTTAGAAACCAAATTCCCTCTCATCTTCACTGTATTGTGCTTCGCAAGTCAATTATGGTCCTTTTTACAATTACGTAATGACTCTGTCGGGATAAGCTTTCAAGATCGAAAATATGTTACTGCAGCTTAAACCGTGTGAATAACTTGAGGGACTAATAATTTCTCAGTCAGGAAATAGAAATCCGATTTGAATTTAATTAAAAAATCCAATATCTAATAATAATTCATCGCAACTGGCGAGCGAAAGAACTACAATAAAATCCGAATAAATCCGGAAATGAAGTTACAATGGCGCCCTCGGTCGCGATTTTAATAATTCCTATTATCTACCGCCAAGTGTTATATCGCGAAAGGAGACGATCCAAGCCGAGGAATAACGAGATTTAGGGGAGTGATATTAAATCTTCAACATCTGGCCGCATCGGGCTTCTTTATGACATATTACTTTATTACTATAATAGAGGGAACATTGAATTATTAATATAAGATAATAAAAGCACATGGTGCTGCACAAAAATACCCGACAGCTCTGCTTCTCTCTCTTATTCCTATTATGATTCCATTTGGTGGACGAATAATTTTAGCGAAGAGAATCGTTTTATGGAATGTGTCGAATGAATGGTCATTCTGTTTGGGCGGTATTAATTTTGTTGATGGCATAGAATATATTCAATACCAATAAAAAATTCGAATACCCGCTCCAAAAATTAATAATTGCCTCTGAAATAATACCAACCTGGATGTCCAATCAGTATATTAAAGTTAATTATGCAATTAGCACGAAAAGCTGTTGACTTTGCACCAGTGTGAAATTGCCATTATAGACATTCAACAATCTACTACCTACTCACCTTTAATATTCTAATAAACATTGAAACAATAAATATGCAATTTTTTTCTAAATTAATAATAATAATAATAATAAATATACTTTAATGTCATTAAGAGTAAATCTTGTGGACAAAGCTTGGATATAGTAGTATGACTGATGATTACAAGATTTATAAAAAATCATAAAAAATATCTGAAAATAAGAGTTGAACATATAAAGTACTAGGAACGACACCGTTTAAGGTCATAGATCGCAGTTGAAGTAGTCTGTATTGTTGAAAAATATATATACGTACACACACGCCCATATATATATACACAAAGCATACATATATAGACATATATAGACATATATATATATATATATATATATACAAATAAACACGTACATGTATACACACATAATCAATTATACATATACAAACACATCTACAACTTAGTGAAGTCAAATTAAAAACTTACATGGATTCAAATATGCACCCTGTCAATCAAATTATTCATTATAAAACTCCTGCATGTTGTAATAGGGTCTATCTGCCAGAAACTTTTTAATAATTTTTCTAAAGTTTATAATGTTCATATTCATATTCGCCTCCCTTATGTCTGAGGGGAGGTGATTGTACATCTTAACCCCGTTGTAGTAAATCGAATATCTGATCATGTTTGATGAGGGAATTGGCAATTTCAACATGTGAGAACGGGTGTTGTAATGACTACTTGGAGCCTCGAACATAGACACATTCTTGTATATGAGACAAACTGATTCTAGAATGAATAACGCAAATACTGTTAGTATTTTTTCTTCAACAAATATGTTTCTGCGAGAATCACGGGGTTTTAGTTTACGCAAGTACCTTAAAGCACGTTTCTGCAGTACCAAGACTGATTGAAGTGCCGATGAGTTGCTAACTCCCCAAAAAGGTATTCCATAACGTAAATGGGACTCTATTAGGGCGTAATATACAGTTTTGGCGATTTTAGATTCCAAATTCGACGAAGTTACTCTCAGTGCATAGCATCCAGCACAAATCTTGCTTTTGAGATGCTTGATATGTCCGTCGAATTTGAGCTTATTATCAATATGGACACCTAGGAATTTAGTTAGAGGCTTGTTCTCGATCAACATGTTATTACTAAATGTAAGGTCGTCAAGAGATCATCTGAATGAAATGATGTTTGTTTTTGTTGTATTGAAGGATAACAAATTTGCATCACACCATTCCTTAATTTTTTTCATATCAGTAGATATTAAGTCAGGTAAGGTGCTGTTCCATAATATCGTGGTATCATCAGCAAATAGGGTGAATTTTCCAGATATGTTCAAATTAGTCAGGTCGTTTATGTACAACAAGAACAGAATGGACCGAGAACTGATGCTTGAGGCACTCCGGACTTAATTGCCATTCTTTCAGAAAGTTCTGTTGTTCTCACCATTTGATTCCTACCTGAATGGTATGATTCAAACCATTTATACGTGGTTCCTCTGCAACCATACTGGTGGAGTTTTCTCAGTGAGATTTTATGGTCGACACAGTCAAACGCCTTTGACAGATCGCAAAAGACTGCAGCAGCTACATTACCGGCATTCAGCTTTGAGTAAGTGTCATATAGAAATGAAAAAATAACATAATGCGTGTTTTTATTATTTTGAAACCCAAACTGATTTTCACTTAAAATGAAGTGGCGTTTTAAGAAAGCGGTTAAACGTATTTTCACCAGTTTTTCGATGAGTTTGGCCAAAGTTGGTATGAGGGCGATCGGGCGAAGATTTGAGGGATCATCTGAGTCTCCACCTTTGTATAGGGGGATGACAACTGAAGTTTTCAGGAAGTCAGGAAAAAGTCCTTCATGAAATGAGTTATTGATTATAGATACAAGTGTATTGAGAGCATTGAGAGAAAGATTTTGGATGATTTTAATCGAGATTCCATCATAACTACTTGCGTTTTTGTCTTTTATAAAACTCATAATTTCGACTAATTCGTCGATGTTTGTATCATATAGAATTAGGTACTCGTCAATATTGATACCTTCTAGATTCATCATGGGATCGTATGGAATAGTTATTTTCTCACTCAGTTTTTGTGCAATAGAGCAATAATAGTCATTGATTTTATCAGGATTGAGAGTTGTCACAACATTTTTCTTCTTGGTTTTTCCCGTAATATCAGTAATAATAGACCAAGTTTCTTTCATTATATTGCTTGATTTATAATTTTTTTTGGAATAGTGGATTTCCTTTGCTTTCTTGATGGTATATCTATAGATTCTGCGGTAGGTGTTAAAGTAGACATGGAAGCTTTGAATATCGGTGAACTTCCGTATGGTATGCAAGGAACGTAAGTTTTTTGAAGACATTTTCAATCCTAATGTAACCCAAGGTTTTTTGTTTTATTTTAATTTTTTGTATGGGAAATGATTTGTCGAATATATTCAGTAGCGCAGTGTGAAGAGTGAGAAAGGGGTCATTTTGCAACAAAACACCCTCTCACTCGAACTTGAGGCAGTTGTGATAAAACCTATTAAAATTTGCACTACTGTAAAGTCTACCGCGTTAACATTTCCGTTTTGTGTTCAAAGAGTCAAGGAGCACAGAACAGGTTACTGCCTCATGATCAGATAATCCTGACGGTATCACTGAACATGATACGTTCTGCACATCATAATTGCTACAGACATAATCAATACAAGTACTGGAGAATTGAGAAAGACGGGTATCTGAATCAACGTGCATACTCAAGTCAAAGATTGAAAGTAAGTTCTTAAGTGATTCAGTATCTGTTGATTCATCATTGTTGAAATTTATGTTGAAATCGCCAGTCAATATCAAAGATGAGTTAACAGACAATTCAGATAACAGAGAGTTGAGATTATTGAAAAAAATATTCACATCAGCAGAAGGTGGACGATAGACACATAAAATATATAAATTAAGGTTTTTGCAGTGGCATACAGAAAACTCAAATGCTTTGTCTTCGGACAGACCTTGGAACTTGTCAACTTGGATAAAGGTCAAATCAGTGAGTGCTGAGTTTCTAATCAGTATTACAGTTCCGCCATGATTGGAACAGTTTCTAGAGTATCTTGAGATTTCAGTATAGCGAGGAATGCTAATTGGTTCCATCTTATTACACCAATGTTCAGTAAGCAAAACTATTGTGGGGAATTTGATGTCATTCATAAATAAATAAAGTTCATCAATTTTGGTTTTAGTGTCTGGTATTGGTTGGTTGGTTTAAGGCTGACGAGCCAGAGACAGGGTTGGCACTTAGCTTCCCTTGACACTGCGACCAGCTGGGGTCTATTGTATCACTCTGTCGTCAGTGGTTCCTCATTCAAACAGGTTTGTGCCCCTAACTAGGTCTAGAAGCCCGTTGATAAGGTTCTTCGGACTCATGCCCGTTTCCGGGCCGATCTCTCCAAAGATTCTGTGTCGCCCACCACTTAGGGCGTCACAGTCGAAGATTGAAATACAAGAGTTAGACCCGAGGCCTCCTCTTGTCTCTTGATGACAAGCCATTCTTCAGTATCTATCCCCATGTCCTAGGTTTTGATGAGCTGAAGAATCTTTTTGGTTTCCATTTTACCAAATGGCTTTGGAATCCACTCTGTTTCCGGGAGTTTCTCAGTAGGTGTTCGACCATCTGCTGATCCCTCCTCGGTTGGGTTTACGGTTTCTGGTGCCGAGTGTGATTCAACTGGAATCTCCTCGACTTCCATACCCGCTATCGGTGTTGGGTCTTCTTCAACTGGAAGTTCCCCAAGGTTGTTTGTGTAGGGGAAAGGGTCGTCCACACCTGCGGTGCCCCCTGCGCAGGTGTAAGGCAGATTACTCTGGGAGGTCGCCATGTATCCCAGAGGCTCCGTTTTTTATACCTGACTGGCTCAGGTATCATCCATCCCTCGGCACGGGTCGCTTGACGCCTTGGATTAAGCCATGTTGTGGTGGCATTTGGTTTGAGATTGACTTAGAGATCCGCAGGTTTTGACCATTTCTGGTCATTCCCACTGGATTTTCCTTGTCAACCCCGTTATCCAGCGATACCACTTGGAGGTAGCCACCTAAGTTTCCGCAACCCATCTTCATCTCTCGTAGGAGGTGAACATGTGTTGACGCAAACTACTCGCCTTCTGGTATTGTTACTACAGTAACTGAACCCAATTCAGTGAAATCACGAATTTTCATTTAATATGATTCCTGCCTTCAACATGTTATCACTATGCACATAGTTAATGCAACCTACAATATAAACTAGTATAACTAAAAAAAAAATATGGAAATATAAAACTTATTTTTGTCGCTAAATACATTTATTTTATCTGGAGATTTTTTAATAAATTTAAAGATGTCATTTAATGTCGCTCTCAGTATTGAATATTTGGCAATAACTACATTATTTCGGATACTAACAGTCGTTCTCAGCATTGAGTGTTGCGTCCATAAAATAGTGTTGTGTACCCGAAGCAGTAAAAACTACCCATACTATAAAACAGGTTATATCTCAAAGAGTATCGGTAATAGTATAATGAAATTTGGCACGAGGGTTACATTCCAGGTGTAAATACTTTCTGAAATTTTTTTTACTGATTCCCAAGTGCTTGATATTTTTTTTTAATGTCTGAATTTTACACCCCAGTAGAAAGGAGGATTTTCCAAAATTTTAATTCAATGGGATTGAAACTACCCCCTGAATACGCTATTAATTTTTAGCTGGAAAAATGTTGATTAAATTGGTCTTACTGATATATTTTTGAAGTGAAAATTAGAGTAAAATTTCAAGGTCGAATTTTAGTGTAATGTTTCCATGTAGACACAATCGCTGGACTTAAAGAGCTGAAATATTGACAGCGTATTCCTATAATGGCATAGATAGCCCACTAAGAAAGGTTTTTTTGATGTTCCACCCGTAAGGTGGTGAAAGTTTGTATGGAAATACTGTTAGTTTTGAAGTTAGAGTCATGGAAATGGGTAAAATGAGGTTTGAAAGTTTGTATAGGGGTACTGTTAGTTTTCAAATTGGAATTTGAGGTCTTTATTACAAATAAGGAAATACGTGTTTCAGTGTTTTTGGAAATTCAACCCCTAAGGGGGCGAAATGGGGGGTGAAACTCTGTATGGGGGTTCCGTTAGTTTTGAGTCATGGAACATAGGGGTTGAAAGTTTGTCTAGGAGTATCGTAAGTTTTTACGTTAGGGTCATAAATGGTGTTTCGGATCTCTGTTATAAATAAAGGAATTCCGTCCCTAAATGGGTAGAAGGAGTTAACACGTTTGTATGGAAAATCTTATTCCATGGTCATAGTCGCTCAAAACTTGGTACACGTACTTCTTGATGCAAATTATGAAATGTAAAATACATAACGTTCTAATATAATCCCCTATGGAGGTGCAATAGGGTGGTGAGGTTTATACGGAGAAAACACATTCCTTTGGCGGATAAACCTGCAATTCGGACTACATTTTCCTTAAAACAAATAACTCAAGTACATAAAAAACTTTCTTACTTACGTTGAACTACGGTAATGCGTTTGACAATTAATGTGGTCCAGTTTTTTTATTTTTCACTTTGAAATTAAGACATGTTTTTTTATTTTTTATTTGAATATTCATCGTCGTTGAATATTAAATTTATTTTTTTATTTTTAGTGCGTTGAAAGCGTGTTCTTCAGTTTTTTTAGAGATATATTTTTTATATTTCTAACTTGAAAAAGGATCACATTATATCAAAATTAGAAAAAATATTGTGTGAAACACGTTGAGAAACACTATTTTTCGTAACTCGCTTTCTTTTGCGGAACTCGCTCTGCTCGTTCCGCAGAAAATCGCTCATTACGAAAATTAGTGCTTTTCCCAATTGGTTGCACAAATAACTATTTTCTAATTTAAAATGACACTTTTCAAAACTCATTGACGTTATCAAATGTTTTACTTTTTAACGCCATTTTCGAAAAGAAAAAATTTTCGCAACTGATGATGAAAAGTTAATTTCACCACCAGTTGTAAAAAATACAGCAATGAAATTTGTTATAATTTTGAGGCTAAACTACTTGAAGGACTTCTTCATTGCTATTATATATTCTCTGTACATATTATGAAGATTAAATTGCATTCGAATTCAATACATGATATGTATGATAAAAACCAATTATAAATATTGATAACATAATTTGAATAATTGGTGATATCGACCCCAGCTAGTTTTCTATCTAGTATTGATTCCCGTTTTATCCATGGAAGTCTCTCCAAGGATGAGAACACGCTTTTAATGGATTAAAAAGTAAAAAAGCACATAATAAACTTTCTCGCTTACGTTGAAGTATGGTAATGCGTTTGACAATTAATATCGTCCAGTTGGCCAAGCAGTCTGAGGCGCAAGATCTAAGCTCTGATATCAAAAACTAGCGAGGGTTCAAATCTCCACGCCTGACGATTTTCTTTTTATTTTTCCCATCGAAATTGAGTTTTTTTTTTAATTTCAGTATTTATCCCAAAACTAAATCATTTTTCAATTTCGAAGTGAAAAATAAATAAAAATCGTTAGGCGTGGGGATTCAAACCCTTCCAAACTTTTGAGATCCAGAGCTTAGATATCGCACCTTGGACCGCTCCGCTAACTGGACGATGTTAATTGTCAAACGCATTACCATATTTTAACGTAAGTAAGGGAGTTTTTTTATGTACTTTTGCACCTGACACCTGGGAAAATGTTCCGCTTCCAAGCTAACAAGTACGCATACGTTCTCAACTACACATCACACTATTCATGCTTAAAATTTCAGTTTTTCTAAAATGAGGTGGTTTGCCGGCTTTGGGATCTTACTCTAAAAGTATTATGTTTCTCAAAGATACGTAACCAAAAAGCTTTTCGGCATAGTCGTTGAATATTAAAATTATTTTTTTATTTTGTGCGTTAAAAGCGTGTTCTTTAGTTTTTTAAATATATATTTTTTATATTTTTACTTGAATTAAAAAGGATCACATATCAAAATTGGAAAAAATATTGTGTGAGACACGTTGGCAAACCCTATTTTCCTAACACGCTTTCTTTTGCGAAACTCGCTTCGCTCGTCCCGCAGAAATTCGCTCATTACGAAAAATAGTGCTTTTCTCAACTGGTTGCACCAATAACGATTGTTTTACCAAAATTCTGCTAAGTAAAATGAAGACTGACGTATTGAGAATGTAACGAAGGGATTTTGAGAGCGTGGAAAAAGGAAAAAGGCGTTGGGAGTGAGCGATTTCATAAGTTCGAATTAAAAGGATTTTTTTTTTCTATTTAAGTATGAAAATCGCTGGGAGTTGCGGACAATTAAAAAGTCTATGAAAGTGGATTAGTATTGTTGAGGTATACGAACATTTTGTGCTGATGAGAGTACAGAAGAAAACTCAGTATCAAAGTCCTGGGGAAGATTTAGGAAGAAAACTTATTTATTTATATTTTGGATTATGGGATAAACCAATATTTTTCTTGCATGTGAATAACTGTTCGATTTACTTGCATTATCGCAAAGCAAAAAGTGGATCCGTTCCTGAGATACGTGACTTAGAAGGGAGAAAATATCGCGTGCGGTCGGGGGACGAAGGAACGAAGTTCCTTACGCTTTCTCTTCAATTCCGAGTTTTCTATTCCATCACATTCAATTGCCATTATACCATGCAATACTATACCTATATATCCCTTTTCCAAACTTCTCCGCCACAGTAAAAGGTATTTTTTTCCTGATTATTTTTTGACATTTCTAAAAACCAATGGAAACTTTCAATTCAAATCATTCATGTACGTTTTGGCCAATCAAAACATTATTATAGTAAGAATATTCTACCTAGAATATCGCCGCGGGAATAATTTGAGGTATTTTGTTCTTATTGTCTGACAACGTATATTTTTAATTTGACATGTCATCAATTCGCATAAAGTGAGAAATGAATCAAAACTGGTTGAGTATATTGTATCAAAGAAATTATGTCCAAAAAGAATATAATCATCTAAACACACGTTATATAGAAATATAAACTAAACTAAAATAACTTCCACGTATTACCACTCAACGATAATATCCGACTTGTATTCTCATAGATATCCCTACCGCTCATGTATCATTTTAAATTTCCCGCAAGCAGAACAGCAGTTCGGATGGTTTCGTACATCTTCGGAAACGTATGAGCAAGGCCTAGATGCTTGTCACAGAGACTCGCATATAATAGAAAGAGACGGAGACGGAGAGAGAGAGAAAGTCACATGGAGGGGGCATAACGCTCTTTTCTTACATGACGATTTTCAACACCTACCGCAAGCCGCGTGAAGGAACTTCCTTCCAAAAAGTAATTTTTAAAGACCACACATGCTAAGCCGTGGCAGGATTACACAGCCCAAGAAAATGGATTGACTAAAACAGAGCAGTGCATTAATTCGTTGGTAAAAAAAAATTTTCATAATTTTAGCAAAAATAAGCCATTTATTACGTTTGGTGACAAGGATGAGACAAGCAAAGATACTTCTGAGAACTCACAACCAGAAAATGCATCATCCTAAGCAAAAACAAACTCACAGGAATCCTAACAGGCCACTGCCGACTGAAAGCATACTCGAAGAAACTGGGATTAGGAAGAGGAGAAAACCACCATCCACATCCTATCAGACTGCATAGCACTGCACTACTGGGACTGCTGCCTCCTCTTCACTTTGTGATACAGGAAGAGGCAAGGCTAGGTGCCTACGGACTGAGAAACACACTGGGCACCATGAATGTTGGGACAGGACACATGAGTATCGTCATCGTAAACAGAGACGTGCTAGACATGAGATCAGAGCACATCGCGAAACGATTCTCATTTGACTAGTCATACAGGGTATCTATACCAGACAGAAAACTGTATGGAATCACACAGAACTCAACATCATTCAACAGGGCAAGATCTGGTACACAGACGGATCGAAGATGGATAATGGTGCGGAAGCAGGAGTGTACTCCAGAAACCCAAGGACCGAGCTCAGCCACTCCCTGGGTATTCATACCTCTGTATTTCAAGCAGAGGTCTACCATAATCCCTCAATGTGTGAGGGAAAACATCAGGAGAGCAATAGTAGAGGAACAGATCCACATTCTCTCAGACAGCCAGGCGGCACTGAAGGCTGTAAGCAGCAAGGATGTGACATCCCAACTGGTATGGAACTGCAAAGAGGAACTGAAATTCTAGCAGAATAAAACAGGGAACAAAAAAGCTGGCGAACTCGCCAGAAGAGGATCGGAAAACGAACCAGGGCCAGAACAGACCTTCGGGGTACCTAAGCGTACCGTACGAGCGTCAGTAGAAGACTGGATTCAGGAAAAAGACAAAAAATACTGGAAAGACATTCCAGGAAACAGATACGCGAAAGATTACATCAAAGGCCCGTTAACTCTTAACAGAGAACAACTGAAAATTGTTACGGGGCTAATGACAGGACATGTGCCAGTAAAAGAGCACCTTGATGAAATGGCACTGTTCAAGTGCGACCTAATATGCAGAGTATGCGGCAAGGAACCAAAAACAGTATCACACATACTGTACAACTGCGGGCCTCTGGACCGCAGAAGACAGTCAGTCATCGGGCAACCAATTGGTGAACAGAGACTATACAGCACACTTTCAGCAAAGGACATGTACAAACATGTACAGGGTACAAAATTACTGGCATGGGTGTTGAAGAAGGTAATAAGCAGGCCAGATACAATGGGCCAGAAGGCCCAAGTGTTGTTGGGAGGTACGAACCAGACGAGCCTACTGGGTGAGTTTTTTAAGGGATAACCCGGAGGAAAGGGGACATAGGAACCCGATAACTCAGAGAGCGAGTCCCACACTCTGTCCATAAATGTTTTTTTTACTACGCAATTCCACGGCACTGCACCTGTGATCATATGAGATAGAAGAGGAAAACTCACCCAACTTGAAGCTACTTCACATCCATAACTTCGTAGGAAGAATAGGACTAAAAGATCAGATATGATCGTTGAGAAATCCCCAACTGAATAGTAGAGGAAGGAGACACGATATATCTTATAGGTCACAGTGTACTGTTACGAATCGACTACGCCACTGCTGTTGTTTATGTCGGAAGCGACGAAATGAAAAACCCGGGCAGATAGAAAGGTTGAGGCCATTCTCGAAGTGTTCACCGACCTTTCGAAGCATGTGACAGAAATTTCTGAAACTAATGAAATCTCTATATGAGTGTTTATCATGCTGATATAGACAGTTTTATTCATTTGATCAGTACACTTTAGTAGTGCAGTGTCAAAAGCGCGGTATTTTTAACTGATTAATTTAGTCACCAGAGTAAGCATGAACGAACATCAATTAGTTCTGTGTATTTCAATAATTATTTCATAACAGTACTTATCATCCTTAACCACATACGATATAATACAATTCATTTGGTGACATAGTTAAGAATCACGTTTCGTACATTTTGGTGACCAAGTGATGAAATTTTTAAAATTTACCAGGTGGGATTTTCAAATATTTTCTGTAAAAAAATAATTTGCTTGTTTTGTTATAATTTTAGTAGATTATTGAAAGATGAATTGGGTTTTTTCTACTTTTGAGTTGAATTTTGAAAGAAAATTATTTTAATAATAAGCAGGGTTGAGTTCTTTCTTTCATCGGAAAAATATAATTGAGTTGGTTTTTTATACTTTTGGGTTGAATTATTTTTGTGTGTAATAGTAGTTTTCTATATACCTTGGGAGAAAATTTTAAAAGTGGTTGCATTAATAATTGAATTGAAATATGTGTATTGGATATTGTAATAAACGGATTACTTTTTAATAACGGGAAGATTCATTTAGGAATATGAAAGTTTAATTGAGAAATAGGTCGATCAGAGTAGGCACGATGGAGAAAAGCCATTAGAGATTTATTGATATGGTTTTTGCCTATAATTTATTGCATGCTTGCTTCACTTATACACTAACTTTGATAAAATTATACAATCGAGAATTCCCCCACGGACTCCACCTACAAAAACAACAGCGCCCGTTTTAAAGACCACGCCGTTGCCGAATTAAACAGCCTAAGGGAATTGGTTGACTAAAACAAAACAGTGCCTAAGTTCATTTATAAAAAAAAAATATTTTGACAACAATGATTCCAAAATGTAACTCGAAATTCCGCTTCATTCAGTCAACTCGTGGCCCTTTAACACTCGAAAAATGTAAAGTTAGTGGAATTACTAGATACCTTCGAAATTTTCTTAAAAAATAATATATGGAGTGTATTTCAATGAAAATAAATTAATTTGTTCTGTATGCATAGTTGTTCCTTGAACATGACCAAAAGAGAAGAATTATGTACCATATTCTACATAAAATCTCTATGATTTTGTCTCCAATATTACAGAAGATAATTCGAAAAATCAATCACAATTTTTTCCGGAACATCGCGGCGGCTTCGCTGTGCCGCCGAAATATAATCAATAATTGCAAGTAAATCAATGCCATCAAGAATTTAATATAAATTTCACCAATATAAACGAATACGACCTGTTCACTACACCCCACAATAAGAAATACTGCAACCGGAAATAATATAACAAATATAAAAGCGATACAAAATGAGTTTCCACGAATAGAGAAAATGTTTTCCAGATTACATTTTTGTCGGCAAATGTCTGAACACAAGTGCATTTGACGGTGTGATTTTTCACTTCGATATTTTGACAGGGGTGTAAAGTGACCAAAGGAAATACTCCCTTTTATATATCGCTTCCCGCGTTTCGGTTCGTGTTGCCCAAACACCGTTTTCCAACAAATATGAACGTAGAATTTAGAAACCCATGTTTTCATAGAGTTAATAGTGACACGCTTATAGTCCGGGAATTATAGGGAAAGTGGGTGCCTACTATATATTATTTGTGGATCAGAACTTGGTTTTTACCGAGCATTTACTAAAATATTATAGGTTGATTGAAAATTCCTCATTTGGAGAGACACTTGTTACATCGCTGAATTTGAGAATTTTGCACATAAACAAAAATCCGAGTTTCTGTACTGCTTCTGTGATGGAAGTTAAACACAAAAAACTCTCCATAATTGTTTCAATCAATCAGAGATACTGCTGAAACCCAAACAAAATTTCAAATTGTATACACAGCGGATCTAAAGACAGATTAAAAGGCGTATATGTATCTTCTCGGAATAAAGGTCTGATTCAGTCATATAATTTCTCTTAACTATGTTTCGACATGGTATTTGTCATCATCAGGTTAAAACACTGAAATAAAAAATATGGAGTTTGAGATATATTTAACTTAACACAATATTGAAATGCATGCACTAAAATAATTATTTAAAAACATATGGTTCGAAATATAACACGTTATTTAACTCAATCTGAAGATATCTGTAACATTTATGAGTATTCACTTACAAATTATTTTATTTAAATTCTGCGTTCGCATCGTACGAACGTTATTGTAGGTGTGTGACTGCGTCGAAGTTATCGGGAATGGTTTGTTTATCTTTCATGCATTTTTACCCTCTTCATAAGTACATGGGATTGTTTATATTGTGTTCTAGTATATGAGCCGGACTGTATTTTTTTGGCAGCATGTAAAGATCAGTTTTCATTATTATTACTATAAACAAAGTTAAAAAAGGTTGTTATGAATCTGGCTGAAGTTTTTCGATATCATTTCTATTGTTAATGCTATTGGGGTCTTTTTTATCCGACGAAACCAAAAAGGAGGGGGTTCTCTAGTCGACGCGTATATTTTTTTTATATTTTTTTTTAATGTATGATCACGCATAACTTTTCACTGAGGCGTCCGATTCCGATAATTCTTTCTTTAGTGGATAGGGTGTACTTCGAAGTTGGTCTCATTTGGATTTGAGAGATGAAATCCACCCCTAAGGGTAGCAAAATGATGGATATTGATCCCTCACCCTCTGAATTCTGGTCCGTTAACCGATTCTATCAGGCATAACTTTGTACTGGAATCTTCGATTTGGATGATTCTTCTTTTATCAGATAGGGTATACCTCATAGTTGATCATATTTGGATTTCGAATGGAATTATCCACCCTTACGGGTAGAAAAATAGGGAATAATTGATTTTTCACTTGTGAACATTGGCACACATATGTAGTTGACAATGACAGATCGCTTGTGTCATTATCACGAACATTTATATTCTATGAGAGGATGGAATGATATACAAAGTAATGAAATGAACTAACCAGAACAACAAAAATAATTTACATTACAACAAATAGTAAAAGTAGATAATCATATTATTTAACTGGTAATAGTTCAAGTAAGGTGGGTAAGTAAGTATTTTGGAAGAAATAAAAAAACAAGTACCTAGGTAGTAGTTAGTAGATTTCAGCCACAAAAAATTTAAAAGTAAAAACTTTTTAACAAAAAATTAAACCGACGAAATACGGAACTGAAAAGTAAAAAATAAAATAAACCTTCTTAGTCTCAATAACTAAGCTCCTAAACTAATGTAAGTAACTAATTTTGAGTCGGCGCCAAACAAACAATCAACGAAGATCATTAAATTACTTCAAAACATTATCAGAATGTCACCGCCCAACTCGATGCCATCATTTTACGCCTTACCTAATACATTTGCTTGTTTGTTTGGCGCCGCCTCAAAATTAGTTACTTACATTAGTTCAGGAGCTTATTGAGACTGAGAAGGTTTATTTTATTTTTTACTTTTCAGTTCCGTATTTCGTCGGTTTAATTTTTTGGTAAAAAGTTTTTATTAATATGTATCATTTCAAGGAATGTTCTTACTCTTGGATTCCTTTCTTTGGTCAACATTTCAACGTTGTTGGTGTCACACTTATGTTGATTTTCTTTTTCGTGTTTGGCTGTAATGTCGGTTTTTGAGTATTTGTGGGCTTGTACTTGTTTCTTTTTTTTTCCTATATAGGTACTTTGCAGTCTTTACACGGTATTCTATATACAGTATTCTATATACAGTATGAGTTTGTTTGTTTTTTGGTATTTCTAGTTTTGATTTTGAATAAATGGTTTTGTTCGTATTTTTCAGTCGGCGTAGAATAGTTATGTTGTGTTTTTCCATTATAATTTTATTCGATAGTTTGTCTATGTATGGTAAAGGTATGTATGTTGTGGTTTTCTTCACTCCATTATTATTTTTATTGTAGATCGCATGTATTCATTTTTTTGTGGTTTTTTCTGCAAAGTGGCTGGGGTAATTATTTTCTTTCAATATATTCTTGATTATTTCTATATTATTTTTCCTGAATTTTGGGTGAGCAAGCTTTATAGCTCTGTCAGTTAAATTTTGAATATTTTTTTTTTGTAACCAAGGGGTGCGTTTGACAAATAGTTTGTGTAACGATTTGATGCATTTGGTTTAATAAACCAGTTTGTGAAAATTTTTCCAGTATCGTCGTGTATTATTGTTGTGTCGAGAAAGTTTATTTGTTTTTCTATTTTTTTTTTCTACTGTAAATTTCAATGTAGAATGATATTTTTAAATTTTTAATTTAATTTAGTAGGAATAAGGTTAGAATCGTCTATATATGTTTGAAGAATATTAGTTTGAAAGTTATTGATTTGATGATCTGTTCTTCAACATACTCCATAACCAGATTTGCTACTGTTGCAGCAATTGGAGATCCCATTGCAATTCCGAAAATTTGTGAGTAGTATTTATTTTCATATTGAAAGTATGTTGAGGTTGAACATAGTTCAATTCCTTTCAATAACTCTTCTAAGGTTAGTGACTGAACCAGACCTTTATTCCGAAAAATTAAAGAAAATATATATGTGGTCAAGAATCTAAAGAAATATATATATATATGTGTGTGTGTGTGTGGAGCAGATACTGTACATTCTACAGGAAATTGTTGCATTTGCATAGACCAAGAGAATTAAGATGCTCCGACTACTCCGAGTAAAACTGTGGAGAAACTCACAAAAGTGACAGGGGCACTGCCAACACTAAAAGCAGTTTCTGCAGAATTGAATTTTCTCTATAGTGGTATGGGGATGGAAGAAATTTAAGTTTTTGTTGCCTATTATTGGCATGACGCAGTTTGCAGCACCTGACAAAATATTTTCTGCTCCTGCAAAACTGGATGCGATCCAGCATGTTGATGTAGAAAGAGTGGTTTCTATTTCGCTGCTACATGTATTTTTTGCAGTGTGCAGTCGTTACTGCAGCAATGTTTCAACGATGTACGAAAATTAAGACTCTCAAGTCACAAACTCCAATGAAATTTATTTCAAATGTTATGTTACCTGAAATTATTAGTCTTAGGGTTTTTTGTTTTCCGGTATTTGTACGTATAAAAAAGTTTATGACAAATGAATAAAAGTTATTGTACTCAAATTCAATGAAGATTTATTTATTCCATAGACATTTTTTATGTGGAATCTCTGACCCAGTAAATCCTCCAGATTTACTAACTTTATCAGTATATACTTCCAAATTTCCTCAAATATTCACAGAGAGCTTTTAAATAAAATCTCAATGCTGATAGGACGATCACTTACCCTTATTATCGGGGAAAATTTTAATTTTTTTTTTTTATAACCGAATCTATTTGTAATACTAATCCAAGAAACACCTTTGATGACATTAATATAAAATATAGTGATGAATATACAAAGAATATCCAGAATCCTCTATAATTCATTCATTTTGACAATGTACTCGTATTCAGTGGCCTCAAAAACCCCGGGGTCATATTGTTTTATCTAAAACCGGACTTTTTTGCGATTCAAAAAATCTGCCCCTTGACTTATGTTTCAGATTTTGAATAATTTAATATAATAAACATTTTAAAAAAAATAAGTTTCTGATAGGTTTAGAAAGTTTAATGATTTTTTCGGATTTATTCCGTTAGTCTGCGATGATTTCAGCATTTAATAGATAGCTCTCTCTAGCGAGTATCTAGCAGATGTTCAGGAAAGATTAGACAAATAGCATCCGTGAATGTTCTCAAAAGATTTGTGATGGCCAGTCCGAACATTTTAGTAGCTTGAGTAGCGTCTATCTAGTGTCTGAATTGTAGATTGTAAAGGGTCGATACGGCTCTTCAGCCTCTCCGAACATCGACCGATAAGGTCTTTTGTACATTATCTTCATCTATTCGAGACCTGGGATTCTGAGACTCCTTGCGAATCGTATCAGTTTCCTGGTAGCTGAGTTCCTGATGTTAGGGGCACCGGTGGCTGGTCAGGTTGACGAGAGTTTTATCGATATGTGAAGCCAATCAACATCGGGCACGGCTAGTATTTCGATGGGTAACCACCTGACAAGGAAGGATTCAGCAAAATTTGCGGTTGGAGGAAGTGTGCTCACCGACGTCGCTGTTAAGGAATATGCCGACGTTAAATGAAGCGGAAAAAAGTTTCTGTGGTCCTGAGGTCGTAAATGAAACCCCTTCGAGGAACTTAAGCCTTTTGCAAAACAGCGCTTGGTAGTAGCAATGCAAGTGTTCTGCAGTTCAAGCGGAGTGTTCTGCAGTTTAAGCGCAGTAACGGCATAGTTCACTGTCTGACCTATCTATTTTTTTGGGGTGATACCTCAGAGGACAATGTCCGGTTAGCAGTCATGTTACCAGTTTCAAGTCTTTATTATCCACCTCGAAAATCTGTTTAGCTTTCTTTGGCGATGGGCTCAGAAGCCTTTTCGCTTGTCTCTGCCCTGGAACCTCCTTCCAGTGGCTTTTAATTTGGTCAGCTTCCCAGCGCCGAAACTCTTGATGTATGCTTTAGGAAAACCACAGAAGTGTTGTGAGTGTTTGCCCTCTCCTTGGCAAGGCTGTCTGCTTCCTCATTGCCTTTGATTCACTTGTGACCTGGCACCCACATCAGAATGGCCTGATTGTTCGTAGCCAGTTATCTAGTGCTGCTTTGCTGTCTGATATAATATAGATCTTTGCCGCCCTGGAAGCCTCTCTCAAGACATTCTTAAGTTAAGGGTCATCCATTGTGCATATTTGGTGGCTATCCACTTCAAAATGCACTCCTAAGTCGTGCCTAGCTGACAGAATATCTGATGGTTCATACATAGACTCTAGAAGAATATTTTCCAGAATCTTCAGGTGTCAGATCTCTAGCTTTCAAGATTAATGTCTGGTGCAGTCTGAAGGCACTCATTGCCGCTCCCTTCATTACACACGTGCAGTGGCGGAAAATTCAGCATTTTATCTAATGCTGCAGAGGCATGTGAACATTGATTTCCAGACAGGCTTACCGTTTCTTCACACACAAGTGCAGTGGCGAAAGGTTCAGCATTATACCTATTGCTGCAGTGGGGCATGTGGACATTGCCCCTGTGATTCACAGACAGGCTAACCACTGCACTTTCTGCTGCTTGATTTGTGCTGAGTACTGGATTTTTGGCCACCATACCAATGATGCATAGCTGACCATAGGTTTGATGATTGTTTGGTATGACCAATATGTCATTTTTGACTTCAAACCATATGTCTTGCCAAATACACTGCATCGCGTCCAGGTTGCCGATGCAGCCTTGGAAAGAATGAAATTGATGTGACTGTTCCATGTTAGTCTTTGGTCGATAATAATGCCCAAATATTTTACTTCTTTGGAAAAAGTTACCTGAGTTCCATTCAGAGCCGGGGCTTTCAGTTCCTACTTTTGCCTCCTTGTGAATGGAATGAGCACTGTTTTGCTAGGATTTACGTTTAGTCCCTACTTTGCGCATCAGCTTCTGATTATGTTGAGGACTGCATGCGATTGGATATCATCCCGTCATGTTTGCCCCTAATATTAACGACCAGGGGGTCTATTCTCGAATGTCGACCAAAATTTGTCGAATTCGACATTTGTCGATAGAAATTGTCGCACAACTGGAAATTGTGGTATTCTCTATTGGTTCCGACATCCAAGTCGTATAAGACGAAAATTGTCGATTAACATGAGCTGGCCACACCGAATTAACGATTCTCGAATGTGTTCTGTGCCTATGTGATTTTGGTTTGAGTTGGAACACGGTTAGAAGTTTCGCTTTACAAATTAACGCAAACAACATTTTGATTTGAATATTTCAAATAAAAGTAGGTACCTCGATTTAATCTGGTTGGTAGGTTCTTATAAAAGTGTTCGATAATTCACCTTTTCTTCAAGAGGTATTGAGGAAGCCCGATGTCCATGTTTCCCAAATGGTTCCGGGATATCAATCAACTCTCTAGCCAATTCCTGAATGTTTTGATCAACTTTCTATCAGATAAACGACTGAACGCATTTCTATATATACCTTGTCTGTCTCGAGGCCGTTGATAGTTTTCTTGATTTTCTAAATTTTCAATCGCTATCAATAAAACTGTCATTTCTAACCTATGAAATTGATAAAGAAAATCTGTCAAATATGTCATCTCGCATTCGACATGAAATTGTCGACTGCTCTAGACCATTCTACAATTTGTCTATCGAAAATTTTCGAATGCGTCATTTAAGAATGAGAGATTGCGTTTTTCGTTCGACAATGTAGAAATCTCGCATGCGACACAATATGTCACCGTTTGAGAATAGACCCCCAGGTCATCGGCGTGATTTTCAGTCGAAATTCCAGATTCATGTAGCTTTACGCTCCAATTATCCACGGCCAGTGACCACAGCAAAGGCGATAGAACCCTGCCTTGGGCACAACATTTTTTTGCTGCTGATCAGTAAGGTGTTTATATTCCTTTCCTCTTAAGATCTGATGAGGGAGTGATGTGAGGTGTTATCGAAAGCACCCCCATTTCTTTGGCCGAGAATGTCTTTTCAATGCTTTCAACCAGGAATTATAGAGCATTAATTGAAGATTTGCCTGCTTGATAGGCGACCTATTTTTCGTGAAGCGGTCTCTACAAGAGGATTTCACTTCTTATAACAGTCTATAAGTTTCTCCATTGTTTTCAGGAAAAAAGATGTGAGACTGATGGGGCGATAATACTTTGGTTCGTCTACTAGACGTCTTCCAGTCTTCGGTATGAACACCACTGCAGCCTCTCTCGAGGTTTTCGGTATGTGACCGAAAATAAAACTGGCCTTGAACAGCCTTTTTAGGAAGTGCTCTATTATCTCAAGTCCATTTTGTAGTAAAGCGGAAAATATTCCGGCCTTTCCGGCCGATTCAAAAGGTTTGATGCTCTTAATGGCCCATTTGATCTTTTGGGTGATGATTATTTTCCCGGCTAGGCTCCTGCTGGATCTGTTGGGATTAGTGACAGCCCATTCTAGCTGAGCACTTTGCAGTTCATCTTCAACAACTTCGGATCGATATCTAGAAGAAGTTTCAATTTTCATATAGTTCATAAAAACTATGCCTTGAATAAGATACTTTCAATTATAATTTTTCCGCGTGATGATGAAGATGTCATTAATCATCCATGGTCAACACACCGAATATAAATAATGAAAACCTATTGTGCTAAAATTCTATTAAATACACAGAAAAATATGTTTTGTGAAGGATTCTGTATAAAATATGACTTCAATTATCTTACAAGATTATTCCAGGATGAAATGAAAAAGCCCGAGAAATATTCCCAGACAGCTCTCTTGTCTCCTCACTGACAAAAATATGAATTGTTTTCCTCCCATCCTTCCTCTTTCAATTTAATATTTTTTCGCGAATTTAACTGGCGGAAGACGTCTTAACGTAGCCGTTGCATTTGACAAGTCAAAAATTAAATCGGGGTGTATTTAATTATTCTTTATCAAATAAATTATCCCCATTTTTTCCTCTCAGCTCCAAATGAAAGATTTCCCCGTAATACTAAACACGGCATTATTCCGACATTTATTTTATCTTTTTCGTTGAATTCAATTTTTTGAATACAGACTAATGATTCTTCAGAATTGAATGATAAATATGTCAGTATGCAATACTCATAAATTTCTGAAGAATCATCAAATAAAAATAAGAATGAAATTTTCGATGAAATAATTTTACTAAAGGATTCCAATAAGAGCGCTCAATTACAAATTAATAAAAGGTTGATTCGTACACATAGATTTGATTATCAATTGTTTAGAGTATATACAGTATTCCAATTTTAAAAATTTCCAGTGGGAATATCTCGGATATGAGAAGAGATATCAAGAAACTCTCAAACTCGTTTCGAAGCAATGTTGGGGAAACCAAAATAACATATGAGCGAAACTCGATACTTTCACCCATTCCTCCCCATCAACTCCCACTTCAAAAATTTAAATGGCAATCCCCAAGTGTGATATATCATTGGAAAGCTTCTTAAAGATGCTTTTCTGTTGTACCCAATTTTGGGGGTGTGGGGGTGTTAATGTCAACAAACTTAGACGAATGAATTCTAAAACAATTATTCTGTTCGCATACAGTGAATCATTTCTTCCACTAAGGAAATAAACCACTGCCATGAATACAAAAAACTGAAAATACTGAAGAAATTACAATCAATGGAAAAACTCATAAAAATGAAACCGTTTTACATTTATTGATTTTACATGTATTTCTGCTAATTCGAAACCGTGTGGTGAAGAGTTATTGGACTAACGCAAAGGATTTTTGAAATCTCGAGTATTGGATTTATTTGTTGGTTTTGCGAGTCTATTGCTGTTGAAGTTTTCTTTAATTTTGTCAAGTTATTTTTGGGTTGTGAACATTTATCTTCTTTGAACTTTTCCATTGATTTTCATTGCGTGAGTTTTGTTGGAGTTTTTTGGGTTCGCGAAAATGGTTTATTCTATGTGTGACAAGTGATAGTTACTGTTTTTTAATTAATTAATTAGGATATCTTGAGAAAAAAAATATGGGTTCTGAAACTATACTTTATCGCCAAGCGGTTGCGAAACCAAATTCTCTTCGAAAGAGTTGTACTGGCGTGGATTCGAAATTGCGATATAAGATTTGATAAAGAATCATCAAAACAATGTCCTCACCGAAAATTCTGTCTTTGAAGTCTCTGGATCATCTCGTGACAGGAAGACATCTTGGTACTTGGCACTAGCACTGATTCTATTTTTTATGTTCTCAGTTTCTAGGAGATTTATTAATTCTTTCAAGAACTGTAACTTTTATACTGAATAAAGTTCTAGACTTGTTTTCCTTCAACAACATCTCTCATTCCTTCCAAATAAAAACTTATTGAGCATTCGAAACAGTTTGAATTTAATTTAGCTGCGTTGAATGAATTATCTGTGGTCTGGTCCCCTATATAACTAATAAGATAATAGAAAAGACATCCATACGAGAAATCTTAGCACTTGAATAGTTATGAATTGTATCCAACTTATTCTCAATATAGGTGATTTACTACTGTAAGAGTTTGTATAGTTATATTTTGATAACTACGTAGATTCAATTTTCAGCAACACCATACTTATTTGCCGGTACAGGAGTGAGACGCCCCGCACGCAACACCCTACCCCTAACTAGTATAGTTGAGGTCATTTGATATAACACCAAATTCAATGAACTGAGTACTATTTGTTGTTGTTGTTATGCCGTGGCCAGATCGGTGAACGCAACGCAAGTAACCCGATACCTGCAAGATCAACAGACAAGCTTGAGGACTGGTTCAACCTATGGAAGATCGAGATCAACGCGGAAAAGAGCCAAGCAATACTTTTCACCAGAAGGCGAACAACACCGTCAGGACATGTCATCATGAATTAACAACGAATCCCATGGGCAAACGAGGCCAAATACCTTGGAGTCACCCCGGATAAAAGATTGACATTCAGGCAACACGTAGATCAGAGGCTCAGAGTAGTGAAAGCAGCCCGAAAGAACCTCTACCCCCTCATAGGACGCAGTAGCAACATGGACCTCCAGTTGAAGATGCTCCTTATCAGGACCATCCTCCTCCCCATCATCCTGTATGCATCCGCCGCATGGGGTCAATGCGCACAAACATACAGGACCAACGTGACCTAAGAAGGCAGTGAACGCTTCCAGATACGTCCCGAATAGATTTATCTACAGGGGCCTGAATGTCAATCCGAACTTCATTGACGACCATCTTCGGAACCACGCCACCGCGACTTCCTGAAGACGGACACCCACACGAACCCGGTGATCCAAGACATCCACGCGAACCTAAACCTGGACGATCCCAGGTTTAGAGAAAGGGAAAAGTATTTGCGACCAGTCTACCAGAACGACCTTCCACCACCGAGAGTAGCACTCCGGCGCGTCAGGTGAGTAACAACTCAATACAAAAAACGTAAGATCAACACACCCACATCACACCCACATACACACCCATCAGGTACATCACCACCATGCACACATAGCACAAGTCAGGTAAACATACAATGATCAGATAACAAGGGGTTTAAAGCACTCAGAGGCTGACTTCATACCACAGGAGGTACGATTTCAATCTCGCAAACGTGCCATTTGGAGGACCGCTCCAAGGAGGAGCGGGGGAGGATGGAAGTGGACAGTACACACATAACGTGAAGGGGATTGACTATCCATGGGCACTCAACCTTAAGGGGGGCATGGTGTGTCTGTTGTTATGCCGTACATTTTTCATAGAACATGTGGCTGCCTCAGGAAAATGTATTTCCCTCTGAAAAGGGTAATTTTACGGTAACAAATTTTTTTACCGCATGAACATATTTTATTAGTAAGTATAACAATAATCAATAAAAACTATATGCCGTACAAAAAAAATGGTTCTATATGACTGAAAAAGTATTTTGTCACCCCAAACATTTATTTTATTCTTGAAACTCTTTTCCTCCTTATAAATGTCATTAATTACTGTGCACTGTTTGTATGATTCAATTTCTAGTATTACTTAGATCAAGTTTTTGGCAACGTCGTACTTATTAACTGGTACACAGGTGAGAAACCCTGAGGGGAACCCTCTCAGGACGCTGGACGGAAGAGCATCCGCAGGTGCTCATACGCACACATACAGTATCGGAAACATTTTATCTGGGGTATAGACAGAAATCTACACGAGCAACAAGGAACGCAATGATATGATAATACCACATAAACAAGAGAGACGCACTGCTGTGCGCCTCTCCTATTACCCCACCCGACGCATTAACTGACCACGTGGCAATGCGACACAGCGCACAGCTTGCCGAGCCGTGGTTGCGACAACACAAGATCGTGACAATTATTACCCTTTGAAACATGCCGCCTATTTACACAACCGCAGAGAAAATACAATAGATTCGGCTACTGTTTGGCCCAAAATGGTGGTTTGTTCGAACATTTAATAAAATAAATCCATACACAAAATATTTAATTTGGTTTATCTTTTCTTGTAAATATTCTTTTTCTCCCCATTCAAGAAATAATTGTTTTCCTGTTAGAAATAAGTTTTTTGTTTTTATTGTCTTACAGAAATATCGTTTGCTTTTGTTTATGTTTGAGAATTTTTTTTGTTTTCGCGGCCACCACGTCACCAAAGATATTTTGATCTACCTGTCGTCCGACAGATTAAATTGAATCGATGATTCAGTTTAATTTGTTCAAATTATCTGAAGTGGAATTATCGTCAATAATTCTTCTTCATTGCACATTCTCCCGACTGCTGCTGGTATGATACTGACGTCCTGAGCTGACCGCCGGGACCGCCCTGATTCTCCTATCTTTGTGTCGTGACGTAAATATCCCTTCTTCGAGCGAGTCGAGGAGAAATTGTAATGCTCTCTCAACATAAAGCAAGCTATTCTTTACGCTCTCATGAAACCACCGTACCCAAGATAAATACTTTCCGATACTGTATACATGTGACTGTCGGTACAATTTACAATTTGTATCTCTCTCTACACTTTCTGGCTACAGAATTTCAGTGTTGCCGGTTGGCGGATAATTGTCCGATGTGCGCATTTTTTCGAGGGTTGCGGATAATTTTCGAATCCTAACATATTTCAGTAAAAAAAACAATTATTTCTTAAAGTGAAAAAAATTTATTTTTACAATTTTTTTTTATTTATTTTTTTTGAAATTTCTACAACAATTTTTTTTTAACTTGACATAAGTAATTAAAAGATAACTCTTTCTATTATTTCGATCATGGAATGATATGTTTCAGAATGCGAAAATGAGCCATTTCTGATGCAGATACTACGGAATCTGAATGCGATAGTGAGAGTTAAATTTGTTTTTACCTAAGAATTATATTTTGTTACTTTGTTCTCTTACTTTCACAAGCCATAATTATAATCAATAAAAACTAAATTTTATTTGCCGTAATAAACGTTTATACAAGTTTACGAAAGTTATAAAAAGTTCTTTGTAGTTATTTACAGAATATTTTTGGGAAAATTTCCATAAAATATTCAAACTTTTATGTATTTTTATCCAAGTGTTCAATCAACCATCCTATAATATAGTTTAGTTTAGTATTTTTTTGTAACAAGTGTGTGAAAGATATTAATTTAATTTTTTACTTATCTTTACTTTTCACGCACAATATCCTCTGATATCTTAAATCTTTGTATTATTGAACAGAATCAATGGAGAAATTCTTATTGAGATTGAGATTGAAATGGGGGTATTTTAAAAAATCGACAAAGTGAAAAAAACGTGAAATACAAAGATTACAGTACAGTAGAATAATGTACATTGAAATGAGAGAAAGCATATCGTTGATTCTCGAATTTTCAGAGTATCGTATATTTCAACTAATGTTCCATCTGATATGAACGGCATTGTAATTTACGAATTACTCCTCTGATAAATCACAGTGCAATTCAAAAATCTTATGATTTTTTTTTTAATTATAGCCGGCTATTACTAAAAAATTATCCAAAAACCGGTTGCCGTACAGGAATTTATAATCTTTCTCTCAAAAATATAAGATTTAACCTCCAAATGCAGGTTATTTTTTATTTATGTTATATTAACCATAATTTTTAGTCGGCATAGTTTCTGAAAATTATTTAATGTGTTAAATAATATTGTGGAATCGATTCCGTACATTTTGCAATGATCTTGAACCATACAGGTCTAAGTAGCACGCATCTACCGGCAAATATGAACGGCGTTGCTGAAAATTGAATCTACGTAGTTATAAAAATCTAAATATACAAACGCCGTACAGTGGTAAATCACCTCTATTGGGGGCAAGAATTTGCGGATTTTTTTTTCTGGCTTTTATACCATTCTTTTTGTACGGCAGTAGGTCCTTCTTGATTATTTTTCAATGATCTATCTACAGTGCTTCTCAAAAGTCCCCTCCCCCCCCCTGTTATTTTTGGAACGATTATACATAAACAAGTGAAATTTGGAAACTGAATATTAAAGGTTGTAAACTTCCCTACTAGTGATGATGGATGACGAAATCGTCAAAGATGACGTCACAAGACCATTGTGACTAATAATTTTAAATGGAACCCTACGAAAAGCGACACCTCTTTTAAAAGGTATTGAAAAAACCTATTCAATGATACTAATTTTGTTTGTGTTTATGGCAGTTTTAATGGCTCATTAGTAAACATTAGAATTTAAATTCCATTCAGTCTGATATTAATTACAGATTTAAGAATCAGTATCTACTTAAAGAAATTGCTCGAAGTGACCTCCATTTACTTCCTATTTTTAAACTCTTCTCGTACTTTTTCAAATGTGTCTGCGGAAACAGCCTCACAATCTGCAACAATACGTTGTTTTAAAACGTCAATATTGTCAGGTTCAATGGCGTAAACCTTCGATTTAAGGTACCCCACAGAAAAAAATCCAAAGGTGTGAGGTCCAGTGATCGAGCTGGCCATTCCGTTGAACCTCGTCGTCCAATCCATCTACCACGATACTCCTCATCCAAATACCGTCTTACCTCACCGTAATAGTGTGGAGGAGCACCATCCTGTTGGAATGTTATTTCCAAATTGATGAATTCATCTGGATTATCTTCCAAACTTTCAAGGATTAACGGTTCTATTGCGTTTTGCAATAGCTCCAGATAAACCTCACCAGTTGAATTAGTATTTAGAAAAAGAGGCTCAACGATGTGGTTTCCCAGGATACCTGCCCAAACATTCACCTTCTGGGGAAATTGGGTATGTGTTTCACGAAACAGGTGAGGATTTGTGTCACTCCAATGCCTCACATTCTGTGTATTCACATTTCCATTTAGATAGAAAGTACTTTCGTCACTAAAACAAATTGTATTGACATAGTCTGGCTGTTGGTTAATTTTAGTTTCCATATTTTCACAAAATTCTAGTCTTCGGTCTGGGTCGTCGTCTGAGAGTTGATGAACCATTTTTGATTTGTATGGATGAAATTTGTTTTTTTTTCAACACCCTGTCTACTGTACTTCGACTGACTTCACAGGTAGATACAACGTGAGTTGTTGAAGAAGTAGGATTAACTATTACTTCTGCCAGTATATAATTTTTTTTCTCATCAGAAACTTGTGGTCTGCCAGATCGTTTCGCATCATTAATACTACCCGTTGTTTCAAACTCACGAAGAAGCTCCCTCAAATAAGTCCTCGAAACGGGGCTATCGGGAAACCTCTCATTAAAAATGCGTTCTGCTGCATGAATATTTTGTCCAGTTTCACCAAGAATTAGGATCGCTGCTACTTTATCACCTAAAGCACGTACCATTTCGCTTCTTGAAGCACTTAAACGTTCGGCTCACAACAGTTCAACAAATTATTAAAATATACAAAAATATTAAAAGTACCAAAAGCTGCCGAAACAGTTGAGCGTTCGATCAACAATACACAAATTATTAAATGTACAAAAACTTGGACAATGACAAAAACGTCGAAGTAGGGAGACTAACAAAAACATCAGCTCATTTGACAAATATCCAGAGGCAGAGCTTGAATTTGGAATTTTAGTATTAACTGATTTAATTCATCACAGCTTTAAGTTTTTTGAAAGCGAGTTGCCAAAACTGCCATAAACACAAACGAAATTAGTATCATTGAATGGGTTTTTTCGATACCTTTTAACAGAGGTGTCGCTTGCCGTAGGGTTCCATTTAAAATTATTGGTCACAATGGCCTTGTGACGTCATCTTTGGCGATTTCGACATCTATCATCACTAGAAGGGAAGTTTACAACCTTCAATATTCAGTTTCCAAATTTCACTCGTTTATGTATAATCGTTCCAAAAATAAGAGTGGGGAGGGGACTTTTGAGAAGCACTGAATGAGAAATGCCGTTCAAGAATATTTTGTCGAAATACCTCTTCCCTCGAGTTTCTTTTACCTGCGTACTCACCTGCACCACTCACAACTGACGGCACAGTGCCTAAAAGAGTTGATTCTGAATATAATTCATGCTGGGTCACATGACCCTCGCCAAAATTGTCCTGGGCTTTCAGTCTATTATCTATTGCATGCGCCCCTCGTTTTTTGTTTTAAGTCGTACAAGTTCTTTCACAGCTATTGAAAATTCACAATTACAAATTCACACAGGACAATCTGTATCAGTTTAGGAATCTGTATGGGGTAATAAATTTGTATGGGGCTAGGATACATTATTTTATGAAGAACAAAAATTGACCAACGAAAAACTTGACCGCGAAGTAGGATTTCATGACGACGATTGACTCGCATACAGATAATTCAAGCCACTAGAAAATCGACAATTTGATGTATATGATACACCTCGATTTTCTATAACCTATAAGAATCTGATTTGTCACATCCAACCCGAGTGGTATACACTGAACATCAAAATGGATTCCATTTAGAAGCACATCCATAAGTATACTTATATCCATAAGTATACTTATAGGCCAGACAAAATGAAAACATTTCCAAGCAACAGTTTCGCATAGGAAATTCTAATGAGTGTACGTTCAGGTAAATCCGAAATAACGTCCTACACTTTTTGAAATCTCCGACTCCCGGACACGTATGTATTTGGTAAATATTTTTTAACTTATCTGGAGAAATGATGAAAGTTCTCATACAGTTCCCTACTTCAAAATCCTCACGAACATAATTCATCATTGTCCAGTGTGCACCATGTTTATTTCATTGACCAATCGTTAAACAAAACAAATTATCTTTTGTCTCGAATAAATCCGGAGCAGCTTGTCAGGGAGGTTCGAAGCTCCGTGTAAAATATGCAAATTTAATCATTCTAATGAGCCGTGTCGCCCTTATTTATTTTCAAAATATTTTAATAAAGCAACCTCGCCCGACCATAAAAGAATTAGTTACGGGTGTCTTCGGATAATTCCTTTTGTATTGACGAGGAAGGATTTGTCGCTTATTTTGAAGGGATTGAAGCTGAGCCTACACCTAAAAGAATGAATAGTAGTGTTGAAACTGTAATTGGTTCGCAGGTTTATTTTAACTTTCTGGTAGATGAATTGCTTTTCTGGAATTTTCAACCAGAGAAAGGGATCTTTAACGAGCTCCACATTATGAACTCGGGACCGCTATCTCAACGTCCCCTCTGAAGGACGGTACACATATTGCCATATCTCGTGCTCATTGATATGATGCCTGCAGTTGTGAATATGCTACTACATTGCAGTTATTCAGGGCTATTTAAATGCGAGTCTTCCTTGGCAGGTGGTGGTCACCCATCCAAGTACTAGTCGCGCCCAGCCTTGCTTGACCTCAGATATAGATAGGACTCTCGACAACCTGATCAGCCAACAATATAACATTGAGATCGATTGATAGCACTGTGAAGGCTCATTGATATTAAAACAAACTTCTTGAATGTTCTCAAGACTTTCACACCCTTAAAAAACGAATTTGCTATAGTTATTTCATATTTTTATGTTTTCTATGAAATGGAGTTGTAAAAAAGAACGTGAGTTTAAGCGTTGGTTTCCATTCAAGAGTCGCAGTCGCTGACGACTGCGACCAAGTAGCCGCGACCAGGTCGTCACGACCCTACCTGTTTTCTTCGCCCCCCCCCCAGAATTTTTTAAATAGACCAATCAATAAAGATTTTTTCGTGACAAAAATACTACCAGGAAAACGACAGTGCCATCATTCGAAAGACGGTCCTGTTATGTTTCCTACTCCAAACTGTCATTGCTAAATTTTTTATAAACATTTAGAAGCATATTTTCAATTTTTCTATCGTTTTTGACTTGTAACTTGAAAACTAATAAAGCAATGGACGAGTTGTAGAGAATCAAAATGCAAAGAAAATGAGCTGTAGCACAATTCGATTCGATTATTAGTAACGGAAAAAAACTGGAAAAACCGGAAAAAATCTGCGTTTTAGAAAAAATTCATTACACCACCCGTTTTGAAGCAGGCTCTCCAAGATATAATGGTGATCGATATCTACTTTATGTGTGAACAACTCAGGCACTGTTGGATTATTAATTTTGGCATACGTGGAATTTGATTTTTTTAATGCACTTTATTGCAGCAGACCTGGATACTTCACAGGTGGTCCGATTTCATTTTTCCTGGAAGATTTTGAGAGTTGAAGTATAGTGCTACAAAATGACTATTCTTATTTTGCGATAAAATGCTGCGAAATAGGTGATAAATACTTGCAAACATGACCGAAAACCGGCGAGAGCATGAAAGCGGCTCAGGAGTGGGGGTAGAGCAGCTGATTCATAACGGGCGTAGCGTGGTTGTATTGCTATACATACGCTTCTCCGCTCTGGTGCTCTACCCCCACTACTCAGCCGCTTTCACGCACTCGCCCATTTTCGATTATGTTTGCAAGTATTTTTCATCTGTTTTGCAGCATTTTAACTCAAAATGAGAATATGCGTTTCGTAGTACTATACTTCTACTCTCGAAATCTTTAAAAAAAATTGGAATTGGACCACCTATGACGCATCCAGGTCTACTGCAATAAATTCAGATTGCAATTATGCAATTCATACATAAAGAACATATCAATTACTACTATGTCGTGGAAAGTTTGCACTACAAGTTAAAAAGTAGCGGAGTTATGATTTTTTTCAAAGGTTATTTTTTCCGGTTTCTCCAGTTTTTCTCCGTTACTAATAATCCAATCGAGTTGTGCTAGGACTCATTTCCATTGAGAGTATCGAGATTGCTCAATTAGTTTTCAAGGTACAAGTCAAGAACGATAAAAAAAATGAAAAATGCTTTCAAATGTTTAAAACAGATTAAGCAATGACAGTTTGAAGTGGGAAACATAACAGGATATAACTACGGACCGTTTTTTGTATGATTGCACAGTCGATTCCCTGGTAGTATTTTTGTCACAGCAAAAAATCTCTATTGATTGGCCTAAAACGGCTGTTTTTTTGTTTCCGAGTTTATGCCTTTCAATCAGTATGAATAACTAAAAGTCGGTTATTCTAATGTTGCTGAATTATCAAGCGGAAGAGGAGAAGCTCCTCCTCTTATTAACATCACATCATGAAGAAAAAAGAGCAAAAGTTGATGAGATGTTTCGGCTGAGAGAAGATTTCAAGCAATTCTAATTCATTGAAAACCTTGAAAGACAATGAGGCAAAATTCAAAGAATCCTTCAGAGTTTCAAGACATCAATTTAATTACGTATTGGAGATCATCAAAGGTGACCTTCTGATGAGACCCTATAATCGGGTGAAAGATCCATCAAAACTTTTCATCCATATCATTTCCTTCTTCGTATGGAACTTATATTACTCGTTTTTCGGATCACATTGTTCTGGGAACTTGGATATGTGATGCACCCGTTGTTCATCATCTATTGAACCCATATCTTCCGTTTCTTATAAAACATTAAAATATCGTTAATGTTGTTATAACTGACAAGTACGAACTATTGCCATAACTATGAACGTATTTCTATCTGCTCTGGAAAAAATACAGTGAAAGACACTCGTCCCAGCGCAAAACCACCTGTTTCACTGGCAAATTATTTAGGCCTTCGTTTCCTCCAACAGTCTCAGTCGCTGACGACTGCGATCGTGTAGCCGCAACCAGGTCGTTGTGTAACATCCTGTAGACGTTATTGTTTTGTTTTTTTCATCGGTCCCAGGGTAAGTTATTTAAATGTTTAATTCATAATTCATTATTCCAGTTTCTTGGATGGAATTAATATGAAATAGAGAGCTCATAATTTGAAATACATAAATGGGTCATCGCGGATATGAAAAATATATTTTTGCCGAGCAGACGAGTTCATTTATTTTGGAAGTCATCGCCATTTACAGATATGTAACATTGTAACTGTTATTTAGTCTGGAAATATCAAACAGAGCCTCATTGATTCAACACAGCCGGGCAAACTGTCGATTCGGCAATATGCACTTGACACGTTGCTTTGCTTGTTTTATGGTGGAAAAAGATCAACAGGTTTGAAGGGAGTCTTTTCGCGAACCTCGAAGAGATCGGTACGGGTTCCACCGTTCCACCGGGATCGGCCCGAGTTTCTGGTTTTACCAGAAACTATATCGAAGAAAATCGCCCTTCGATATATAATGGTTCCACGGCAGGACCTATCGCGGGTAGATATCGGAAACTTAATTTCAATCGTCAGTTCGGAAGACGAGTGTGTTGAAATTGAAAATCTGATTCGAGTGTCCACAGACGGCTACGAGGGAAATGGGAATTATATTCGAGACTGGGAGGAAAATGGGAATTACAAGGGTGAGTCGCTGGCTTCAGTAGAAAATCTAACTTGATGCATAGCTTTTAACTATTGATTCACGGGGTGAACTTCATACACAATCAATACCAGATTAGGGTAACAGAGTATATTGGGAGTTCATCTATTAAGTTTGAGACTAACCGAAAACGATCACAATTTATTGGTAATTTGGGAAAAACGGAAGTCAGTTACGCGGGTAACAATAAACTATTAGAGCCACGGGGAGAAACTGGTTCTATATTTCGATAATAGGAAATCACTATATATATATATATCGGAAACATAAGCCCCCTTTTATTTTAGAACAGATATGTAATATTTTCAAACTATTCGTTGTTGTTCTTTTATTATCTAAGGAAGATTGATTTTTTTTAGTTTACATTTTATTTCATGATTGACCATTTTTTTTATTCGACAAGCGTCGAGCTGTACTATAGTTTCTACCTTTTTTTGTTAATAGATGTATTGAAGTTAATTTGTGTGTATTATTTTCTCAATCGAAGTTGAGGAAAGAGAAATTGAATTCAATTGAGAGGCAAAAGTCAATTATTAAGGTATAGTATCACTTGAATAGAAGTCCCTCGAGACAACAGACAAAAAGTACTGATTTTTATATAAATAATAAGAAGTTATTCAAAAACAAGACCTTCGCAAATTAAGCCGAAGGCATGTATCCAAGTCCGACGGACTAGTGGTAAACCAAAATATCAGTGCCTTACATTATAATAAAGTACTATCAAAATTGGTGTTGTGTGTAGAAAAATCAATTTTTCTACATACACCCTGGTGACAACAGCTGCCCTTATAATATGTAAATATTATATGTTGAAACATTTGCGGACAAAGAGAGTGTGACTAGATTTTACACGAGGAGTTGAGATAATATAAGTAAGTATGGGAAATTCCATTATGTTATCAAATCGGGCGCACGAATTTATTTAAAGTTCGTCCATTCTTTCGATATATTTTTCGGTAGGAAAAATATTGAGAGTTATCGGCAAAATAGTTTTTCCTTAGAATTTAGTTTTTTTCTTCAAAAAATTAAAATAAAGACAAGTCAATAGTTGATTGGCATGTTCTACAGTTGAAACATGTCCAAGCATTTTAGAAGTTCCGGTTTTCCTAGCTGCAGCCGAGTCGTTACTACTAACTACCGGTCGCCGTTCGTTTAGTCGCCGGTTGCTTGACCGCCCCGGGAGCAGACGCACTTCCATTTCGTAACGAATTTGACGGTGAAACAGGTGGTTTTGCGATGTAACAAGTATCTTTCACTGTATTTTTTCCACATCAGAGAAGAAATATGTTTATAGTTATGGCGGGTATGTAATAGTTTGTACTTGTCAGTTATAAAACCTATTAACATTTTAATTTTTTCTGCACAAAAACAAAACTTTATTGAACTATATCTAGTGAAAAAATTGGTTCTTTACTGCACTAGTGCAATAAAATGTTCAATGCACTCATCTGTCATTCTACTACAGCGTTTTATGATCATGACAAACATAAACGTTCAAATCGACACCATTTTTAGTCCATTTTAGGTAATATTGTATTTTAAACAATTGCATATTTTATATTATTTTCAATCATATTTATTGCAAACTGGATTACGGAATTACTAGAAAATGCAATTTATCAAAAATAAAGTTTGAGTTAAATTGTTCCTAACATAGCTATTAGTTCCTAACTTTCTCAATGCAAATCGACTATCGCTAATTAATTATTAAGTATTGCCACCTAAATAAAACATTTTTTGATTTTTGCATGAACGTAAAAAAAAAATTGTATGCAACTCGTGCTAAGAGTGTTCATTGCACTCGACGTGTTGTCACAGCAGAGAAGATATCAAACGGTAGATATGGATTCAATAGATGATTAACAACTGGTGCATCACATATCCAAGTGCCCAGTACTGTATGATCCGAAAAACGAGTCATATAAGTTACATACGAAGAAGGAAATTATATGGATGGAAATTTTTTTGGGAAATATATTGCAACAAATACAAGTCCACAGAGAGAACAAATGAAAATAGAAACACCATTGAATTCTTACATCCTGCCAAGTTACAGTGCCTTCGTTAGAGAAGTCAGTAGTCTGTGAACCTACTTCGTACCTCAAAACCTTCGGCACATGAAACTCCCTGTGCCTGCCAAAGGAATCATATTTTCAGTCGGCATTGGGTAATTTGTGTCTTCTGTACCTTGTCTGTTGTATCTCTCTGTATTTGGTTTTAGCCAAATGTATTATTTAAATATTATTATACGAAACAAGGATCTGTCTGATATTATATTTGACAACCTTCAAATCTGTCCTGAACAAAATCAATCCTTAACTACTTGATGAATAATTATTAAAATACAATGTGATGTAAAAATAAGAAACATAAAATAAGAAACATAACATAACACACGCCCTGTTCTTAAAAAAAAATAAAAAAAAAAGTTAAGTGAATCTTCTCGGAATAATAATTTTTCTTCCACTTCGTGTTACTATGCCGCCGCCAGCATCGTTGTCGTAGCTCTTGGGTGGAACTCCAACTTCAGGGTATTCTTCACTAGACTTCATTGATTCATGCTCAACTTCAAGATATTTATTATCTTGATTTCTTCCATTGAATTTGAACTCTGGGCTGTAGTAACTGGTAAGGTTTTCGTTAAGTTCTACTGATGTTGAGGGTGAGCATTTATAAGGTCTGAGATGTTCACGATTTCTTCTGTAAATCACTTGCTCACTTCTTTCAAGTATGTTATAGTCATTTTCTCTGTTTCTTCTCACTACTTCTCCTTATTTCCATTCGTTATTATGTTGAAATAATATTTTTTGACCAATCTGTAATTCGCTTAGTTTTTTGGTGTTGATGTCATAATGCTGCTTCTGATTGAATTGATTTAACTGCATTTTTTCTCGAGATGGTTCTATATCAAAATTAGGAATCAACTGACTCTCGGGAACAGGCACTAGAGTACGAATTCTTCTACCCATAAGTTATTCGGATGGAGAAGGTATCCCATTCTTTGGAGTATTGTTATAGTAGAGGATAGCCAACAAGAGATCTTCAGAATTATCTTCTAAAACTTTAGTGAATATATTTTTTATTATTTGATTGTGACGTTCTATCATACCATTCGATCGAGGATAGTGAGAACTCGAAGTAGTTAATTTTATATTATAATGTTCAGCAAAAATTTTGAATTCATAAGAGCTGGAGGGCTGACCATTATCGGAAATTTTTTCCAAGGGAAGACTAAATGAAACGAATACATTTTTTTCAGATTTGAAATTACTGAAGAAGCGGTTTTGCTCTGCAGTTTATTAACTATTAAAAACTTATTGAAATAGTCAGCGACTACAAGAAAATCTATGCCCTTAAAATATTTAAAATCTATACCAACTTTTTGCCATGGATAATCTGGAATTTCATGAGGTATGAGTGGTTGTTCCGGATTGTTTTTCGAATGTCTTTGACAAACATCACACGAGAGAATAAAATTTTTGATATCTCTCATGATTCCTGGCCAATAAATACCGTATTTAGCTAGATTCTGACATGCTGTGACTCCTTGATGAGCTTTGTGTATGACAGATAGAAACTCATTCCTCAATAGTTCCGGGATTATTAGTCTTTTTTTATAGAACAAAACATTTTCATGTGAGTAAATATCATCACGTATTGACCAGAAATGTTTAATATCCGGGTGTAAGATTATTTCATGATGTGGCCAACCTCTTTCAACATAAAGCATAATTTGTTTCAATATTGGATCTCTAGCTGTTGCGTCAGTTATTCTTTTGACATTTTCTTCTGATGAAGCAATAATAGATAATACATGTGCTCCTTGATCAATAAAATTTGTATTTATTTATCTGTTCTAGGATCTCGACTAAAAGTATCGGCTATTTGCAACCTCTTTGCTGGTATGAACACCAAATATATATCATATCTCAATTGATGAATCATAAGTCTTTGTAGTCGAGGTGATGAATCATCAATAGGTTTTTTTACGATGCTCAGTAGGGGGCGATGATCTGTATGAACTTCAAACGATCTGCCATATAAATAATAGTGAAATCTCTCACAACCATAGACAATTGCAAGTAATTATTTTTCAATTTGACTATAACGTTGTTGTGTTGCATTCAGAGATACTGAAGCAAATTCAATAGGCGAATTGTTTTGCAAAACAACAGCGCCTAGTCCATAACTACTCGCGTCTACTGACAAAACTGTATTTTTTTCACTATCGAAGTAACTCAAGACTGGTGAAGAAGTGATAATTTTTTTGATCATTGAAGCATTGTTCTTGTTCTATGTCCCATATCCATTCATTTTTTTCACTCAGTAGTTTTCTTAAAGAAAAAGTTTTTTGAGATAAATTTGCTAAAAATTTTGCTAAATATGTGATCATACCAATGAATCGTTGTAACTCTTTTTTATTTTGCTTGAACTTTATTTTCATCTGGTTTTATACCATATTCATCAATTATATGTCCCAAGAATTTCACCTCTGTTAAAGCAAATTTAGACTTTTCTTTGTTCAATGTCATTCCTGCATCTTGAATTTTTTTCAAAACTCTTGATAAATTTTCATTATGTTCCTAAATATCATCACCAAAAACTAATATATCGTCGAAATATACGATCACACCTGAAAGATTTTCTAAAATACTCATGACGATCCTTTGAAAAATTTCCGGAGCATTACATATTCCATATGGCATTCTTAAATATTGATATCTACCAAAAGCTGTTGCTACTGTACACAATCTTGAACTCTCATCATCTAATGGTACTTGTAAAAAAACTGACGATGCGTCTAGCACCGAATATATTTTCGACCCATTTAATTGTGAAAATAATTCCTCGAATTTTGGAATTGAAAAATGTTCCCTTTTAATATTTTCGTTGAGAGTTCTTGGATCCATACAAATTCTAACATCCCCATTGGGTTTATTGACAACAACTATTGGATGAACCCAATCAGAGGGTTCATAAACTTTTTTGATCAAACCATGTTTTTCCATTTCATTAAGTTTTTCTAAAACTTTATTATTTAATGCCAAAGGAACTTTGCGTGCTGCATGAATTTTTGTCAAGGCATGTTCTTTCAATGTTATTTTACATTTTTGATTGTGCAATCTTCCAATTCCATGAAATATTGATTGATAAGTCGAAAGAATGTCTTCAATTCTATTTATGAGATTGATTTGAAAATCATTATTAGGTTTGATTATATTCAAATCAACGCATCCTTGTAAACTCAAAATAGATTGTGATGAATCAGATTCAATTATATGGAAATTCAATTTTTTTTTAATACCTTCATATTCACATTCTAACGCTACAATACCTTTTGTTAAAATTTCATGTCCCGAATATGATGTCAATGAAATATTACTCTTCAGTATATGTTTCTCTTTCTCACTTCTAATTCACTCCCTGTATCAATTTTTATTTTTAATTTTGTACCAGAAATGATAATGAATTCATTTCATTCAATAGAATTGTTACTTTTTTTTGTAATTGACCAAATAATTTGTTTGTCTTTGGCATTTATATCAGGAATTGATGCAACTGGGTTCTCAATATTTATTTCATTCAGTTGATATTCATTATTAGTATTTTGTATTCCTTGAACTTTGAAATTCCTACACATGTGAGAGAAATGACCTTTCTTTCTACATTTGGAAAATATTTTAGAAAATACCGGGCAGCTATTGAAATTATGTGCATAACCACATTTGAAACAACGGAATTCTCTGCTTGTATATACATCTTTTGATTGATTGTACTTTGTTTTATGATATTGTGTACTTGTAGATGGTTTCGAAATCATACTCACATGGACATTATCCTCCAAATCAATTCAATTTTTTTATGTATTATTGATAATTTTTTGGGTATTCACAATGATTTCTAAACTACGACATATATCAATAGTCTCATTCGGTGTTAAATTTGGTTTTTGTAATAAATTTTCTTGTATTCGTTTATTATAAACCGCGAAAACGACTCTGTCTCTCAATAATATATCTTTATCTTTAAACTTACAAGAACAGATGAGGCTTTTTATTTCTGTTAAAAATTGATCGAAAGTTTCATTTGGTTTTTGATTTCGATTGAAGAATTGGAAGTGAAGAGTACTCAATGTTTAATTGGGTTACAATAATTGTCAAATTTTTTCAAAATAATATTATAATTTTCTTTACTCTCACCCTCACTATACTCGAATGAATTATAAATTCTCAATCCTTCATCGCCTATGATATTTAATAATATGGCTATCCTCACTGTATCCTCCTTCTTGGCATAACCACTTGCAATCATGTATAACTCGAACTTTTGCTTCCATAACTTCCAATTTTCGCATATATTTTCGCTGAATTCCATCACCGAAGGTGTTTTGGCTGAATTTTTATCCATTTTCTTTATGTCGATATTTTTCTACTGCGCTTCTTCAAGATGAATTAGTTTACCGCTGCCACCAAGTTGTGTTGGGAAATGAAAATACAGACCCCCAGTATGACATTCGATACTCTGGTATTAGTAACGGTCATACTTTTGTTAAATATGTCAGTAGATGTCATAGTGTTTTTATGTATTTAGTTTTCCAATATAAGTTGTTAAACTTGTCCATATTTCATTGCAATTACCATTTGCTGTTGTCCTCGTTGCAATCCCAACAGGTTATGGGCCCAGGCTACGTAAAGCAATAGATGTGATCTGGCAATAAAAAAAAATTGCATTTCCAAGAATATTTGCGATATGAGTTTGAATAGTGGATTTGGTGCTTCAATTGAAAAACTCACTGGTCGGGAAAACTATAATACTTGGCGTTTTGCAGTTCAAACCTACCTTGAACCTGAGGAACTCTGGGAATGTGTTACTGGTTCAGAAAAAGATGAAAAGAAAGTAACAAAAGCTAAATCCAAAATAATTTTGTTGATTGATCCCATCAACAAACGTGCACAACTCTAGAAGAGAAAAGTACCCAAACAGTGGGAGAAATTTTTGAAGAGACATCTGAAAACGAGCTCACTCAAGTTGTATCAGAAGAAGGTAAAATTGATGAAACTAATAATGATGAGTCTGAACCATTTGAGTTCGAAGAAGTACTTCAGAATCAAAATATATCAAATTTGAGACGATCTGAAAGAAATAGAAAAGAGAGGACTATGGTTGATTATTTCCTTTATATGACTCAAACTTGTTCTTAACAAAATGATCCAACAGATGTTGAAGAGGCAATGAGGAGACATGACTGTGATCATTGGTCGAAGTCAATGCAAGAAGAATATAATTCTTTAATTGAAAATGATACATGGACTCTCACCGATTTACCTCCTGGAAAGAAAACAATAAATTGCAAATGGGTCTTCAAAACCAAAAGAGATGAAACTGGAGAGATTATAAGATACAAATCTCGCCTGGTGGTCAAAGGATATTCCCAAAAGAAAGGAATTGATTATGAAGAAACATTCAGTCCAGTTGTTCGATATAATTCCTTAAGATATTTGATATCGTTAGCAGCTAAATTCAATCTGGATATCGAGCAGATGGATGCAGTCACAGCTTTTCTGCAAGGGGACTTAGAAGAAGAAGTTTATTTGCAACATCCAGAAGAGTTTCATGAAGGAAACAAAGTATATCGCTTGAATAAAGCAATTTATGGTCTCAAACAAGCAAGTCGTCAATGGAACAAAAAACTCAGTTCTGTATTGATAGAAATTGGTTTGAAACAATCGAAAAATGATCCATGTATATACTACAATATGAAAAATAAACTCATGTTGTTTGTAGCAGTTTATGTGGATGATTTGCTGATTTTTTCCAATGATGCCAGAACAACGAAAAATCTAAAAGAAGAATTGAAGGAAAAATTCAAGATGAAGGACCTTGGAGAAGCAAAATACTGTATTGGACTTCGGATTACAAGAGATAAGGAAAAAGGTACCATATGTCTTGATCAGGAAAATAACATAAATTCAATTTTAGAAAAATTCAAAATGGCAGATTGTAAAACAGTGCCGACACCAGCAGATCCAAATCAGAAATTGACGAGAGATATGTCACCTAAGAATGAAAAAGAACGCGTGGAAATGATGAAGATACCGTACCAAGAAGCAGTTGGTAGTATTTTATACGTTTCACAAGGAACTAGGCCGGACATCACTTATGCTGTAAACACCGTTAGTCAATTCAACAAAAATTTTGGAAAAGCACATTGGTCAGCAGTCAAAAGAATTCTGCGATATCTTAAAGGTACTGCGAACACAAAATTGGTATTCACAAGAGAATCTGAACAGGGAATAATAGGATATTGTGACTCTGATTGGGCGAGTGATATGGACAACAGGCGATCATGTACTGGATATGTATTTCTCAATCAAGGAGGATCGATTTCTTGAAATTCTAAGAGACAACATACCGTTGCGTTATGGACAATCGAAGCAGAGTATATGGCATTGTCTGCAGCTACGCAAGAGGCATTGGTTGAGTCAATTTGAAAAAGAATTTTGGCCAAACATATCCAAGCCGCCAGTCCTGATATATTGTGACAATAAGAGTGCAATAAATCTTGCCAGAAGTGATGGTTATCGTGCAAGGACCAAGCACATTGATATTCGTCATCATTTCGTAAGGCAGAAATTGGAAGATGGTTACATTCATATTCAACATGTTGGAACAGAAGAAATGATTGCTGATATCTTAACGAAAGCAATATTCAAAAGCAAGCATGAAGTTTGTACGAAAAATATGAACATTGATGTGTAACTGTATTTTAGTGGGGGTGTTGGGAAATGAAAATACAGACCCCCAGTATGACATTCGATACTCTGGTATCAGTAACGGTCATACTTTTGTTAAATATGTCAGTAGATGTCATAGTGTTTTTATGTATTTTTGCTGTTGTCCTCGTTGCAATCCCAACAAGTTGTATCTCTTTGTATTTGGTTTTAGCCAAATGTATTAATTAAATATTATTTCAAATACGAAACAAGGATCTGTCTGATATTATATTTGACAACCTTCAAATCTGTCCTGAACAAAATCAATCCTCAACTACTTGATGAATAATTATTAAAATACAATGTGATGTAAAAATAAGAAACATAACATAACACATTGTCGTCTTGGATTGTTCACAATATATTTCTTGCGCAACATGTTGTGTAGACAACAACAAGCACAAATAACTAGGTCAGCAGTCGATGGTTTGACGTTAATTGGAGTTAAGAAAATTCGAAATTCATGGCATAAAATATCAAAACAATTTTCAGTGACCCTTCTTGCTCGAAATAGTCTGTAGTTGAACTATGCTTTGTTGTGGTTTTGTAGTACTTGGCCACAAGAATCGACTTTTCAGAGATATTCACACTAATTGAAAGGCATCAACGCGCAAATAAAAAAACAGCTGTCTATAAAATGCCAGCTAACAGAATGGCGACTGGCGACTGGCGAGTCCGAGGAAAACAGGTAGGGTCATTACGACCTGGTCGCGGCTACCCGGTCGCAGTCGTCAGCGACTGCGACTTTTGGAGAAATCGGAAGTGCTCTCCAGAGTGGTCAAGCGACCGGCGACCAAACGAACAGCGACCGGTAGTTAGTAGTAACGACTCGGCAGCAGGAAACAGGAACATTTCAAATGCATTGGAATTGTCTCAACGACCTGGTCGCGGCTATCCGGTCGCAGTCGTCAACGTCTGAGACTTTTGGAGGAAACCAACGCTTTAGAAAAATCAACAAGCGAATTCCGAATTACTGTTGTTGATTTATTATTCTTTACCCATACAATTTAGTTGATATAGGTTGAAAATAATTTTGTGAAAAAAATTTATATTGAAGGATAAAAATAGAAATCTCCTCAAATATTTATCCTATCAAGCTAAAAATCATTATTTTGAAAAAATAAGCAAAATAAGATTCATTGTTTAGGAGTTAACGTGCTAATTTCAGAGAGGAAGTCATGAATAATCGTGAATCATTGTATTTCACCGGCATATAAGTGTAGAGAGCATTGTGAAATGTAAAGGTTACTCGTCTGGCAAAAAAATATATTTATATAACATTTCCAGTTCCGTGGAGTAGTTATGAGTACCATAAACTGAGAGCCAAATTGAAAATAAAATCTAAAACTTCAAAAGCAGGAGAAAATCACTTAAACAGCTAGCCGGGAATTGTTCGTTCATTCTTTTAAAAAACAATTTTCCATTAATAATTTTAAAAGTGCAGTTAGTTAAAGTGTTGATTAAAAATTAAATTCCGCTTCTGCAAAAAATCACCCTTTTTACGATTTTAAATTAAATCAAACCCAGACCGGCGTGTTTCACCATTATAACTGGTGACTAATTTCCAATTTGCTTACATAGATTGAATAAAAAAGTCCAAAATAACAGAATGAAAGTGTATGTCAGTCAATTCCCCTTCATTGCGAAGAACTGCAATGGGTTTGGTTCCATGTTCATTTCAGGTGATCGGTAAAACAATAATTCGATATGAAAATAAATGGGAATCAAGCATTTCAAAAACTCACTGTAAAAAATGTGAATCACTGAAAAGTATGGTGGGTCGGAACGATATCAACTATCCCACCATGATTTGAATACATTGACTTTCTATTCAACGCCACATTTGAAAAAGTAATCAGAGTTTTCTCCTTTAAAACCTTGTTCCACGGTGAAATGAAATATAATAATAATGTTTATTTACCCATAGTATAGTCATAATAAGACAAAAATAATATTATCAATATTATGACATATTAATTACCTGTCATTGCAATAATAAAATTCGACAACACTTCCATTGAATTTTTTATTCCTGTTTTTTGTTTATATTGAATACTTAAGAGATTTTATTTCGTGATTGCAATATCAACTGAATTATAAATGTCGCTGAAGTTAGCTTCGGATTTAAATCTCATGCATGGATTTATATAGTCGACCATGTGAATAATGCTCATGAATTGATAATGTGTGAAAACGGCGGTCGGAAAAAATGATTTTTCAACCACTTTCAGTAATCAAGAATACTGGGTCAACTTGAGGTATATATACCTATTTTGCATGGGGTATTTCTACCCCCCGGCTCGGTGATTATATTTTGAAAAGTAGATGGGATCGGATGAAAAATAACGTTCCGAGCAATAAATATACCTAATTACTTCATTCGCCACAAAAATAGCAATTCATGAAAATTAACCCTCAGGGTGATGGTTCCACCCCTAACATCTCCATATTTAGCAAATCAGACAAGATCAGGTAAAATATGGAGTGTCCCTAGATCAAGAGTATCACTACTGTCACTGCAAACGACACCTGCGACTCAATCGTCGGGAGGGTGGTTTTACCCCCAACTCCTCAGGTACAATATTCTTAATATTTTGAAAAGTAGATGAGATCAGATGAAATACATTATCTCAGGCAACCAAAAAAAAGGGTTTCCCCAAACCTTTTGCAATACTTCAATTTTGCAAAACTGGACGAGATCAAATGAAATACGAAGTGTCATGTGATCAGAAGTATTGATACTGTCACTGCAAGCATAGTGACACATGCGATTCAATCGTCGATAGGGTGGTTTTACCCCCACACTTAACATACAATGTTCTCAATATTTCGAAACGTAGATGAGATCAGATAAAATGCAATATATCAGGCAACGAATATCATCACTGTTCGCATAATCAGAATAGCGATTCATGCAAAATAACAGTCAGAGTGGTGGTTTCATCCCCAACTCTCTAAGTACACTACTCTCCATTATCAGAAAACTAGACGAGATCAGATAAAAGAGGAAGTGTCATGTATCAATATTATTCATACTGTTAGTTCAAGCAAAGATGCACATGCGATGCAATCGTCGGAAGGGTGGTTTTACCCCCTACATTTCAGACACAATATTCTCAATATTCCGAAAAGTAGATGAGATCAGATAAAATACAATATATCAGGCAACAAATATCATCAATGTTTGCATAATCATAATAGCGATTCATTCAAAATAACAGTCAGGGTGGTGTTTTCATCCCCAACTCTCTCATTACAATACTCTCCATTATCAGGAAACTAGACGAGATCAGATAAAAGAGGAAGTGTCATGTGATCAATAGTATTTTAACTGTTAGTGCAGGCAAAGATGCACATGCGTTGCAACCGTCGGGAGGGTGGTTTCCCTCACGTTTCACATACAATATTCTGAATATCCGGTTAGATCCGGTTACTCCCGCCACATGGTCCCGCACTGCCACTGGTTTGGGGCCTGTCACTGAGGTCTGAGACAGCTGGGAACGTTATGGAGGTTGTTTTGGGGGCCCAACCATATATAGAAAAAAATATGGCTGCCGTAGGTTGAGTGAGAAAAAATATTGAGTCTGGGGGGCCTCGTCTGGGGTGTTAAGTGGTCTCTAGGTGTGTCACGTAGGTGTGAGAGGTCTTGATATATTATGGGGGTTGTTTTGGGGGGGCCATCCATATATAGAACAGAAAATGGCGGCCGTAGGTGAGGAATTTCAAGATGTCCGTTTAGGGGGCCTTGCCGAGATGTTTATCGGTCTCTGAGTCTGAGTGTTGGCTTGGGGGCCCCAGTGTAAGAAAAAATGGGGGTTGAGGTTAAAATTCCAAGTTTCCTTATGGGGGTAACGACTGGGTTCTTCAGCGGTATCTGGAGGTTGCCACGGAGGTATGTGACAACTGGAAGCCGCATTGGGGGTCAACCATATATAGAAAAAATATGGCGACTATAGGTTAGGAATTTCAAGATGTCTGTTATGGGGGCTGACTCTCTTGAGGTATTTATCGGTATCGAGAGTCTCCTACGGAGGTCTGAGGTATGTGTGGAAGCAGCATTGGGGCTCAATCATTCATAGAAAATAAAATATAGGGGTTGTAGATTGGGTGTGAAAAAAATGTCTGTTATGGGGGGGGGGCAGAGGGATCCTCGCCTGTAGGATGTTCATCAGCTTCTAGAGGTTGCCACTTAGGTCTGAAACAGGATTTTAGGGCAGTTTCCTGTAGCATTAGAATCTATATTTCAGATACTTTGTTCTTGAAAAAGTTATATTATGTTCCCCCACCCATAACTTTTCAGGCTAATAGTCACTCAACATTTGTCGCAAGCCATATGAATGGTTATGGTTATATACTTTGTCGTATGCATATGCTTGTGAGTCGAAATAGCTCAGTTGGCAGAGCGTTAGACTCATAATCTAGAGGGCCCTGGTTCGAGTCCAGGTTTCGGCACAAAATTCATAGTTGATAGAGAATTGCATTTAAATCTTCATATGGTTTCGAGTGGGTTGAGTCGGAAGTCCAATATATGACTATCCAATTTGGGGAGAGAATTTATTGATGTTTACACCCAAGTTGACAATTTTCTGTAATGCCCACCCGCTTTCTTTCCCGCAGAATTCTTATAGTTCAATCAATATAGGTTTCATCACTTCATCATCAAACCATAAATCCAAGTCAGTGTTATGGAATATAGGAGAATTGGCTGCTGTTGAGTATACGTAAATATGTTAATAATTATTGGAATCAACCCACTCGAAACCATGTGTAGATTTAAATACAAATCTCTATCAACTATGAATTTTTTTGTTTTTTCGGAGTGGTTCAGCGCACCATAGTCGGTTTTCAATGTTTGCAGAACTTATTCTTTTGTTTAATAGCATTGGACGCAAAAATTTGGTTAGGTTGGGTTAATTTGAAAAAAAAGTACACTCTACAACTTTTACTCTTTTCTATAGTTCAACAATACTTTCCATTTATCCATAATGATTATTCTTTATTTATCATCCATAATGTGATACGTTGACATATGTCGCAGCGCTGAATTTTGGTTTTCCTATATCCCCATCTGAGAGTAATTTCATTGAAATAACATAACGATCTCCAACATCCTGTACATGTATAGGAAACATACATTTTGTGATATTTCTTGATCACACAGTTGCTCTGGAGTGAAACGTCTTATCTCTTCAACGTCCGGAACAATAATGAACCAATTGAACAGGGCAAAAGACTTAAATAATGTTTCACGAGCGCTTCCATATGACAAGTAATACAAGATGGAAAAATGATGCTTTTATCAAAAAAACACAAATCGGCAGGGTGTAAGGTTGAACGATAGTGACGCCACCTAGTGAATAATACTATAACTAAATTTAGATAAAATGGAAAATAAAAAATCCAACCTCTTTGACATTGGGAAAAATTTTTTTTTTGAAATTCGGCTGCGTCAAATGTCTGAGATTGACTGTACTATGAAAATTTTGAATGATGATGCCATTATTGCCGTTCACAGAAACATAAAACTACGACGCAATTAATTTCTCAGAATCAGTGGCGAGACATAATTCTCGGAATTGATTGTTTATTCAGGTGTTGGTGTTGGTCAGACATGGATTTCTGAGAAATTTGCATTATCCAGTTCTTGGAATTTTCCAATCGTTAGCTTATTCCGAGAAGCAATAAAGATGGGGAATTCTCATAATCGGCACGCTCGAACCGTGGGAATATTTTGTATAGTCAAGGTCAAATCATAATGCAATCATTTGCTGCGAAAAGTATATTCAAACATATCAAACGACAGTGACGTACCTATGGAGAGACTGGCTGCAATCGGATGAACATTTTTCCTTGTCAACGTTGAGCAGTATTTTTTTCTTTTCATATATGGTTGAGTCTCAGACCCCATGAATGCGTCAGACATCAGTGACATGCTCCAAAGACCGTTAAACGCCCTCAGGCGGGTCGGTCTTCCAATATTGAACATTAGTGAAATTCTTAACCTCAAACCGTAATTTTTCTATGGATGATTGGGCCCCAATGCGGCTTTCTCACACGCTAACCTCACATATCTCAGAGCTCCGTAGTAGTCAACTGAGACCGTTATATATTCTAGGCGGGTCGCCCCCCATAACGGATATATAATGAAATTCTAAACCTAAAACCGTCATACTTTTTCTTCTCTATGACTGCGAGCTCCAATACGGCCCCATGCCCATGCCTTCATAACGTACGCCAGCTGTTTCAGACCTTAGTGGCAAGCTCCAGAGGCTGATGAACATCCTACAGGCGGGGGTCCCTCTGCCCCCCAAAACAGAAATTTTTTTCACACCTAATCTACAACCCCTATATTTTATTTTCTATAAATGATTGAGCCCCAATGCGGCTTCCACACATACCTCAGACCTCCGTAGGAGACTCTCGATACCGATAAATACCCCAAGAGAGTCAGCCCCCATAACGGACATCTTGGAATTCTCAACCTACAACCGCCCTATTTTTTCTATACATGGCTGGGGCCCCCATAATGCCTCCAGATATCTTCAACTTCAGTGACAACACTCAGAGACCGATAAACATCTTAGGCAAGGCCCCCCTATAACGGACATATTGAAATTCCTCACCTACGGCCGCCATGGATGGCCCCCAAGACAACCCCCATAATATCTCAAGGCCTCTCACACCTCCGTGACACACCTAGAGATCACATAACAGCCCAGACGAGGCCCCCCAGACTCAATATTTTTTCTCACTCAACCTACGGCAGCCATATTTTTTTCTATATATGGTTGGGCCCCAAAACAACCTCCATAACGTTCCCAGCTGTCTCAGACCTCAGTGACGGGCCCCAAACCAGTGACCATGTGGCGGGAGTAACCGGAGAGCGTGTGGAGCTATGCCACTACGGGGCCACTTGGGGGTGGCCCCATAATGGCATAGCACATTTACTTATTTTATCTGATCTCATCTACTTTTCGAAATATTCAGAATATTGTATGTGAAACGTGAGGGGTGAAACCACCCTTCCGACGGTTGCATCGCATGTGCATCTTTGCCTGCACTAACAGTTAAAATACTATTGATCACATGACACTTCCTCTTTTATCTGATCTCGTCTAGTTTTCTGATTATGGAGAGTATTGTTATAGGAGTTGGGGATGAAACCCCACTTTTTTCGACTCATCTACTTTTCGGAATATTAGAATATTGTGTGTGAAATGTAGGGGGTAAAACCACCCTTCCGACGATTGCATGCATGTGCATCTTCGCTTGAACTAACAGTATGGATACTATTGATCACATGACACTTCTTTTTATCTGATCTCGTCTAGTTTTCTGATAATGGAGAGTATTGTAATGAGAGAGTTGGGGATGAAACCACCACTCTGACTGTTATTTTGAATGAATCGCTATTCTGATTATGCAAACAGTGATGATATTTGTTGCCTGATATATTGTATTTTATCTGATCTCATCTACTTTTCGGAATATTGAGAATATTGTGTGTGAAATGTAGGGGGTAAAACCACCCTTCCGACGATTGCATCGCATGTGCATCTTCGCTTGAACTAACAGTATGGATACTATTGATCACATGACACTTCTTTTTATCTGATCTCGTCTAGTTTTCTGATAATGGAGAGTATTGTAATGAGAGAGTTGGGGATGAAACCACCACAGTGACTGTTATTTCGAATGAATCGCTATTCTGATTATGCAAACAGTGATGATATTTGTTGCCTGATATATTGTATTTTATCTGATCTCATCTACTTTTCGGAATATTGAGAATATTGTGTGTGAAATGTAGGGGTTAAAACCACCCTCCAGACGGTTGTATCGCATGTGCATCTTTGCTTGAACTAACAGTATGAATACTATTGATCACATGACACTTCTTTTTTTATCTGATCTCGTCTAGTTTTCTGATTATGGAGAGTATTGTAATGAGAGAGTTGGGGATGAAACCACCACTCTGACTGTTATTTTGAATGAATCGCTATTCTGATTATGCAAACATTGATGATATTTGTTGCCTGATATATTGTATTTTATCTGATCTCATCTACTTTTCGGAATATTGAGAATATTGTGTGTGAAATGTAGGGGGTAAAACCGCCCTCCAGACGGTTGCATCGCATGTGCATCTTTGCTTGAACTAACAGTATGAATACTATTGATCACATGACACTTCTTTTTTGGGGATGTTTAAAAATTATTCAAATTTTTTTTGCCTGATATATTGTATTTTATCTGATCTCATCTACTTTCGGAATATTGAGAATATTGTGTCTGAAATGTAGGGGGTAAAACCACCCTTCCGACGATTGCATCGCATGTGCATCTTTGCTTGAACTAACAGTATGAATACTATTGATCACATGACACTTCTTTTTTCATCTGATCTCGTCTAGTTTTCTGATAATGGAGAGTATTGTAATGAGAGAGTTGGGGATGAAACTACCACTGTGACTGTTATTTCGAATGAATCGCTATTCTGATTATGCAAACATTGATGATATTTTTTGCCTTATATATTGTATTTTATCTGATCTCATCTACTTTTCGGAATATTGAGAATATTGTGTGTGAAATGTAGGGGGTAAAACCATCCTTCCGACGATTGCATCGCATGTGCATCTCTGCTTGAACTAACAGTATGAATACTATTGATCACATGACACTTCCTCTTTTATCTGATCTCGTCTAGTTTTCTGATAATGGAGAGTAGTGTACTTAGAGAGTTGGGGATGAAACCACCACTCTGACTGTTATTTTGCATGAATCGCTATTTTGATTATGCGAACAGTGATGATATTCGTTGCCTGATATATTGCATTTTATCTGATCTCATCTACGTTTCGAAATATTGAGAACATTGTTTGTTAAGTGTAGGGGTAAAACCACCCTATCGACGATTGAATCGCTTTTTATTTGTCCAGTTTTCAATAATTGAGAGTATTGCAAAAGGATATTTGGGGATGAAACCACTACCCTGACTGCTAATTTCCATGAATCGCTATTCTGATTTTGCATAAGGTGATGATACTGGTTGCCTGAGATAATGTATTTCATCTGATCTCATCTACTTTTCAAAATATTAAGAAAATTGTACCTGAGGAGTTGGGGGTAAACCACCCTCCCGACGATTGAGTCGCAGGTGTCGTTTGCAGTGACAGTAGTAATACTCTTGATCTAGGGACACTCCATATTTTACCTGATCTCGTCTGATTTGCTAAATTAGGGGTGGAACCCCTGAGGGTTAATTTTCATGAATCGCTATTTTTGTGGCGAATGAAGTAATTAGGTATATTTATTGCTCGAAACGTTATTTTTCATCCGATCCCATCTACTTTTCAAAATATAATCACCGAGCCGGGGGGTAGAAATACCCCATGCAAAATGGGTATATATACCTCAAGTTGACCCAGTATTCTTGATTACTGAAAGTGGTTGAAAAATAATTTTTTCCAATCGCCGTTTTCACACATTATCAATTCATGAGCATTATTCACATGGTCGACTATATAAATCCATGCATGAGATTTAAATCCGAAGCTAACTTCAGCGACATGAATTATAAACCTATAATGATTACTATCAAAACGTTTTTCGAGGAGGTAGTTGCAGATTCCTCCGCATTTTATTTAACTGACGAAACCAAAAAGGAGGAGGTTCTCTAGTCGACGCGTATATTTTTTTTTTATATTTTTTTTATGTATGATCACGCATAACTTTTTATTGAAGCGTCCGATTCCGATAATTCTTTTTTCAATGAATAGGGTGTACTTCGAAGTTGGTGCCATTCGAATTTGAAAAATGAAATCCACCCCTAAGGGTAGCAAAATGAAGGATATTGATCACCCACCCTCTGAATTCTGGTCCGTTAACCGATTCTATCAGGCATAACTTTATACTGGGATCTTCGATTTGGATGATTCTTTTATCAGACAGGGTATACCTCATAGTTGATCATATTTGGATTTCGAATGGAATTATCCACCCTTACGGGTAGAAAATAGGGGATAATTGATTTTTCACTTGTGAACATTGGCACACATATGTAGTTGACAATGACAGATCGCTAGTGTCATTATCACAATCAATATATTCTATGAGAGGATGGAATGGTATACAAGGTAATGGTATAAACTAACCAGAACAACAAAAATAATTTAAAATGAATAAAAGTAGATAATCATATTATTCAACTGGTAATAGTTGAAGTAAGGTGGTAAGTAAGTATTTTGGAAGTAATAAAAAAACAAGCAGTAATTAGTAGATTTCAGCCACAAAAAATTGAAAAATAAAAAGTTTTTAACAAAAAATTAAACCGACGAAATACGGAACTGAAAAATTAAAAATAAAATAAACCTTCTTAGTCTCAATAACTAAGCTCCTAAACTAATGTAAGTAACTAATTTTGAGTCGGCGCCAAACAAACAATCAACGAAGATCATTAAATTACTTCAAAAAATTATCAGAATGTCACCGCCAACTCGATGCCATAATTTTACGCCTTACCTAGTTCATTTGCTTGTTTGTTTGGCGCCGACTCAAAATTAGTTACTTACATTAGTTTAGGAGCTTAGTTATTGAGACTAAGAAGGTTTATTTTATTTTTTACTTTTCAGTTCCGTATTTCGTCGGTTTAATTTTTTGTTTTCAAAGTTTTTATTTGTATGTTACCCACATTTATACAAAGTCATATACACGTATACGGAAACGTATATATATCCACATTTTTATTTATCCGCATTTTTTCCTATCTTGCTTTCTTAAATATGTTGTGCATTTATTTTTGGATGAAGTTATAGAATGCAAAAGTCTCTTTTCTATTGGAAGCCTATCATAAAGTTCTGTTGAAAGAAAACAATAGTTTTTTTTGTCATATCATAACTGATACCCTGTTTTATATTGGATAACTATTCACTAAGAAAAATCAAGTTTGATGTCGAAGAGTTGAGTTTCTTCATATAGCCTATCAGACCAATATGTTGTTTTTTTTCAACATTACTTTCAGTTCTATTTCCATTCGAAAACCCTGGAGGTGATCCACTCCAGAGGTTTCAAAGGTACATTTGCTACCCCCGCTAGCCCTATCCCGTAGTTGATTAAGGATTCAAGTGAAATGAATTGTGTATTATTTTCATCAGTTGGAGGCCTAGAAAAGTACCTAAAAATCGAACTTAATATTTTTTCTATCGTAAGCCCAAAAATTTAACCGATTTTTATTCTTTAATTTAGATTTTGTTGTTATTATTATCTTTATATCTAGAGGAAGGATAGTTCGGGAGTTCACTTTTGTAGGTAGTAAAGAATAGATAAGATGATATCTCGTAATTAATTTTAAGTAAGTGCCCTTGAACGAATAAAAAATAGGGCTCATTTCCTTTTCTATATTTATTGATATGTTTAAAAAATGACGGTATCATCAGCAAAACTGATGATGAGTGTCCATGTCGAACATTTCGTTGAGGTAAATTGAGAACAGAATGGGTCCCGAATCCGTTTCCTGTGGAACCCCATATTTGATTATTCAACCCCAAAATAATCAAATATTGGTCCTGCTGTGGTTTGAATCCATAGCTTCCCAAGGCATCCAATAACTTTTCATGACTGAGTGTATTAAATGTCTTGGCTAAGTCTAAAAATATGCATATTCAAGGAAAGTCATCCCTTCCTTCTTTCTGTAGCTGGTAATTTTTTTCTTGTCACTATTTGTATTTGATGGTTTGATTATTGAAATTTGTAGATCATCGGAAATGGGCCTGTGTCAACTATTTTGTTGAATAGATATGCAAGTAGCCCTGTCCTTCGTTACCTCTTTCAGCGTTTCTGATCTGATGGAATCATATCCTGGTGCCTTATTATGATTGAGGGAATCGATCATTTCGATTACTAATTCATTTTTCGACTCTGAATAAATTGGATGGCAGGTTCTAAATCGACTTGCAAGTAGAGTTTTGTGGGTGATGTGTTCATCATGTTGTATGATTGTTTTAGAGACCAAACGCGTGGGTCGATTTTGATGATTCTTACGTCAATTGAATTGTCTTTGTTTGTTTTACTAGAGATTACAGTAATCAAAATTCAATATGGCGACAATCATACGCCATACTGTGAATGAAGACATGACAGTAATAATCAAAATTCAATATGGCAATAACCAGACGCCATATTGTGAATAAAGGTCTGACAGTAATAATCAAAATTCAATATGGCGACAACCAGAGCCATACTGTGAATAAAACATGACAGTAATAATTTAAATTCAATATGGCGCCATATTGGGACAAAATTCAATGTGGCGACAACCAGACGCCATATTGTGAAAAAGGTATAACAGCGTATAATGTTTATTCACCATTTTAGAATTACAATATAGTGCATATGATGAGTTAGTCTTAACAATTTGGGAAAAAAACATTAGAGATACTCAAAAAAGTTCCGTAGAACTTGTCTATGAGAAGTTTCATTTTGTTTGTTTCTTACAAAGTATGACATCTACGATAATACAATGATTAATGAGAGGGCAAAGCACGAACTATTTGTTTGTTGAAAGTGCAATTTTTTTAGGGTCACTATTAATTTCTCCAGTGGCTGCTTTTATTTTTTTTTATTTCGAGAAGTTTGTACGTTGTTTCATTTTAAAGGTTTCGGTTGACTTTTTTATGTGTTTTTCAAAGCAACTTGAAAATTAGACATTGCACTTTCAACATTGTTGCAATTGTAAACATCAACCCAGGTTTCGTTATCTAAATGCTGTAAAGAAATTCATCAAGAAGCGTTTGGATGCTCTGAATGTTCGTATAAACGAACTTTTTGTTCTGAAAACGGAAAGTCTAGTATATTGTTGAAGGAATCGAGTTCAAGGGTATCAATAGTTGGTGCTTCGAAATCTCTAACAAATTGGTCCATAAGGTAAGTTCAAAATAATTTATGGTAGCAGTACAGTTATAAAGGATCAAGTTATTTTTAGATATAATTTTATTTCATGTTAGGGTGAATGTATTTTTGCACTATTTATGTTAGTCTAAAAGTACCCATTTTTTGTAGCTCTGGAGTCTTTTTGATGATCTTTCCTTTAGTTCCCCTGTCGTAGAGTTTTTCTTGGTGGTGTTCTTTTCTATGGAAGCTCGTTCTTTCTTTGATTCTTGAGAGAAAGCGGGTCTCGTAGGTTCTTCACGACTGGGATTTTTTGTTGCGGATAGCGGATCCTCGTTTTTCTGGAGTTCTTCCGCTGTATATGGATTTCCCTCCGCATATAGTTTACCCCCTTTAATGTAAGCCTCTAGCTTATTAGTTCTGGCTTCTTTCAGGTGTTTCCTCAAGGTCTTGAGATTCTCCATCTCCTTTGCGTTCAGTTCCTCAGCAATAGCTATATTCGTCCCTTTCAGTTTGTTATAGGCTTTCAGTATTTCGATTTTTTTCAAAAACGAAACAAGTTTTAGAACGATTGGTTCAACCTTTCCGTTTCCGATCTGAAAGATATTATTTACGTCTGAAGTTGTGACGTTAACTTCTAGCTTGTTGAGCAATGTGGTTATTGTTTTTTCAAGCAATTTCTTGTTTTCCTTTATTTGTAAGCAAAAAATAACCAAGTTGTTTTTCCTCAGTGATTTTTCGAGTGTTTCGTATTTAATGGTTGAATCGTTGTGTTTTTTTTCGATCTCGAATCTCTTTTTTCGTTCCTCCTCGAGGGCGCTACTGATTTTCGTTATCTCAGATTGGAAATTTTTCTTGATGTCTTCTGTTTGATTCCTGTTGGAATCGTCAATAAATTTCATGAACTTTTCTTCGTTCATCTCTCGGACTATTGTTTGCGTTTGAGATTGGGAATCTTTATCAGTTGTTTTATGTCTGAGATAGTTTTTGCGTGAAGGAAGAAATAGCAGTAAGAAGTTGTTGTTCTGGTGGCTTTATGTTTCAATTATCGAGTTGGTTTATTCCGGTTCCAGTTACTATTTCGTTTTCATTACATTTTTAATACACTATCACTTGAATATTTTAATAGAAACTCAATTAAGTACAGTCAAACTCGGCTATAACGAACGACTTAATGACTAGAAATGGTTCGTTATAAAGGGTGTTCGCTATAAAGAAAATATGCAGTACATGAATCCTGGTAGATTTTTTTTTTTTTTCGCGTAAATTGAAACACTGTTAATTTTTTGAGACCATAATTTGCGCACCCACTGTCAAATTTTCTAATTATTTCCAGTTTAACCGACAATGTAATAGCCTTCTGCATGCTTTTGTAGTAGGGATATTGGTACAATGCAGTTGAGAATCCCACCGGTCGACTGCAGTCGTAAAATTTCGCAAATTATCGGCACTTGATTGAACAAGCTTTCTTCGGTAGTTCGTTATAACCGAGCTGGACTGTATCTTGTTAGTGACTGAAATTGTCCATCTACTTTGTTGTTGTAGTATATTTATTTGTTATTAGTGAAATCGTCCATGTACTTTGCTAGTGTATAATTCAGTACTCATGGTGAGAGTTTGTATCTATTCGATGTATACCTGAGTATTATATAACTCAGAATGTTACGAGTTCGAAAACGTCGTCGGTCGTGTGCAAATCTTTCTCGTAAAACCAAAAAAGGCTGATAAGAAAATGCACGTCGCGAAACTCAGTCTCCGGCATCGCGACAGAAACGATTGCAACACGTTAGAGATCAAATTCGTCTTAGTTATAATAACCAATCACCCACAAAAAATGTACCGTTTTATATCCCAACTAAAAAGTGTAAAATAAAAAAGTAAATATAAATAATGACTTCAGATTATTACCGTCTTATAATCCCAACTAAAAAGTGTAAAATAAAAAAAGGTCATTTAAAAAATAAAAAAAACCGACTGCGTAAAAAGAGTACTTTGAAAAATATAGAAAGATGACCAGAAAATATTGTCAGAAAATTATGTTTCAAGGGGTTAACTATTAAACTCAATACTGTAAACAATCTCACGCAGTCGGAGGCAATAACATATCTTTATTGTTAAATTAAAGAAGATGCCCCCGACTGCGTGAGATTTTGTTTAATAGTTAACTTCAAACATAATTTTCTGACAATATTTTCTGGTCATATTGTTTCCATATTTTTTAAAGTAAACTTTTTACGCAGTCGGGTTTTTTATTTTTTTAATTACCTTTTTTTTCATATATAGTTGAATTATTATACACGGTTATCGGTTTATACAAGATCCGTCTGATTTTTTATACCGATAGGTACCTACTGTTAATAGTTCGCCATAGATTCTTATGCTTATTTTTTGACATTTCTAAAAGCCAATGGAAACTTTCAATTCAAATCATTCATGTGCGTTTTGGCCAATCAAAACATTATTATAGTGGGAATATTCTACCTAGAAAATTTCCGCGGGAATAAATTGAGGTATTTTGTTTATATTGTCTGACAACGTATATTTCCAATTTGACATCTGTCATCAATTCGCATGATGACTTGGCAATAGCCACTCAAGCCCGTTGGGCTCTCGTGTCTATTGCCTAGCAACAAGTCGAAAATCTGTCGAATTATTTTCACTTTATTCTCACTCTCTTGTGATATTACAACTGACAATTTTCATTTTTTTCAATCTGTTTCTTGTGAAAATAAATTTTAGATGCCCAATTATTCTGATTTCGGAAACTCCAATGTGTTCTCTGGTAAGCTTCAATAGATAATTCAAGTAGATTAACTTTTCGTCTATGCCGATAAAGAAAGATTCTCAACCTGATTTTATTTTTTTCATATAGATTCATCTTCAAAAATTCACCACGATGTACGATAATTTATAATGTTTCAGAAATACAATATATGAATTCATGATTACATTATTTTGGCAGTTTTAAACAGGTGTCAAAGCATAAATGATCCTAATATTCCAAATACTTATAGTTGTAGGCAGGCATCGGAAATATTTATAGAATCATCATCGCTATGGATAGTCGTTCGACAAAAACCAGCAGAGTTTGCGATATCCCCTCCGAGTAAAAATAAAATTCATTTCCCCGGATTATAAAAATCATTGATTTAGAGCAAGACTTCACAATCGGAAAGGGGGGATAGATTCGAACCAATCAAAAGAGATTATTTCCGTGGCACGCCTTTCATAAATGTGCCTCTTATGTTTTTATTTCCTTTTTATGAGAGTTTTATGGCCCCTTCCACCGCAACAAAATGCTCTTATTTTTATTTGGAACTGCATTATACATTACGAGACATCGGTTCTGTTACTAGCTGCATCGCTATTTACAACATGTGTTTTGGAATGCATAGCTTCATCTTTTGCATTTTGAATAATAAATGAGCCTTTGTTGCGCACCTTCCAGGAGATCCCGTCCTCATACTGAACAACAGATATCCGATAGCCGTAACACTTTATCGAATTACATTGATTATTGACAATGATAATTGATTTCTGATTCATGAAATTCTCTGATTTTCCAATGAGAACAGATTGGAAGGAACAGTAGAATGAAACAGAGAATAGGTTATAATATAATGACAAGGAATAAACTGTAACGAAATGCCCTGGGTAAGAATGGTTTGGAGATGAAAGAAATATAATTGAATAGAACAGAAAGACATAAAAGGAAAAATAAAATTGGAAAAAAAAAAAATGTAGATTAGAATAGAGTGATTTGAAATAGTAGAGCACGAAAGATCGAAACGGACAAGTACATATTAGGAAAGGATATAAATTAACGAAATAGAATAGCAGAAAATGAATGGAATATTTTTACGAAATATAGCGATCTGGAGAAATAAAATATTAAAACCAAAAAATATGAGGAAAGAAATTAAAATAGAAAAAGATTAAATTGATATGAGTATCTGACTGATTGGTATGAAATAGAGTAGGGGAGATCTGAATAAAAGGAAACTGAGCAGAAAAAAAATCGAAGGAAATTTAATAGAATAATTTGTTATGAAACAGAAAATTGAAATTGAAGGGAATGGTATAGAATTGGAATAACATTGAATATAATGTAATATAAATAAAATAATTCAATTTCATTCATTAAAAAGATTGTGGTGAGCATTTTATTTTCTGTTGACTTGTTGAAGTACCAGAAAAAGTTATTGATATAGTTTTTTCCGTTTAAAAACATATTCAATAAACCACACCTGTCCAATAATTCTTCTAAAATTTACTACCTAATAAAATCTTCCATAACATCAAAAAGCGATCAACTCCAGATCCTTCCGAAAACGATAAAACGTCGATGTACCCAATATCAAACTAATAAACCTCCCGAAAACTATAAATTAACACAGGAAAGCATGATTGCAATTATTACATTTTCAATATACTAAATCCAGAGACGCAAACGCCGTTATAAAAGTACAATTTAAGGGTGCTACAACCGAGAATACAATCGAATCGAGATATAAAGAAAACTCCTCCCCTCGAAATAGCTCAGGCCCAACCCACTTTGCCAGTCTAAGGGTGGCTTTCACAACAAATATATCAGTTCAGTTAAATTACTACCCCTGCGCATAAGGGTGTATTCAAGAGCTGTCGTCGAACACTGTATTCATTGCTCTGCTTCCGGGAAAGATCACACTTTCCACGCGTATTCATACATCCCACTTGCCACGTGCGTTTTCAACTCCCAAAAATGTTGACGGTTTGAATTTCCACGACTACAGCGATGTTTCAAAATACCCTACAGTTTGTAAACTCTCATAGAGAAAAGATGCTGAAAAGTATAAATAATAATCAGAGCCCTTTCTCGATGGAAAGTCTACTCTCGAGTGGAAAAATATCTCCGGAAAACTTGGACATTAAAGGCAGCAAGGAGGATTCGGAAGAAAATTACAAGTTACCACACTTGATAAAACGGAGTCCTTCTCCATCGAATGGAAAAATTGAAGATGACGATGACAGGTTGTCTCCAATGTCTCCAGCGAGTATTCCTATGGAAAGAAATGATCTTTTTTTAAGGTTCAATAGTTGCTTAAGAGGTAGGATATGTTCGAACTGTGGACGGTTAGACTGTAATTTTTTACACTGTAGATTGAGTGAAGGTATCAAAGATTCTAAGCCTGTTTTGAAGTTTAGTGTGAGTGCTATCTTGGGAGACGAAAAGCTGCAGCAGAAGAATAGTAATAGTGGTAAGTGAACATCAATTTTTGTAAATTCCCTATTATATATATATATATATATATATATATATATATATAAATATATATAAATATATATATATATATATATATATATATATATATAAATATATAATCTTGCACACCCGTGATTGACGGGTGTATCATGCCATTTTATAACGAATTACAGTGGTTGAAAAAATCGAGGACTAATCCTAAAAATTTCGAAGAAAAAATATTTTATTTTTTACAAGCTTTTATTTAGTTTCACCTGTCCCGGTGTCGATCTGTCTGTAATCAAATCTTGCAAGTTAAATTTGACCAACTTCTAATCGTCCGATTGATTTGAATTCCGGTGACAATGCATTATGAAATTTTTGTTGGGAAAAAACAAAATGGCGGACAATTTTTGTGATTATGGTCCGATTCTATTCAAAATTGGTATCTAGGAGTTTTTGAGGTCGGAGATTATAATTTTTTTGGGCAAAATTCGAAAAATCAGCATGGCGGCTCCAAAATGGCGGACGAGTTTTGTGATTATGGTCCGATTCTATTCAAAATTGGTATATGGGGGTTTTTGGGATCGATTTTTTTTTATAGGCTTTCATTTTTAGTTTTATTTGTCCCTGTGTCTGTCTGTCTGTATATAGTGTCTGTCTGTATTGAAATCTTGCAAGTTAAATTTGACCCACTTCTAATCGTCCGATTGATTTGAAATTTGGCAGGTGTACATAATCCCGGTGACAATGCATTATGAAATTTTTGTTGGAAAAAAAAGAAAATTGCGGCTTCAATATGCCAGACAATTTTTGTGATTATGGTCCGATTCTAAATTGCAAAATTTTAGACATACAGTGTGACCCATTTAAAATGGAACCACCCCTGTAGAATACGCATTTTTCAGTCAATCTCAAAAATATTTTTTCAATATCAAGCATCAAAAACTGTATCCTGACACAAATTTTCATAACTTTAGTTTCATAGCCAAGGCACTCTATGGGTTTTTTTCTTTATCAAAAACGGCAAAAGTTTGTTAGGCAATTTTTGTTTTCAAATTTGACACAACCACTGGATTTGTAGTCGTTATAAATGAAAACCATCGAAATTTCATAAAAAAATATTGGTTAACAACGAAGTTACAACAACTTTAATTTTTGAAACAAAGTATTTGATTATAATTTTTATTTAGATTATAGACATATTTAAAATCTGACAACAATGCCGATACAAAGTAGAACACCAGTGAATTTGTACAGCGGAAATTCGAAGTCAATAGCTCATTCCGTTCTACAGTTATAACTCCTGAAAGTATGGTAATGTGAGCGATTTGTGGGTACTAAATCACAGCCTACTATTGATATAGTACAATACCTATGCCGAATGTATTAGTTCAGCTCTCCTCAAATTATTGATACCTTCTCTGAAAGCTTGTTTTAATTGAGTTTTGCAGAATTTAAAAGGGACATTTTTTGTCTTGCTTTCTGTTTTATTATTCAATAAATAATTTTGATACTTCAAAACTTGATTCGGTTCATTTCGTTTTTATCGGCTAAGGAAGACCGCATAACTTAAAAATGAATTTTTAATTTTCTGTTTTTTTCGAATACACTCATAACCTAAACTTAAATAAATTATTTTGAGGGAATATAATTCACAAATCCAGTGGCGTAGTCAGATTTTTATTACAAAATCGCTTCCACCACAAATCGCTCACATTACCATACTTTCAGGAGTTATAACTGTAGAACGGAATGAGCTATTGACTTCGGATTTTCGCTGTACAAATTCACTGGTGTTTTACTTTGTTTCGGCAGTGTTGTCAGATTTTAAATATGTCTATAATCTAAATAAAAATTATAATCAAATACTTTGTTTCCAAAATTAAAGTTGTTGTAACTTCGTTGTTAACCAATTTTTTTTTTGAAATTTTCATGGTTTTCATTTATAACGACTACGAGTCCAGTGGTGTAGTCAAATTTCAAAACAAAAATTGCCTAATAAATTTTTGCCGTTTTTGACGAAGAAAAAAAACCATAGATTGCCTTGGAAATGAAACTAAAGTTATGAAAATTTGTGTCAAGATATAGTTTTGGACGCTCAATATTAAAAAATGTTTTTTTTGAGAATGATTGAAAAATGCGTATTCTACAGGGGTGGTTCCATTTTAAATGGGTCACACTGTATGTTTGTGATGGATAATAATATATTTAATCTTAAGTTGGTTTCATTCTGATAAAAAATAATAATTAATTATCGAAAAATTGTGAGAGATTTACTCAGTAAACGTATTTACATTCATTAGTGGGATTCAATAATGTAATAATATATGAGGCGTTCTATTTGAAATTCTTAAATTGATTTTAATTTTGTATAGATGTGGAAAAATCGCAATCATGGAAATATTTCTAAAAGGCAGGTCACATTCTCCTTTCGAATTCTGGAGATAGGCCAGCGAGTCTGGAATACCCTGTAGAATTTGATGAGCCAAATTCATTTGCGGCATGAACTCATTACATTAATTTTTGAAAAATCCTATGTTATACATCCTGACTGGCTAATTCATCATCGCCGAAACCGTTGAAACTATGAATATGAAAGGGTTTATATATATACAGGGTGGCCCACCACATTCGCCTCGGTATTTCTATTAGAAATGAAGAGAGTTAGGGAAAAACATTTAGCACAGTCATATGTGGGTCCATGAGGAGCATATTCCAAAATTATTTTGAAATATATAGGGTGATCCCCAAAAAGATTACATAACAAAGTTATATTTTTTCTTATGGAACACCCTATATTTTTTATATTTTTAGATACTATAGACAAAATGAAGGTGGGTTACTATTATATTTCCCATACTTAAAACTGACCGTTTCTGAGAAATTTTGAGAAATTTAAAAATACAGACCATAATTTGAAAATTGTTTTCACCCTGTAACGTGTAACGAGCTGCTCGTGATTAAATGTACTGCTCAGCTCAAAGGTTAAAGTTAACTACTACATGAAATTTTTAATGCAATATTATACAGTGGCGAAAAAAATTGCCTCAAAATTTGGACACACATTTAATTAAATAACTTCTTAAAGTTGAATGGAACACCCCGTATTCAGTGGCGTAATTTGACGCAGAATTAGATTCCCTTCAAAACTATATAATGGTTTCCTATACCTATCTCTTCTGATTTTTACACAAAAGGCGTTTTTATATTTTATTTATGAGTAATTTTTTTATATTAAAAATGAAGCACACTGTATTGTAATTAAAAGCTTGAAAAGCGTTTTGAAAACGTCTTTATTAAGGAATATGTAGATTCGCTAGAAGCAAAAGTTTAAATTTTTGAAAATACGGTGTATCTAAAGTAAAATGCAGGCAAATGTAAAAACTCAAATTTATTGCCATTTCTGAAATATTAAAGCATTCTTCAAAATAAGAAGAAGCACGTGTCTTAATTATTGAGGCGGAATATGTTAAATTCGCTCGTTTCTTATCAAATTAGACTTCATATTGAAATAAATACCAAAACTACAATATGGGGTCAATAAAAACATACATTTACGATTTCCTATAAAACCTATTATACTATTTTTTTAATAATAGTAGGCTATTTTTTATGGGGATATACCAAAAGTATTGTTCAAGATACACCGCCAACGACACCTCAGGATATGAAAGTACGAATAAGAAATGCGTTTCTTTCCATAACGCAAAATATGTTATCCAGAGTTCAACACTCATTTCAAGAAAGAGTTCGCCTATGCATAAAGCCTAATGGACACCATTTTGAGCATTTATTAATATAATAAACTATCTAACATTCTTAATTTTTCGATAAAATGACTTCAAAAATGCTTTTTAAGCTTTTCATTACAATACAGTGTGTTTCATTTTTAAGATAAAAAAATTACTCATAAGTAAAATATAAAAACGCCTTTTGTGTAAAAAGCAGAAGAGATAGGTATAGGGAACCCTGATATAGTTTCGAAAGGAATCTAATTCTGCGTCAAATAACGCCACTAAATACGGGGTGTTCCATTCAACTTTAAGAAGTTATTTAATTAAATGTGTGTCCAAATTTTGAGGCAATTTTTTTCGCCACTCTGTATAATATTGCATTAAAAATTTCATGTAGTAGTTAACTTTAACCTTTGAGCTAAGCAGTACATTTAATCACGAGCAGCTCGTTACACGTTACAGGGTGAAAACAATTTTCAAATTATGGTATGTATTTTTAAATTTCTCAAAATTTCTCAGAAACGGTCAGTTTTAAGTATGGGAAATATAATAGTAACTCACCTTTATTTTGTCTATACTATCTAAAAATATAAAAAATATAGGGTGTTCCATAGGAAAAAATATAACTTTGGTATGTAATTTTTTTGGGGATCACCCTATATATTTCAAAATAATTTTGGAATATGCTCCTCATGGACCCACATATAACTGTGCTAAAAGTTTTTCCCTAACTCTCTTCATTTCTCGTAGAAATACCGAGGCGAATGTGGTGGGCCACCCTGTATATATATGAAAGGGTTATATATTTTTATATATATATATATATATATATATATACCGGGTGATTCTCTGAGGTGGCTCACCCCTATAACTTTTTTATTATTGAAGATAGAAAAACGAAATTTGGGGGTTGTGTATTATAGTTCAATTTGCATTTTTTTGACATATTTACTTGCATTGCCGTACTTCCAGTTTGACCGAAAATGACCCCAACTTTCTATTTTTAAATGGGACATCCTATATATTTTTACTTAATTCGATCGAGAATGACATTCTGAGCCCAACAACACCTCACACCTCAATATTTGACAAATAAAGACATTTTTATTCCAGTTTTTATATTTCGATCTAGAATGCCATAAATAATTCTTAAAACGACTGTGAAGTCATAAGCCTCAAAGTCGTATTTTTCCCATGTTACTTGGTCAAGAATGAAGCGATTTACACGATCCATGACATTCTAGATCGAAAAATAAAAATTGGAATAAAAATGACTTCATCTGTCAAATATTGACAAGTGAGGTGTTGTTAGATTTAGAATGTCATTATCGATCGAAATAAGTAAAAATATATAGGATGTCCATTTAAAAATCGAAAGTTAGGGTCATTTCCGGTCAAACCGGAAAGGCAAACAAGTAAATATGTCAAAAAAATTAAATTGGACTATAATACGCAACTCCTAAATTTTGTTTTTATATCTTCAATTATAAAAAAGTTATAGGGGTGAGCCACCTTAGAGAATCACCCAGTATATACACTTCTATTCGAATGCTCAAAAAATATCGTTAAAAAAAATGTCAAAGACAATTCAATCGAATAAAATGTGTGACGTTATTCTGTTCTGATAACAATAAATAAGTAATTACGAAATTTGTCGCGTATTAGTAGCATATCTACTAGTATTCAGTTCGAAGAAAAAAAACTATATTCTTGTGCTATACGCTATTGAATTAATTATCCACTAATCCACTACAGAAACAGAATATTGATGCCGTTTCCAATCGGAAGAGGTAGATTTCAGGAACAATGTATGGTTCGTTTCTCACAGATTATTAGCTGCTTCTCTAATATTCTGCACTATAATAAACCACTTTTTTTAACTGAATCATAAACGGAGCTGCGCTTGAGTAAAGAAGAGCCGAAGAAAAGTATACTTATTTTATCATAAACACTCATAGAGAAAAAAATAATTCAAATCAGTTTGTATGATAATGATTATTATATGTAGGTATATACAGAGTGGCCACTTTTTTAATGGGATTGTATTGGTAACTTTTAAACCATAAGAGTTAGAAGGTCGGTCAAATGGAGAAAAAGTTGCATTCATAGAAGCATTGTCAAGCAGTTCGAACAAATCGAGATTATCAGGGCCGGTTATTGAGATATCATAAGAAAAGTAAATTCTGTCATTTTGATTTTTCTTTTTTTCCCACTTTATTTCGAATATTATCAAAAAATGTCACAGGAGTTTTTTATTCGACAGTAAATTATCCTCAATTTGACATATTCAGATTTTGTATCCAACGTTTCGTACGCTCTGGGCCACCCTCAACCTAATTTTTTTCAATACGGACCTGCATATTTTATGACACTTTTCGAAATAACTTTTAACGCTGAATTCAACGATATATCATACAATGTCATTCAAAGTTGATTTCCAGGTGATTTTGACCCTTATCCAAATTTCTTTGGGTCGGATCTGTATTACATTTAGGTACCTTTAGTTTAATTAACAACATGCAATACATTTCGATAAGAAAATCAACTTACTCATCTTCAATTGAATGGAACGTAACAGAATCAAAGCAAGAAACAAGTAATAATTATTTACAAATTTCAAGAGGTGAAAAACCTAATTCATAATAATTAAACGAAACTATCATTTAATGAAAGAAAAATCAAATTATTATTCGAAAGTAAATGATGAACATTAATGAAGTAAGTGTTCGAAATGTCCACCATTTTGTAAAATGCACTTTGCGGTTCTGGAACCCATACTTCTTATACATTTGCTTATTTCGTCTCCTTGAATACCTTCCAATACATTCTCAATCTTCTCGCGAAGAATCTCCATTGTGGGGTTCGTAGTATCATGAATTTTATTTTTGAGATATCCCCACAAATAAAAATGCAGCGGATTCAAATCCGGAGATCTGGCAGGCCATGCTACTGGCCCTCTTGTTCCAATCCATGAATCGGGAAAAGTTCGATTTAGATATTCTGTGACTATTCTTGAGTTGTGTGGACCACATCCGTCTTGTTGGAACCATGGACTATTACGCCGATACCGTATAGGAAGATCATCCAACATTTCTTCTATAATTTCTACATATTTTGCTCCGGTTAGGTTGCCGTCAATAAAATAGGGTCCCAGTAATTTATTATTCAACAAACCGCACCATATGTTCAAAGAAAAACGATATTGATTTCTAACTTCATGAATTAAGTGAGGATTTTCTGTGGCACAAAAATGTTCGTTCCTTCGATTGAACATGCCAGAATTTGTGAATGTCGTTTCGTCTCCCCAAATGATATTGTGCGTAAAATTGTTGTTATTCCGCACCTTCCGTTGAAACCAATTACAGAATTGCAACCTTCTCTCAGGATCATTGCGATATAGTTTTTGCACGGCTTGGTATTTATAGTCATGGTATCCGTGTCTCCTGAGTATTTTATTAACAGCACTTTTTGATAAATTGCATTCACTGGCCATAGTTCTCGATCCTATTCCTGGATTCATTCGAATTTGGGCCAGAACATTGATGTCATTGATAGGCTCGTTTCGTCGTACATAAGGACCTCTAGGTTTGATGAATGAATTATGTGCAAGTAACGTTGTAGATAAACGTCGAAACATCTTAATATTTGGTGTTGTTCTTTCAGGATATAATTCATCATACCTTTGTTGTGCTTTGAACGAATTTATATCTAGTTTTATGTACACTTCGTACATATCTCTCTTCTCTTCATTTGTGTATTTTACCATATCGAATAAGTTAAATTGAAATTACTCAGAAAAGTATTTAATGACAAGTTCTTGTGATACAATAATAAACGAAGTGACAAATAATATGACATTTCTTGTTATGTTCTTTTTTATCCACGGCCTACTACTTGAAAATAATACATTCAATAAACCTAGAGTTGTGTGTATGTAAGAAAAAACAATATCAATGTTCTGACCCAAATTCAATTGAACCCAGAAAAAAATCGAGAACTGTGGCCAGTGAATGCAATTTATCAAAAACTGCTGTTAATAAAATAGTCAAGAGACGCGAATACAATGATTTTAAATTTGAAATGACAAATCCAACAATAATGATTCCTCGCGAGAAGATTGAGAATGTATTGGAAGGTATTCAAGGAGACGAAATAAGCAAATGTATAAGAAGTATGGGTTCCAGAACCGCAAAGTGCATTTTACAAAATGGTGGACATTTCGCACACTTACTTCATTAATGTTCATCATTTACATTCGAATAATCATTTGATTTTTCTTTCATTAAATGATAGTTTCGTTTAATTATTATGAATTAGGTTTTTCACCTCTTGAAATTTGTAAATAATTATTACTTGTTTCTTGCTTTGATTCTGTTACGTTCCATTCAGTTTGAGATGAGTAAGTTGATTTTCTTATCGAAATGTATTGCATGTTGTTAATTAAACTAAAGGTACCTAAATGTAATACAGATCCGACCCAAAGAAATTTGGATAAGGGTCAAAATCACCTGAAAATCAACTTTGAATGAAATTGTATGATATATCGTTGAATTAAGCGTTAAAAGTTATTTCGAAAAGTGTCATAAAATATGCAGGTCCGTATTGAAAAAAATGAGGTTGAGGGTGGCCCAGAGCGTACGAAACGTTGGATACAAAATCTGAATATGTCAAAATGAGGATAATTTACTGTCGAATAAAAAACTCCTGTGACATTTTCTGATAATATTCGAAATAAAGTGGGAAAAAAAGAAAAATCAAAATGACAGAATTTACTTTTCTTATGATATCTCAATAACCGGCCCTGATAATCTCGATTTGTTCGAACTGCTTGACAATGCTTCTATGAATGCAACTTTTTCTCCATTTGACCGACCTTCTAACTCTTATGGTTTAAAAGTTACCAATACAATCCCATTGAAAAAGTGGCTACTCTGTATACGCTATCACGCTCAATGAAAATAATGGTTCGTTTCTTGAATTCAAAAAGTAATATTTGATATACACTCTCGAATTACTCTCTCCAGCTATAATAATAATAATAATAATAATAATAATTTTATTTACAAAAAAATTACAAAATATCAATATGAAAAATAGATGCAGAAATATGATGGTTGACGTATCAGAATGGTTTGCCCTGGCAGACCTTTTGCTTCAAATACCTAAAAATAAAAAAATAAAAATATTGTTAGAACTGGCATTCCAGGTGGCTAGGGTTGTTCCATATTACGCAAAGTACTCTACCACGAAATAGTTCCAGGATAAGCATTTCCAAATCGAAAAATATTGACCAACTGAAAAAGGCAAATTGGGTACACGATGAATTGATTGAACCTAACAGAATGCCAATTGAAATGTCTTACTTAAAAGTGTATCAAAATGAACTCTCGAAAAATTCTTTGTGTCAGAGAAATATATCAAACCAAATTGTACTCTACAAAGCACACCCTAAATGATTATAGAATAGCTGAAGCAGACAAAAAAGTGAAGAAATATTGTAGAATAGTGAAGACATATACGTGAGTGATTGTCAAGATATCTGTAACATTGTACACCTCAAGGATCAGTTCTAACTTATGCGGACACAATAAGTAGTATTTCTGTGAAATCTTATTTATTCTACCCACAATACGCTTTCTTATGGATGTTTTACAATTTTTACAACTGTGTTATCAGATATTAGAAACAATTCATTCTTAATTTTGGATTCTAATAACTGTAGAGGAAAATATCATAGAGCAATGCGTTAGGGATCCTTGAGAGAACGAAAGATGAATATAAGAATGTTCGAATCCTTTAAAAATTAAACTTCTCATAGACAGAATTATATTTATATATATAATTATATATATATATATATATATATATATATATATATATATATATATATATATATATATATATATATATATATATATATATATATATATATATATATATATATATATATATATATATATATATAGTCTGAGAAATTCTTTGGGACAGCAGCAAACGCAAATGTACTCGTATAACATTGTATTTCCAATATTTCGACAATGAATATTGTCATCATCAGGGAGCTACAAAGGTGAAACTACTATAGTATGTTGATAATTATAAAAATAAACTTTACTTCAATGTTAGCGAGAATGGTCGTTTTCGTGAAATACAAAAGATGTAAAGACAGCATTAAAACATGTAAAACATGGAGCAACAATTAGATTTATGGAATAATATTTGTAACACAAAACATTACTGGTAACTTTATTGAAACCGAAAACCATTGTGGTGAACTTTCTTTGGTTATGAATGTGAAAGTGAGGAAAATAACAGCATCGAGGTTGGAATTTAACATAACCTAAATGTCAACGTCAAAATTGTACAATTTTTAAGAAGAAGAGAGACATTTTCTAAGCTGTCCAAATGAAAGTGGAAACATCATTGCAATTACTACTGAAGATGAGATTTTCTAATGGTAAGTGGATGAATATATTTATTAGTTATTGATTTTACAAAACTTCCATGTTAGTTTGTATTAACTAGAAAAGGAAGATGAATTATTATTGAGGCATTCGGTTCTGTCCAAGATTAATAGATAAGAATAGATCTCACTTGAATGATTGAGATCTGTTCTTTTGTTTAAACAATTGTTGGATTGAGAAATAAATGCCATTTCCAAAAAGATTCGTTTCGAAGCATTCTTTTCTTTTACTAAAATTTTTGTGGAATTATAATCCATATTGTGATCTTCTTTATTCACATGTTCACTGAGAGCACACCTTTCAGGGTGAAGTCTACAATGTGCACTTATACCGTCTTTAAGTAACCTAGCTGTTTGACCTATATATTCATGGTTACACCTTGCACACATATAGGTCAAACAGCTAGGTTACTTAAAGACCGTATAAGTGCCCATAAAAGTGATTGTAGACTTCACCCTGAAAGGTGTGCTCTCAGTGAACATGTGAATAAAGAAGATCACAATATGGATTATAATTCCACAAAAATTTTAGTAAAATATTATATCTCAATCCAACAATTGTTTAAACAAAGAACAGATCTCAATCATTCAAGTGAGATCTATTCTTATCTTAATCTTGGACAGAACTGAATGCTCTCAAAATAATTCATCTTCTTTAATACAAACTAACATGGAAGTTTTGTAAAAATCAATAACTAATAAATATATTCACCCAAATTTTACCATTAGAAAATCTTATCTTCAGTAGTAATGCAATTGATGTTTTCCACTTTCATTTGGACAGCTTAGACCAAATGTCTCTTCTTCTTCTTAAAATTGTACAATTTTGACGTTGAATTTCAGGTTATGTTAAATTCCAACCTCGATTCTGTTATTTTCCCTCACTTCTCACATTCCTAACCAAAGAAAGTTTTCGGCTTTTAATAAAGTTACCAGTAATGTTTTGTGTTACAAATATTATTCCATAAATCTAATTGTTGCTTCATGTTTTTACATGTTTTAATGCTGTCTTTTACATCTTTTGTATTTCACCGAAAACACCATTCTCGCTAACATTGTAAGTAGAGTTTATTTTATAATTATCAAAATACTATAGTAGTTTCACCTGTAGCTCCTGATGATGACAATATTCATTGTCGAAATATTGGAAATATAATGTTATGGTATTTGCGTTTGCTGCTGTCCCAAAGAATTTCTCAGACTTTTTCCTAACTAGTCAGCAAAGACTACCTCTCCTCTATATATATATATATATATATATATATATATATATATATATATCTATATAGACCAACTCAGCTTCCGTTTCATACTTGGCCCACCAAGCATCCACGTGTTTATACAAAGCAAACAGTTAATAGCCCACTCAGCCTCCGCCACTATCTCAGGCTAGTTAGCCTCCTCTGTATATGTTACATACGTTTTTTGGGAGTTTATGTAACTTGGCCTCCTTTTGAAGCTATTGTGTATTTACTGGGCCTCCTGACACTGTTGCCAATTTTTCAGTCAATATTCAATTCCACAGCATGATAACAAATCACGCGGCCTGTTGAAACGTTTATCCGGTAGTTGAATGTTTGAAATTTGCTTCATACTCTGAAATGAAATTTATTTCAGTAGTATCGTATAACGAGAATATATAATCTACTTTCGATCATTCTGAAAATATTCAAGAAATAGTGGCTTAGAAGAGTTCCTAAACATTATACTAGACAATAAGTATTCCATGATGAAAGCAGTAAACTATATTGGGTATATTTTGTGCTTATTAGTCTTCATTAATAGTAAAAATTCCCGATTCAAATTCTAACGTTCCACGATCTTTCACTACGGTTGACCACTCTTATTCAATTTTTTATCAAAATTTACCAAAAATCCAGGGGAGTTCTTGAAACTGACAGATCCAAAGCTCTATACTGGTCACTGTTTTCGCCGGTCTTTGGTCACTTTACTGGTAAAAGAAAGTGCAAACTTAAGTACTATCAAAAGACACAGGCGATGGAGATTTTAAATACTAAATTCAATTGGGATTCGCTGGATAATTTGTAAAATATTGCCAAAGCCTTCTTTTGAAGGCGGCCACTACTGTTCATTCCATCCCTCCTACGAAAATACTGAAAGACAAAAAAAAATAGGAAGTGCAGAAGGAATATTTCTAGTTGTTCAGATTGTATAATAAATATTAATGTCAATGAAATTCAAAGAACATTTGAATGTTATATTATATGTGTAAATAATAAAAATTTTAAAGAAAATTGTTGACTCTTAACACCAACATCTGAAGTAATCAACTTTCAGTTCAACTGTTGACTTGAAATTACATTTCTAAAACTTACTTTGAAATTTATACTTTCAACACTTGCTCGCAATAACATCATAAAAACGCGCGCCGTCGATAGCAATCAGTTGGTAAATAGCCGCCACTAGTGAACAGTTATATTTATGTGTTGCATTTCGAGAAAAAAGTGACATAACTGCTCTCGAGTGATTTTAGCGATCCACTGCGAATGGCGCCTCTCGAACAAAAATGTATTTTCGCTCTCAATAAATACCTAATATTTGAACTCATAGTCAAACTGCAATGCTCATATCATACACTTCCTCATTAAATAGTGCGATCCATTAAAACCTCAGACTATACCATTGAAGGTTGATTCTGAGTATCAATAAATAAATTATTTAGATTTGGAGAGATTTCCATGACTTTAACTTCAAAACTAACGGTATTTTCATTTTCACCCCTTTGGGGATGAAGTATCACAAAACCTTCATAGTGGTTACTCATGTCATCATAGTCTAGTAGAGAAGTGAGTTTCCTGCGAAAAATAGTTCCAAGCCTTCTGAATATATGAGCGATGGCTCATTCGATTCGGGATGTCATTCTGACGAAAATGTGCTAGTTTTTTAACACAAAACGAAAAATAAAAACAGCCTTAGTTTTTTGGTAGTAACTCAAGAACTCTTGATGATAGATGAAATAAAAAAACAGATTCTTGAAGACGAGAATATTTACTATGAAAATTTTTGTCCCGGAAATCTATATCAATTATTTATAATTTTGATTCAACGTTGAAAATAGGGCTACGCGCGGGGCTTAGAGTAGTACAGCACCTCTCGAGAGAGCAATTCAAATACAATCTTTTTTATACTATCAAATATAAATTTAAAAATACCAAAAACTCAAAGTATCAGCTGAACACCTGAAAGAATATAATTTCGTTATTTTGTTTCCATTGAATTTTGATAATCGGAGGCTATTGTTCATTAAGTAGTTTTGTGGGAATCACCGTTTTTATAAAAACCGAATGATTGTTTAGAGAATGACTCCATATTTTTTTTTGCTTTCTGAAGCACATTTTACATGTGTACTCAATGATATCATGCAGAAATTGATAAAATATTGATTATTTTGTTAATTATAAATTTCTAAAGGTAACAAAATATGAGATATCGAATAAACATTTATTTTTTTTGATATTCCACATTATTATCAGGTTTATATATGACAAAGGCATTTCACAACGTTTATTATATTCTTTTTAAAATTGTTTTTTTTTTTTTTTCTCATTATTTAAATAATATATTTATAATTTTTTTTCTTCCAAAATGCGGAATTGGTTATTCTCCACCTGATAGGAAAAAATATTATTTTTTTATTAGCAATTCTTTATTAAGTTGACAATTAGTTATAAACAAACTTTGATTGGCGTTAATTTTTTTTTTGCGTATACAAAAATAATAAAAAACAACCCTATACAACAAACTGTGTGTTTCTCATATTTTGTTATTTTTAGAAATTTATAATTACCAAACTAATCAACTTTTAAACAATTTTATAGCGTGATATTATTGAGTACACTATAGAATGTGCTTCAGGAAGCAAGAAATCATGGAGTCATTCTGTGAACAATTATTCGGTTTTTAATGAAATCGGCGGTTCCAAAAAAACTACTTAAATAACAATAGCCTTACATTATCAAAATTGAATGAAAAAAAATTCACAAAATTATATTTTTCCAATGATACATGATACAATAGTTTTTTGGAATTTTTAAATTCATATTTAATAATATAAAAAATATGTTATGTGAATTGCTCTCTCGAGAGGTGCTGTAGTCCAGCGTAATGCCCTCGCGAAGCCTTGTTTCAATTCATCGTTGAATTAAAACTATTGATAATTGGGATAGAGTTGCGAGAGTAACATTATCACAGGAAATTTCTCCTATTTTTTAATTTTCCCGATAATCGATAGTTTTTAGCTTTTCCAAAAAACTAGAACCGTTTTCATTTTATTTCTATTTTATGTTAAAAAAAAATCGAAAAATACGACTTTTTTAGAATGTCATCCCGATCGATTGAGTTTGATACACGGATTTTTCCTAAACAACATATGTTATAAAAGGAAAAAAAATATTATCCCATAGCGCATGGTTTGGAAAATATTTTTATTTGTGGAAATATTGGTTGAGGATTCAGTAATATATATTGATATTACTTATCATTTCATTATGAAAAAAAAAAAAACTTCTCGATACCTACTTTCAATTTCGAAAATGTGTTTTTGATGGTACCCCAGTTTATTTGGATCTATTTTCCTTAGTTTCCTTTCAAGAAGAATTGAATATACTATTCATTGAGCATAATGATTTCTATTCAATTTCATTATTTCCTATTCTTTCAAATCCTCAATAACACAGTGAATAATTTTCTTCGGTAATATAAATAAATAATTTTGAGTAGTTTTCAAGATCTGTGAAAGAATGTTCCTCTTCCATTCGATTTTCTGTACCATTTAGAACTCTCACTCATAAGGTTTTCTTCCTGAAATATATTATTGTATTGTTATATTATTATCAACTAGCATTTTTCCATATGTTTTCATCTAGCTTATTGCTCAGGCTATTCCGTGATTTCGTTTCCCGTTATCCTGTTATCCGTTAGCTCGTTTGGGTGGCATAATTGATTTGACAGCGGAAGTAAAGCTTTGTGACGATTATTACAAATTACCAATCCCTTCCCACCCCTGAGATATGGCATTTTGAATGAAGTTTAACACAATCTATTTATTCGTGACAAAAGACGAAACACTAATTTTCATTATTCTAACTTAAAACTTACGGAACCCTAATAAACATTTTCAGCCCCCTTTTTGCCCCTTTAGTAGTTGAATTTCAAAAAACACTGGAAAACAAATGTCTTCATATGAAAAAAGACCTCAAATATCAATTTTCATGATCCTAACTTTAAATGTTTCACCCCCATTTGACCCCTTTAGGGTTTTGGATTGCTAAAGACACGGGAAATACATATTTTTTTATTGTAACAACGACTGCAAATGCCTTTTTTTATGAACCCAAGACGAAAACTAAGGGTACCCCAGTACAAACTTTGAACCTCATTCAATCTTTTTTACCTTTAGAGGTTGAATTTCCAATAATCTAAAAATACGTGTTTCGTTATTTGAGGAAAAGGCCAAAATAGCAGTTTCATGACTCTAACTTCAAAATAACGGTATTTTGGTTTTTCCCTTTAGGGATGAAGAAAAAAACTTCTAAGTGGTTTATACTTATGTCATCATAGGAATCCCGCTATCAAAATTTCAGCTCTTTGTGTTGAGTTATTTGGTCTGGGCTTTAAGTAGTGAATCAGTCAGTCAGGACATGTAATTATATATGTATAGATTATTTCAATTCATTAGTGTTTATATGTATATGTTCTGTTGTATTTTTTTGGTATATTTCTAAAACAATGGCTCCGATTTTTTAAATAACTTGTGTCACACACCCAACAAATTCATTTTTTTTGTACGCAGTAGATGTTCTGATTAAAATTAAATTCATTTAGTCGTTTACCTGAAAATTTTCATGTTTTTGGGTAATCTTGAACCTTGGAATCCCCCAGATTCCTACATTCAGTTGATCAATAATTCATTCTAAAACCTCTTTAGTAACTTTCGTTTTAAATATAATAACCGAAACTGAATAATCAAATCAAATACAAGACACTTACGAGAATATAGATTTTTTGATATGTGGAAAACAATGAAAGCGTTTTTTCAGGTTCCAAAAATACCAACTCACACGAGAATATATTCAAGTAAGGATTCTATATGAAGATTGTTTTCATTCAATGAAAAAAAATTATTTTTTTGCTTAAGACGATAGCGAAAGTTTGGTCCTTTTGTTGAATCTTGCATGAGAAATTGTTTAGTATTTGTGTATAACATTGTAAAAATACCTTTTCTGAAATGGTGAAAATATCGCAATATTTCAGTGGACTCGAATAGATCTTGGCGTAATCGCAGTAATTTAAATTGCGGAATCAATGAAAAAGTATTTACCAGGCTCATTCTCAAATTTTGGGAGGCAATTGCAGCTTCCAAATTATTTCGTTCGTGCGCGGAAAGAATACATGTTTCTTGATGACAATCTAAAATGAATATTTTTGCATCCCCAAATTGGGAGAAGCCAGGACCTTCAAATATCGTTTAAACACTATAACATAAACAAAGTATATAAGCACCCACTTCAGCGGCGAGGACTGCCTAAATTTTAAATGGCTATCAAAAAAACGGGCAACGCTCCTCCATATTTTGTGGTAAAGTGTTTGTTACTATTCACATGTCGTATTACATTTTCTAGGGTGGTTACCGGGCGTCCGTATATCGGAGGCTCCGTGGCATCAAATCTCAGTGAACCTCAAAATTAACAAGGCCGAATATAATATATATATATATATATATATATATATATATATATATATATATATATATATATCGTTATGAGGGTTAAAATTGGACCAACCATGTCTGTCAAACCTGTCAAATCATAATAGATTCTGAAATATGTTTCAATTCTTCTTTCAACTTGTGGGAGTAAAGTATAACCTATTATCCAAATGTCATTGGAGGTAAAGTTTGTTTTTTTTTTATCGTAATCACAATACTTTTGGCTATATTCTCCTTGGATTGTTCGGTTCTTTTTATGATTTATTCTCAGTAATTGTAAAACATAATTCAAGGCGTCTATTATTGAGTCGGATGTTCTGACTATAATTCATCATTAAATTGTTCAATTGCTAACAGGAACTCTGTCTTCATAAAGGCTTACTATATAAAATCATACTCCCAATGTGTCTCAAATATTATTTTCAAATAAAATTGAAGTCAAATCCTAGTAACGGATCAATCCCCCTGAACATTCACACGCACGATAAATAGAACTCAAAACCATAAAAATACATTTTTTTTTAAAATGCGCCCATCTTTCCCTTTCATCCAAGGGGATCATAAAATCCACACAAGACCTTAAAAAACAACTGACGATAGTCCATTATTGAACAATATTGTTGAATTTATGGCAATGAAAGAACAGTCATACGTTATGAAATACAATGTATCCACGGACCTAATAAACAGGGTCTTTTTTTGATACGTTTCTTAAATCCTCAAAATATACTGGAGGTTATCACGAAAAAGCCATTGTCGAGGGACAATACAATGGTTTGTTGAACATTGTTAATAGATATTACATAATGGGATGTTTTCATAAGGTGTTATGAAGTGAGGGATGTTTGGGGTGTTTTTTTTTTTGTGGTTTTTATTTCGAATGGACGGAAAAATGAACTTTGGAACTAAATTTGCCAGTTTCATTGTTTGTCAAGGGATTTCGATCACAATACACCTAAAAAAAGCAAACGAAAAATACCCAACTTTTATTTTCCTTTAGCATTTCACTTATATTTGGTATTTTGAGATTAAAAAAAATCTCCATCAAAATTTTGAGTTAGTTCTTTAGAAAATATCGAAATTTGAAAAACCAAATTATATGTTTTGCTAGAAGTGACATATTCGTTTTGATATCGGGAGCTGCGGTAGTAGTTTCCAATCTCTGCAAAATTTAGTTTGAAAGTTAAGAATAAGAAAGAAGAACTCCATTTAAAAAAATTAAGTTTCATTCTTATTATATCATCTATCTATCGAGCAAAAAGGACGCAATTATTGAATAACATTACATTTCCTTCATCCTTTTTATTCCCTATTGGGAAAAGTTTTCATCATATACTTCGCCGGAATGAAAATATCAAAGATTTCTGGTCTAAAGGCAAAATACCATATAATATTCGGTTTATTAATATGTTTGACTGGATTCCCTTCTAAACGTTGTTCAGCAATCTCCACGCTCCCCACACAATACTTCAAATACTCCTACTTTTACTGCTGATATAATATTATATTCTTTAAATAAAATGTTTTGAATGTTTCAAAGGTATGCACAAATTCAATAATTTTCTCAGTCTTCCATCAATATCATCTGCTTCTTGTTCACCTCGCAAGGAGCCATTTTCTATTTAATTACTATTTCATGAATTTGGTCTGAAATCCATTTCGACTAAATTATGAATTGGAGTTTTTTTACGAAGGCGTACGAGGGCCAACAACAAAATATTTTTCAAAACATTTGGAATTTCCACTTTGAACTGACAATTGTCACTTTGAACTGGCTAGAAGCCAAAACAAAATATTTTTAAAAAAATTAGTTT